>OY987323.1:11147807-11665498 GCA_963920655.1 Geranium rotundifolium
GCCTAAAACCCAATAACACAATACATATTGATTGCAAATGTTTTTGGTAGTTGGAGTATTCAAAGTGAGAAGACGTAAATTTAGTAGAGAGAAATACTTTCTAGAAAAAGAGAATCGGTAGTCAGTAGTCACCAAATTAAATGGGCTACCTTACTTATTTGCCTAAATTGATTAAATGGGTTGAAAGTTGTGTAGTGCGGGCGGGACGGTTAACCATGGTTTTGATGTATTCAACCCGCAACCCACCCATTCTCGTGCGGGTCAGGCATTTTTCATCCGCAACCCGCCCTTGAACCCGCAGGTGAAGCCTAACATGCCGCAGGCCAATTCAGGTGGGCGGTTGGGCCGGTTTTTGGTTGGAATATGAACACTCCTACATGATACACCACTTGTCATGCTATATATACCACACTTCCCCATCCATATCATGATATGCAATTTCTCTAAATCCTCCACATCTCTGTACATATATATTCAGGCTTATATGTAGTATTGTATCCCGAAAGATATGCCCAATATAGTGGGGGTATAAATTTCTTATGAAAAGTATAGTCAACGCCTTACTACAGTTTCGTTTCAATATACTATATCTCTAACAATAGTAAGGAATTTATTCTATTATGGAAACAAAGTTTTCTGCTACCGTGAAGGCTCAAATTCAAAGCAGCCAAATTTATGCAGACTTAAAGTTGACTCGTTTGATGGAACCAATTATACTCGTTGGAAGGATCGTATGGTGTTCTTTCTTACTGCTCTCAAGATATTCTACGTACTCGAGGTAGACCTCCTGTCATTCCTAATCCAAAACCGGATGATTCTAAAGCCTTAAAGAAGGAGCGTAATAAGCACAAGGAGGACGCGTTGGTGTGTCGTGGGTACATTCTCAATTCTCTTAGTGGTCGTTTGTACAATTTATACCGCAACCTGAATTCTCCCAAAGAAATATGGACTGCATTGGAGGCGAAATATAAGAATGAACAAAGAAGTACCGAAAAATTTCTTGTTATGAAGTATTTCGAATTTTTTATGACAGATGATAAAAATACTATCATGGATCAAGTTCATGAACTTCAAATTCTAGTTTCTCGCTTGATTGAACTTGAAATTAAGATTTCCGGTGCACTCCAAATTGGAGCAATATTGGCAAAGCTCCCCCTTCCTGGAATGATTTCAGAAAGAAGTTTCTGCATTCATCAGAAAATGTAACCATAGAGCAATCTCAGACTCATTTGCAAATTGAGGCTAAAAATCGTGTTAGAGATTATGTGTTTCTAAGTTCTGGAGTGAACTATGTGACTGAAAGTCACGAAAAAAAGGTTCAAACCATTTAAAGATGAAAACAAAGAAAAATATGTTAAAAAGAAGTCATATCATAAGCAAAAGTTTTCTGTTGACAAGTCATGTTTTCATTGTGGATGATAGGCCATTTATGGGCTGATTGCAGGTTCATGAAAAATGGTTCAAAGAAACCTTCTGATTCTGACACAAATAATAGTGTGAATATGGTTGAATCTCAAAGGCATGAATTGGGCAGTTGTTTCAGAAATGCAGATTGGTAAGATCACTGAAGTTCATATGGCGACAGTTACCGCTTCCACAGATTGGTGGCTCGATTCGGATGCCACAATTCATGTTTGTAACAAAAAAATCAGGTTCAAAACATGTGAACCAATGGCGGAAACGGAAGTCCTGATGGGAAACCACATGACAACAAGGGTGCACGGAAAAGGAACAGTGGAGATGAACTTGAATTCGGGAAAGCAATTAAGTTTGATGAATGTATTCCATGTTCCGGCATTAAGAAAGAATCTTGTATCAGCCAATTTACTTGTTAAGAAAAGCTTTAAGATAGTATTGGAATTAGATAAAGTTATTATTATTAAGAATGGTATGTATATAGGAAAATGCTACACTTGTGATGGCATGTTAAAACTAAATATTAATGGAATAAATAACATGCTTACTTATATTGATGAGTTTTCTCCTTCTATTTGGTATTCTAGATTAGCACATATTAACGTCTGTATGTTAAAATATATGTCAAAACATGGTTATATTGCTTGTTGTGGTGTTTTCCCGATAAATGTGAAATATGTGTTCAAGCAAAAATGACTAAGAAGCCATTTACTAGAGTTGAAAGAAATTCTGAAATTTTAGACTTAATTCATACCAACATTTTTGAATTTAATTGTGTTTTGTCTAGAGAAGGAAAACGATATTTTATCACATTCATAGATGATTTTTCTCGTTTCACTTATGTGTATCTTCTAAGAACTAAAGATGAAGTATCTGATAAATTCAAAAAATTTAAAGCTTTATCGAACATCAGAAAGAAAAGAAGATTAAAATTCTTCGTAGTGATAGGGGTGGTGAATATTTTCCAACATCATTTGATAAATATTGTGACGACAATGTTTTGATTCACCAGAAGACCGCCCCTTATAGTTCTCAAATAAATGGAGTGGCTGAAAGATATAGTCCTCAAATGAATGAAGTGGCTGAAAGATAAAAATAGGACTTACATTGATATGGTTACTTCTTTGCTATTAAATGCTAGTTTGCCTAATTTCTTGTGGGGAGAATCACTTAAAACGGCTTGCTATGTAGGAAATCGTATTCCTAGAAAGAAGACTCATAAGTCTCCTTATGAGTTTTGGTATGGTCGAAAACCAAACTTAAATTATTTCAGAGCTTCTGGTTGCATAGCATATTACAAAATTATTGATCGAAACCTTTAAAAGCTTGGATCAAAAATTAAAAAAGGTGTTTTTGTTGGCTATGTAGGCATATAAAGTTTTGGATTTGGAGACAAATTTTATCAGACTTCATTCATGTCGATTTCTTTGAAAATAAATTTGTCAAGAATCCATCATCTAATGATTTACAAGTACAAGTGGATTCTAGTGTTCAAAACAATAACAACATTGTAATCAATAGTTATGACATAAATAAAAGGAAAAGAGTGTCGGTTCAAGTCGAACCAAGGAAAAGCTCAAGAGTAAGAAAAGAAAAATCATCTAGGTTTGATTTTATTAACACAAATGCTCTTGTTTTTTCATGTTGAAGGCAATAGAGATAAAGTTTTGTACAAGATCCTTATTGTTTTAAACATTTAAGACAATCCCAAAACATATCAAGATGCTATAAGCTCAAGAGATGCATCATTTTTGAAAGAGGCAACTAATTATGAGTATGACCTATTAGTCTCTAATGGGACTTGGTCTTTATCCGGGTTTGAAACCCATTAAGTGTAAATGTGTATTCAGAATGAAATATAATACAAATGGTACATTGCAAACCTTTAAGGCAAAACTAGTTGCCAAAGGTTTTACGCAAAAGGAAGGAATCGACTATTTTGATACGTATGCTCCAGTTGCTAGGCTTTCTTCTATAAGAACCTTGATATCTCTTGCATCTATATATAATTTGCATATTCGCCAGATGGACGTCAAGACAATTTTCTTGGATGGTAATTTAAATGAAGAGATATATATGGAGCAACCAGAGGGATTTGCATTAGAGGGAAATTCACATAAAGTGTGTAAGTTAATGAAATCTCTATATAAATTGAAACATGCTCCGAAACAGTGACATGAAAAGTTTGATAAATCATCTTTAATAATAGTTTCAAACAGAATAATGTTGACAAATGCATTTACTCAAAATGTACTAAAGAATATATTGTAATCATTAGTCTTTATGTTGATGATTTACTAATATTCAATACTAATTTGACTGGTATACAAGAAACCAAGAAGTACCTTGCTTATGTATTCCAGATAAAGGATTTTAATGAGGTTGATACAATTTTGGGTATTAAAATAATTAAACATAATGGTGGTTATGCTTTGAATCAGACTCATTATGTTAAGAAGATGTTGGAGAAATTTTAACACCTTGGAATAAAGTAAGCGAACTCTCCTTTTGATTCTAGTATCAAGTTACCAGACTAATGTGACAGAATTGTTGCTAAATTTGAATATGCTAGTGCAATAGGTAGCTTGATGTATGTTATGCATTGCACTAGACTTGATATAACATTTGCCGTTGGCAAGTTATCTAGATATACAAGCAGACCTTGTAAAGAGTATTGGAGAGTCATTAGTAGAGTACTTGGTTACCTAAATGGTACTTTAAACTATGCATTAGTCTATAAATAGTATCCTTCTACTTTAGATGGATATTGTGATGCTAATTGGATAACTAGTCTAAATGACAATAAGTCAACAACTGGTTGGATTTTTGTTCTTGGTGGTGGTGCCACTAGCTGGGCATCTAAGAAACAAACAATTATTACGCATTCAACCATGGAGGCTGAGTTTATAGTTTTGACAGCTGCAGGAAAGGAAGCAGAATGGTTAAGAAATTTATTGCTTGATATAGTGTTGTGGCCACAGCCGATGCCAACCATTTCCTTATATTGCGATAGTCAGTATACGATGTGTAAAACTTATAATAACACATGCAATGGTAGATCAAGACATATTGGTCTAAGGCATGCCTATGTACAAGAATTAATCTCAACTGGAGTGATCACAATTGTATACATTAAGTCTAAAAGTAATCTAGCGGATCCTCTTACTAAACCGTTATCAAGAGATTTAGTAAGTTCAACGGTTAGAGAAATGCGGCTTAAACCCGTTAAAGAAAGCAACAATGGGAACCCAACTCTGAATTACAATTTTAGTTCAAGTTCAAAGGGTAATAACAAGTTGTTGTGATTTCCGTGTGTTACTTCTGTTAGCCTCATTTACATAAGGTAATGTTAATAAGTATAATATGTTACGTGAATATGAGGATGGGCTATGCTCTTAATAGAAGTTATGATTAAAGTAACATGACCAAATATAACTCCACCTATATGAACATAAGAGTGGTGCCGCTTCATCAACAAAATAGGCGGGTATTTATGTTGTAAATGTTCATTAACTAGATATTGTAGCGCAAGGGAATATAGGGATGATTATTTCATAAGAATGTTTATGATTAGTTTCAAGTGCAATGTATCTTCGTTTCGACTTTTGCAAGTTTTGGCTCAATCTTTGGATACCTAAAACTTCAATGGAATTTTTGATATATGCTAAGTGAAAGTTCAAATCGAGAGATACTTTCATAATGCGTGAAATTTATGAGATGAATCTTAAAACCACAATATGCACAAACTAGTGGGAGATTGTTGGAACATTTAAGTTTGTGAGGTATGATTTATTCCTCATAAATGGATTATAGAGAAAATATTATGTATATATAGACATGTGTTTATATTACATTCAAATAAAGTATGAGCCAAGGTTGTAAAATATATAGTGGATTCACTAATGAATTTTACATGATTATAAATACATAAGAGAAGTGCATTTAGGCACTTGACATGTGAGCATTGGGTGAATCTGAGTCAGCTTTTGTTGTAGATAATTATAATTTGAAGAGTCATAATTGTTTCTTGAAACAATATGTCTTTTCGTGAAACGTCAAATTGTGAAATAATATAACTTATCATAATACGCCACTTGTCATGCTATATATATCACACTTCCCATTCATTTCATGATATGCAATCTAAATCTAAATTATATATAGAAAGAGTAAGAAATTTTGTCACGTGGCACAACTTTCTTCACAAAAAAGATTAATGGTTGCGTTTTTTTGTATTTGGGTTTTCAAAAAAAACTGTCAAAATCAGTTTTCAATTGAAATTTATGTGGTTCATTGATTTTGGTGTGTCCAAGTTCTTTGTATTGGGATTTCGTATCTGTTGATAATTGGTTTTGTGCGGTGGCGTCTGTTTGGTTGTGACTGTTCGTCATGTATTTATACTTGAGTGATGGTGATGGTGTGTCGGTGTGCTTATGGAATTTGACGAATAGCCCGCGGCTCGTTCTCGGGAAGAATCTGGTTGTTGTTGTGGTTCTTCGACCTTGCGTCTGGGTTAGCGGCTACAGTGGCATCTGTGAGTTTTTCCGATTGAACGTTCACGTGGTAGGCGTTTGAATACCGGGTAGTTGCCTTTCTTATTTCTTGTGTGTTTCTTGAATTTCGGATATGTTAGCGCGTGGACATGAACATGGTATTTTGGGTTGGTTTTTGTATCTTATGGTATTTTACTATAATGGTTGGTAATCGGTTTCGTTAATGCGTTTTTCAATTTTGTATCATGTTACTAATTCTCAAACTGTTGGTGTAGGGAATCTTGTGGATGGGGTGTTGGATTGTTTTTTTTGTCATTGACGATTGCGGGACAATTTGTTGGTTATATAAATAATTTTTTATTTCTAATATTTTATTACGGAAATATCATATTACCTCAGTATAAACATGGAGGGCATTGAATCAAGTGACTTTTTGGGAAGAAAGTCGAAGGCGGCGATGTTGTTGTTTGTACGTTTCAAAGTATTTGGGTTGAGTCCGTTTGTTTCTCAAGAAAGTGATGGAAAAGAAAGGCTAATGGTTCCGTAAGTAATACTTTTCCTCTATTTGGTTCTCTGAAAATTTATTGGGAAATGGTTCTGTTGTTTTGGATTTGAATTATTAGTTTTGCATTTAATTTTATTATTGGTCATGTTCAATGGATTCAAGCGGATGTGGTGGTTAATTCTCTCGCTTCAATGGTGCCGTTGGATGTCGTTTCAATCTCTTGATGCGATTTGTACAATTATAAGAATATGTGCATTTGCCAATTGATGATTATTGTTCCTTTTGTTTATCGTGTTTTTTTTTAATATCTGATTTCAAAATTTTTGGTGATTAAGCTTTCTGCCAATTTTTAAAATTGGGTAATAATGTTTTTATGTCTGATTTCAATGTTTTTTTATGCTGGTGTTTGACTGTTTGTGGGGCACAACTTTTGTGTATTTTTCGATTCTCAGTGCTGCAACAACGAGACAATAATGGCTTTAAATGATTTTGCAATGGAACCTGCAAGAACGAGATATTGTTCATAAGAATGGTAGTTAATGGGTATAGATTATAGTAGAATACCCACGTCGCAGTAGTTATGAGGTATGAAATGTAATGACACATGTATGTAACCTTTCAGTGCTATATATAGATATTTTAGTAGAAATCATTATTATATTGTGATGATCATTGAATCAATGAAATGTGTCCATTTTTAATAGTTTCTAAGTTTGTATATATGACATAGTTATTCTCAGATTTTTATTCATGTTTTAAATGTTGCAATAGCGAGACAATAATGGCTTTAAATGATTTTGCAATGGAACCTGCAAGAACGAGATATTGTTCATAAAAATGGCAGTTAATGTGGGTATAGATTATAGTAGAATACCTACGTTGCAGTAGTTATGAGGTATGAAATGTAATGACACATGTATGTAACCTTTCAGTGCTATATGTAGATATTTTAGTAGAAATCATTATTATATTGTGATGATCATTGAATCAATGAAATGTGTCCATTTTCAATGGTTTCTAAGTTTGTATATATGACATAGTTATTCTCAGATTTTTATTCATTTTTAAATGTTGCCTGCAAGAATGAGATATTGTTCATAAAAATGACAGTTAATGTGGGTATAGATTATAGTAGAATACCAACGTTGCAGTAGTTATGAGGTATGAAATGTAATGACACATGTATGTAACCTTTCAGTGCTATATATAGATATTTTAGTAGAAATCATTATTATATTGTGATGACCATCGAATCAATGACATGTGTCCATTTTCAATGGTTTCTAAGTTTGTTTATATTATTCTCATATTTCTATTTATGTTTTAAATGTTTAAAAGTGTACAAAATGTTTTAATGTTTCAAACGATAAAAATGCTTAAATTTATAATAATAATTAATGAATTACGAAATTCTTAAAATTATTGAGAAATAGTCGTTAATATTAATTTTACCTATACTAGCCTCTCAAATAATTAAGAAATAACTATCAAATTTCTCTGTGATTAATTTTTGGCTCGCTAACAAGTAATAAAATCTTTTAATCATACATACTTATCTCATTAATATAGAGTAAAATGCTAGACCCCAAAATCGTAATATCAATAAAACAAAAAATTCAATCGCTCGAGGCACTTTTCGAGCGCATCTTCTATCAGGCGTGCTCTCTGCAAATCAACCATCCATGGTGTCGATTTCGATATTCTGTGTCCATGTGCACCAACCATATTATCTAATTCAAATTCTGAGTACGAGATCAAAATTAAAATTGAGATTCAAAACGATTACTCAATTATAAGGAAAAGTCAAGTTACATCTCTGGTAATTCCAACTCAAATCTTCAAAAATATCTCTATCATATCAATACTAATTTTTATTATTCAAAAATAAAATAATTTACCATTACAGTTGCTAATAAATTGAAGTGAAATTCTTGATTTCAAATTTCTCTAGATCTAAATTAAAACAAATTCCAAAGTCCTAATTAAAAATATAGATTTATTGATGATCAATTAATTATAAATATCATTGGTTTCGAGAAAAAAATCATTTGATATTAATAATATCTAATTTGAACCTCTCACCTAATTAATTCTATGGTTAACATTTGATGTTAGCTCGTTTTGCATCTCAAGACGGTTCTTAATAATATGAGCTCGTCTCGCTTTCTCAAAAAAAATTGATATTACTTTGGCCAACGACTACATTCTCCCTGATTAAATTCATCTTCCGCTTAATTGGGGCTCTCTTAAATATAATAACTAATTAAATATAATTTATATATGATAATTCAAACTTTCAAAAATATATACATATAATAATTTCATAATTAAATATAATAATTCAAAAAACTGGTGTAATTAAGCTTCTGTAATCTATATCTATATTGTACATAAAAGAAGTAGGGAAATTGTATACGTTACAACTTCCTTATTTATTTTTTAGAGTGTTTATGACTTTTGGTTAGTCAATTATTTTAAATTAAATGCTCATATTTTTATGGGTACGATGTTAATACTCAATCAATGATACACCAATCCTAATAACAATCTAATCTAATCGTTGTGTCTTTTGTAATATTGATTTGATGCAGTGTATTTGTTCATGTTCAATGCATGTGCCTGTTTATATTCTTTGGTGTGCCTTTCATTATTTTTACATTCAATTGTTTCCAATGAATCGGTGTGTCTTTTGTTAGGTTGGTTAGATGCAGTGTGATTGTTTATGTTCAATGCATGTATCTGTTTATATCCTTTGGTGTGCCTTTTCATTTTCTTTATAAGCATGGAACGTCGGGGAAGAAAAATGGTAGCGAGCCCGTCCATATCAACCAAATTCATGTGATTCGTCCTCAGAAATTTTTGATTTGCCGTTGAGATCCTCTGATATGTGATCGGTGTTAGCGGTGGCAATCACACTTCGAATATTCTGATGGAGCGATTGCATGGTAGGTGTTGAGTCAGTTGGGTTTGTTGTGGGTGTCGTGAGTGTGAGCTTTTTGGATGGACTGTGATTATTCTTGATTCTTCGTCTCTTCGCCGGTATTTATATTTTTGTTTGCTGATTTTTTTTGTTTCATCAGGATGGTGTTTTGTGGCAATCGAGTGTGGAAGTTGCAAGAAGTCTTCTCGGTAAGCACTTTTTTTCCTCTTAAAGTTCCAGATGTAAATATTCACTGTATATTTGTTGTGTTTTGTAGTTTCTTTGCATGTGAAACATTCATTATGATGTTCTTGACAATGGGTGTGCATGTACAAGAATTCAATAATGGGTTGGTCTCTTTCGCTAAATCTTTTTATGGTGTTAGATATCGAATATTCTTTTAGAGCGATTGCATGGTAGGTATTGAGTCGGATGGGTTTGTTGTGGGTGTCGTGAGTGTGAGCTTTTTAATGAACTGCAATTATTCTTGGTTTTTCGTCTCTTTTGCCGGTATTTATAATTTTGTTTGTTGTATTTTTTTGTTTTACCAGGATGGTGTTTTGTGTACAAATGCAAGAAGAATAAAAAACGGGTTGACAGTGTTTAACTCTTATATAGTGTAATTTTACTATACTTATTGTAAATACTTGGACAATATTGGAAATTCCCGAAATGAAAAAAAAAACAAAACTATTTAGTATTGACACTCTCCTTTTAATTTTTGCTAATATGCAGGTAGGCAATTTACAGTGTAGCCGGATAAAATTAAAACAGGGTTGACCGAGGTATGAAAAGGGTGCAATCGAAGATCGTGTACCAATTGTTTCTACCTAAATAAATATAATCATAAAATTATTAGTTTATCAAGACAAATAATTACTAATATCATATTATACAATGATGAATACATGTATATGAGTTTATTAAAATTATTGTCTCGCATGAACAAACTGAGCAGTCTTGTTCCGTGACTTTGTGAAAAAGGATTTAATGACGAGAGCAGTCTTGTTCCGTGACTTTTTGAAAAAGGATTTACTGACAAGTCGTTTGGTTAAAAGTCTAAGAGACTGATATAATATTTATTTGAAGTGAAAGTATAACTGTTGTTGAGATAATACGACATTGTTGTTTTAAAACGCATGACACATCATAAATTGGCGTGCTCATGATCTTGCATGTTATCAAAAAGATTTCTATTTAATTTATTTAATTTGTTTTGTTATGTGAGTGTGATTTATCATAAATATCTAAAATGTTATTATTGAATTAATAATTTTTTCTCATTATTGAGTTGTAAATTTTGAAATGACAGTAATACAAGAAATTGACACTAACAATTATTTATTCAGTCCAGAAGTAATTCTTTGATCTGTTTACTATATTGTTGGAAATTGCTTTTTGAATTTTTGGTTGATTGTTTGAATATGAGAGCTGCTTCTTATTACTTTTTCATGAATATTTTAGAAAGCTCTTTTCAACAAATGCTAATTAATTGAAATTTATCGGTAGCTTCAACATTGTGAAACTGAAGTTTAGTGGGTCATGTTTGTTGTGAAGATTTTGTTAGTCGTCCTCTCAAATTAGTTGGTGGAGACAGTGTTGAGCATTTAATCTCATGATTTGGAGCATTTCAATCTTTGTGTCTTGATTAATGGTGCACTGTGGCTTTGTGTCTCGTTGTCGAGATTGTGATGTTCTTGATTATTTTTATTGTTCTTTTAATCAAGTTTTCTAGGTTCTTAGTGATATGAATTTAGAGACATTCGTGATTATTTTTACATGTAAATGTGTTGCTTCGAGGTTACTACGGGTGGAACTCAAGACGAGATATGATGAGAGGAGTTTCAATAGAACTGGAGAGGATTGAGATGACGCAAAATGGCTCGGGCTTCTACCATAACTATAAAGATATTGAGAACACAAGAAATTGAGATGTTGTTAGGCTAAAATTTCGATGATAACTATGAAAAAATGTTAGGCTCGAGAGGTTTCACGGGTAACCCGCGCAACACGCGGTGCCCCACACTAGTTTCTCTAAATCCTCTACATCTCTGTACATATATATTCAGACGCAGTATTTTATCCTGAAAGATGTACCCAATATATTGGGGGCATAAATTTCTTACGGAAAATATAGTCAACGCTTTACTACAGTTTCGTTTCAATATAATATATCTCTAACACATACATTATATAATAAATTTTGTCACAGAGCGATGTAACTAGTGATACTTGAATCAATAATCTGCCCCTGCAACAAACATTAGTTATTATTCTCAACAAGTATTAACCCATAAAAAAATTTCGAAAAAAAACCCATACAAATATCTCAATATGCACGTACATGTAGACATATATGTATTTGTAAATGGGTATGTCAAATCAACTCAAACTAGCCTCATAATGTATAAACATTCTAATGATCTTTGTTTTGATTCCTCATCTCAGATCCAATCAACTGTTGCTCTTTTTTAGGATATTTGGACATTACTCTTGTCTCCTTATTTAGGAAATCTAAGAATAGATTGAGGAAGGTCCAGTCCCGAAGACGCAAACATTGGAAATCCATTGTCCCTTTAATCTATCGGCATTGCCAACCCCGTCCAGTAATTCACAAGGACTATCACAACTTCAAATTCCCTCCGACTTCTCAGAACGTTAATTATGTTCATGAAATCTTTGTCCCTATCCCTCAACCGGGTGTCGCAGAGTCTACAACAACTAATGCCAAAATCGACCATACATCAATTGAAGGTGCCGCTAGAACTTTCGAGTTTATGAAATGTATAGGATCCACTATAGAGCTTAACGATCAAGAGGCTATCCATGACATTCAAGGGAAGGAGATTGATCGGGCTAATTATAAAGGGTTAGAACAAACACAACTAATAAGCTTGAACTTTTAGTTGTGGAGCCCGGCCCGATTTGTACAACCTAGTTCAACATGGTATCAAAGTTGGCCGATTTGGGCATGTGCTGGTTGGCCTCGCCTCCTTGTGGCTCCACTTCCCCGTAAGCCCGATGTTGTGGTCCACGTAAGGGGGAAATAAGCCCACGTGCAAAAGACACGTCCTAACATGGCCCACGTGAACGAGAGTGTTGAGAAGTAAAAAGTCTCGCATGGAAAGAATATAAAATAGAACGGATGTATATAAAAGGTTGGAACAAACCTAACTAACAAGTTTGAGCTTTTAGTTGTGGATCCCGACCCGATATGTACAACCCCGTTTTAAATGGTATCAGAGCTGGCCGATTTGGGCCTGTGTTGGTGGGCCTCGCCTCCCTGTGGCTCCGCTCCCATGTAAACCCGATGTTGTGGTCAACGTAAGGGGGGAAATAAGACCGCGTGCAAAAGATACGTTCTACCATAGCCCACGTGAGGGGGAGTGAGTTGATAAAAGGCCCACGTGTAGAGTACACGTGAGGGGGAGTGTTGAGAATGTAAAGTCTCACAGGAACAAATATAAAATAGAACGGGTGTATATAAAGGGTTGGAACAAACCCAACTAATAAACTTGAGCTTTTAGTTGTGGAGCCTAGCTCGATTTGTACATCCGAGTTTTACATGGTATCAGAGGGGACTGATTTGGGCATGTGTTGGTGGGTTCCCCATGCCTACGCCCCCTGTGGACTCTGACCCATACGCAGAAGTCCAATCCTGTCATGGCCCACGTGTAGACAAGGCTACCCGTGAGGGTTAGTGTTGAAGTAGAGGCTCATGCGTACACGAGCGTGAAAGAGAAATAAGCGTCACGCGTACATGAAACATGAGAGGGAGAATTTAACTTAATCCCATATTAAAAAAATGAATTAAAATGTGTGTACGTAAATGGTATGGTCAAACCCAACTAATAAGATTGAGCTTTTGATTGAGAAGCTCGACCCTAGCTTCACTTCAATGTTGTGTTCGGTAAGATTGTGTAATAAGGTTAAAATCATCAATTCCTTTTTTGTATAAACGATGGAGCATGTCAAGTTTTAACTATCCTTACATTACATTCATTTACACCTCACGTCATTCTATTTTCATTCTTTGTTTTAGAACATGACGTCATCAACTGGCTCTACAAGGCCATCATTCTATATATATATTCACAAAATTATATATATTCTTTTAAATTATTATTTAACTCAATTGCTTAGGTCCATATTCTTGATTAGTTTTAAAAGAATTTACAGTTGTTCATCATTTAAACCACGTATGACTGGTAACTTGATTCGCAACCACCACTACTAGTAACAACATAAAATCTCATAAATTTATTGAAAATCTCAAGCAAGATATTGTTAACATGAATATTTACTTGACATCACAGTCCATTAATTTATAACATGTCACACAATCAACTTTTTAAAATATTCCACCTACAATGCAGTGTTAGAATTAATGTGAAAATGTGAAGTCCGCCTTACATTTTAAAAATGGTAAAAGACACAAAACCACACTCAACAATACCAAAAATACACTTAACTACCCCATATTTCAAAACGGACAGTGAGCTACACCAAAATATCATAAACTGACAGATAGCACCGACCGTTAGAATTTTTGTTAAAATCTGTTAAAATTTGAAGTAAAATGACGAAAATACCCCTGGCCACACTTCAAATTTTCAAAATCATGCCATTGTGAGGATTTTGGTTATTTCTCCCATAACCTTGGCTCAAGTTTCGCCGACCTCGTCTCCGACCTCCGACCGATTTCTCTGGTCGTCCTCAGCTCCTCACCACTGACCGGAGACTCGCCAGAGTCCGTCGTCGGAGCTCCGGCGACTTCGGCCACACTCGTCTCTGACCCTCCGCCTCTCTTCTCGCAGTGGAACTTTTCATAACCTTCAAGGAATCAAAGCCTTGGATGTCGTCGAATGGGTAGACCTGAAAACGGAGGAATCAAGGCTCTGTTTCTTGCAGCAAGCGTTACTTGCGTTGCAAGCAATTATTGTTTGATTCGTGATGTTCTTCATGCCAGGCACGTATTGTGTTGCGGACTTCAATAACTGACCGGAGACATAAGGCTTGACAGAGAGACGGTGCAGGAAATCGCCGGAGCCGTCGCTGAGAAATTGCAGAAAAACAGAGCATGTGTGGTGGCTCTGTTTTGATGATGTTGCTTGCTCTCCAAGTAAGCCTTCCACTCAATGGTCAGAGCCGAGGAGCTCTAGTTAGTGGTCCGACAAAGCCACTCAGGCTCCGGCGACGGGCTCACTAGCTGACATGGATACTGGTATGTGAGTAGAGAAGTAGGGAGATCTCAAAACAGAAGTTCCTGAGGGGTTCGAGCTCGACTCTATTTTGGAAGAGCTTCGGGACGGGTTGGGTCGGTAGAGGGAATTCAGGTGGAGCTGTCGGGCCATTGACGGGAACGTCGACGGGTCCGAGAAGAGCACGCTGGAGGGAAGTGGGCTCTTGTCGGTGGTGTTTACAAAAACAGAGACTGAAAATTTGAGCCACGGTCTCCGGCGAGTCTTCGGTCAGTGGCGAAAAGCCGAGGACAACCGGAGAAGTCGGTCGGAGACGAGACCGTCAAAGCTTGAGCCACGGTTATGGGAGAAACAACAAAAATCCTCACAATGTCATGATTTTGAAAATTTAAAGTTTGGTCAGGGGTATTTTCGTCTTTTTACCTCAAATTCTAACAGATTTTAACAGAAATTCTAACGGTCGGTGCTATCTGTCAGTTTATGATATTTGGGTGTAGCTCACTGTCCGTTTTGAAATATGGGGTAGTTAAGTGTCTTTTTGGTATTGTTGGGTGTGGTTTTGTGTCTTTTTCCATTTTAAAAAATAGAAGAAACTGAACTAAATCACGGTTAACGTTACAGTTTTTGCATAAAACTACTGACAAAAATATATCAATATTTATCTCGGTTAACTTTATTTTCTTAGCACGGTTTCCTTCCCCGTTAAAATTCAAATGAAAAAGACAAAATTGACGATTATGAAAAAAAAATTAACAATTAAAAATAATTTTATGAACCATTTCTCTATTGTACAAACAAACGGTAGAGTCTCATCGCTGATTAGCCAGATTTTTGCGAGGCGATTGTGAGCCGATTAAGAGTCTACAACAATTATAAATTGTGGGATTGAGGAATTTAGTAAACTATGAGGATATGGTTATTTTTTGCTTGCCTTATTGGAGTGGAGAAAATTGGGAAATTTTGAAATTGGGAATCATAGTTTGTGAACAGACATGGCGGTCATAGATGATTATTTAAAGAGAAATGGTTTTGTTTTTTGGTGGTATCGTTGGTTTGATTTGGTATCAAATTTCTTCATTCGGGCATGTTTGAAGAATTTGCTATTGAGAAGTTAGAGTTTATGATAATTTTAGTGTTTATATATCAAAATGATGGTTGTGGATTTGATTTGATGAGATTTAATGGTAAATAGAAAGTAAAATTGAGGGTTTGATACGAAATTGTTATAAATGACAGTGCTTTCACAATGGTGTTTTGATTTGCAAATTTTTCAAAGACAATGGAATGAAAGAGTAGTTTGACTTAAATTGGCAATTTTTATAAATTTGAAATTCTTTTTTACAGATATTTTGGTTATTTTAAGGTTAAAAAGTTTTTCATTACTTTTTATTGATGGTGCAAAAATTAAAAGTTAAACGGGTAAAAACTTTCACATTTTCTTGTTAACAATTGTTTTATGCAAAAAAAGAGAAAAAAAATTTTTATCAGAAAATTTGAGTTTGACTGTACTATGATGAAGTAAATCAACACCAAATACTTACGATTTCTAAGAGTACTTATGATTGATGTATCAAAAATCGGTGCAATATTTTTTTAAAAGTATAGTATAAAGTATTAAGTTGATAATGACATCAATATGACATTATCGTCATCTTCACAAATGCATCATTGCCGCTGAGCTTCGTTACATAAACATGGACGCCGACGAGAAGTAATAACCAAATTAATAGCTAACGGACCTCCACACATGGCACATGTGTGCGAAAATGTCATGCTTCTTCTTAATTGCCAAGTTCGAGCTTGAACTTGGTGCATTTGACCAGTAAAACCCTCAAGTAGAGAACTTTGAGTGTTCTACAAGTTTCAAATCTTGCCCAATTTCTCCTCGAAAACTCAATGAAATCGAATTGACCGAGTTTTAGACCTCCTTGAGTTCTCATATGTTTTGTAACTTACGTTTTGATTTTAACTTATAATTTGTTCAAAGATATTTTAATTTACTAAAACATTATTATTGTTATTTTCATGTGAATTATATATGAAAAAGTACATGTATAATAATATTTAATTCAAAATGAAATTTGCCGATTTCTTCACGAATTCTCAAGACTCTTTAATCTTTGCCCCCACCGAGTTCTCCCTAATCTCTAATTTTAAAATCTTACACCGAAAGTAATATAAGGCTGTGAATTAAATCTTGAGTATCATTTCCAAGAGAAGTGTTAATAACTAGAGAGTGTAAATTATCTATAAAGGGTGTCAGGCTTGAACTTAAAATAACTGTACATTGATTTGTACTCAACATGAAAGTAAATATCAAAACAACTATGATCATGCTGGTACACGATCACGACGCCAAGAGAATAGTTATGGTCAATGGCAGAATCACAGTGAAGGTCATGAAATTGTGCAATAAAATTTAATGTGATTAAGTCATTTGATTTCATTTAAAGGACGCCGTGAATACCCAAAGTTTCTTTTGGACAACTAAGAACCCACAATACTAGGTTAATCTTAATTCGATAAAGATTCGGTTAACTCGTTATCAATGTACTTTTATGAATGTGGTCACTCACCTAATTTCGAAGCGTGCTTTTGTATCACCCTAACTTTTGAGTTAGAATGTAAATCTGAGCCTTAATTACTCTAAATAATCCAATTATGTTATCTTGCGAGCCTCTCGAAAATGAATAAATGGCCATCTGAGTTTTCCCAGATGAGGAAACATTAAACCAAATAATTAAGAGCACTAACCTTGAGTCAAATCATCTAGCAGTCAATTTCACAATACTCAATCAATTCACCAATCACCCATGCTCATGGACAAGCAATGCAACTAAAGAGAAACGATCAAAATAAACCATAGGAATGAAGGGATTTAGGGAAAACTTCGTTATATCGATGAACAATTCTTGATTGCCAAACTTGAAGCATACAAATAGGTGGAAAGACTTTTCCAGCGACGACCGTGCTGATGAAGACGACGTTCTCACATGTCGTTCTCAGATATAAACATTTTCTTCCTTAAAATTGTAGATCTTCAATTCTTTTTTAATTTAATACATAATTTTGCTTGATCTGGAGATCATGTGAAAGAGATATATCCTCAAAAAGATTTATCACTATCGTGCTCTAAATTTCTGTAAGAAATTTTGACTCGAATTTCCCTCAAAACCTACAAATATAACACTATAAGCACACTCGTGACTGCATTTAGTATAAATTAAAAGGCCTCTAAAATCTATGAAAATTGGGATATATAACAAAGTGAAAAACAGAGTTTATCCAAGAAAGCAAGTGTATAATAATAAAGGCCTCTAATCTTTCTTCTTCATTGACCATTCCGACGTGAGGTTTCTTGATCAGTTCAACAAATCTAACGAATGATCTGATTGAAAACTAGACCCTGAGAGCCTCTTACCTGTGACCATTTGACAAAGACAAGCAAGTACGATAGTTGATCCAATGACTTTGCCGCACAGTTCGTTGCTTATGCTTTGGCAGTGCTTGCATGCACGTTTGGGCGTATGTACCTCTTTACATACGTTACTTTTGTTTTCCGGATAAATATTTGCTTTTAATATATTTCACATTTTAGCGTATGTGTCTCTTTACATTCGTTGCTTTTGCTTTTCGAACAACTATTTGCTTTTAATATTTATGAATATTACATCGTTGTTCCTTAAATCCGCTCAACTCAAATACCGTATTGAGTCTCGAACCCTAGTCTAAAATCATGGAGCGAGCAGTGCTAACTACCAGGCCACGCACAAACTGAACTTATCATGTTTTGCAAATTGTGTATATTTCTATAAAAATGACGAAATATTTTTGAAATAAATGTTTCTAAAATTAAAATTACAAATATATTTCTAACTCGAGCTCGTCGACTTTTTATATTCTTTTGCACGTCATTGATGTCTTTCCATGAAATTTCAGATCTAGAGGAGTTCAGAATAAAGAGAAAAACTGGCTAGCTCATGCTGAAAATTATTATTTTTATTTTGATTTAAAAAAAACTAATTTGAATCATTTTTAACAAATATACAAATTTTGAAAAAAAAAATGAAAATCTTACACCCATTTCTTACAAAAATAAATACCAACTTTTTGCAATTTACACTTGAATTTATCTACTTTTATCTCTTGTTGAAAATAGGGATAATTCATTTATCACTAGGTGAAGTTTGACACATTTTCATGTCACTACGGTGAACTTTTTTAAGTGTCACTTCAATATGGAAAACTATTTTTAAGTGTCATTTTACCCTAAAGTCGTTAAAACAGATAGAAAATATATTGTTTAACTTTCAAATTTTATTTAATGTCGAAAATACCCCTATATTTAAAAAAAATTAAAATATATTACTTTTTTAACTTTTTAAAAAAAATTGTGGAATAAATAATAAAAATTTATTTGAATATATTTTTTATTTTTAAAAAATATTAAAAATAAAAAACATTGTTCAAATTTGTTTTTTTATTTTTAATGTTTTTTAAAAAAATTAAAAAAAATAATAATAATGAAATCAATTTTTAATTATTTATTTTATAAAAATATTTTTTAATATTTATTTTAAAATTCTTATGCAATGGAATATGGACATTTCATATTAAAATTAACTTTATTAGAAACAATAATACTTACAAAAACAAAAACTTAACCATATTTAAGTGACACTTGAAAAGATTTCACGCCCGGTAGGATAAGGAGTTATCCCTCAAGAATATTAACAATGTCTTGCATAAGATTTTCAATGAATATGAGATTTATGTTGTAGTTACTGTTAGTGGTGGTGAATGGTTGTGAATCGAGTTCATTATTAATTAATTGCAATTTCTCTTTAAACGACGAACAATCAATAGGGGAATTTATGGGTTGCTTTTTGAAAAATTAAAAAACTAGTCAAGAGGTTGGGCCTACATTTCAATTATGTATTTGAATGAAGGTGTCGAGATTGAATTGAGAAACTTTATCATTTAAAAATGGGGAAATTGCAAAAAGTCACGATAAACTTTACATTTTTTTTGCATAAAACTACGGTTAAGTATTTATTTTGCATCATGTCATGGTTAACTTTACATTTTATATTTACACAACCAAAATAACCTCAAATAAATTGTTTAATTACCAAACTACCCCCTTTAATTCTACAAGTGAACAAAACACATTTATAATTCTACATATGTATTTACAAGAATTCACAACTTTTTTATCAGTTGAAATTGCAATTCGCTGATTATTCAATTTTATATCATTCATTGAAGAATTTACTTTTACTCCAACAAAGTTGGTTCTTTCTAGCATCAATACTACCCGCAAAAAACATTTAAATTAAAAATATATTAAAAACAACTTTACAATTAGATTTTAAAAAATACATTCATCAGATTGAGTAGACAACTCTAATATTTCTTCTTAACGAAACTCACTATCCACAACCCAATAATCATCTCGTCAGCAACACAACAAACAAACAACAACAATTTTCGCCCTTCGAATTTCACTTACTCTTTGGTCTCTGCAAAACAAAATCACGAACAAATAAAATCACATTTTAGAGAAATTTATTTAAATCTCATATAAGGGCAATTTAGGCTATACTAATTATTTTATAACCAACATGTGAGAAGCGCGTGACATAATTTTACACAATTCCGTTTCTTTTAACACCAGTGCAATAAAAAGCAAAGTTAACCGTGACATGATGCAAAAAAAATTGTTAACCGTAGTTTTATGCAAAAGGTGTAAAGTTTACCGTAACTTTTCGCAATTTTCCCTTTAAAAATTGGGAGACTGATCCATCTAGATTTTGAATACTATCTATCATAGGCATAGCTAAAGCTATTTTAGGAATTCTTATATTAATCTAAGAGTGGTAGTAGGGCGGACAACACCAGTGAGGGTTAATCAAAAATTAATTAGATTTGTATTTTATTATTGTTTTAATTTATTTAAAATATAAATATGAATTATACCTATAAAAATAAAATACTTCAATGGTAAAATGATATTTAAAATATTTGAAAAATAGACGTTACACTAATTCAACAACGCAATGCACTAGCATAAATTTTAAAACAATCACCGACTTTATTAACGCTTGCTTGACCAATTGGTTAAGCACTTAAACTTTGGTTCAAAGGTCCTGAATTCGAATCACGTTGCGGTATTTTTTGGCTTTACTTTTGTTGGGCCTCTCTCTCCTAGTGAGAGCCAAGTGACAATATTGGGCCCCCATCACAAGTTTGGTGTTGTCTTGCTTCATCATACCATAATCGAGCCTAAATATTATACAATTTACCGGAAAAAAAAACCACAAATTTCAGCACAAGTAATCTCAAAATTTTACTGCCTCGCAGAGTCAAAACTTAAAAATGTCTACATCTTTTTCAAGTCTTCTTTTCTGTATCTTTTTAATTACTTTTTCTTCTTTATCCGAAACAAAATCTTCTTCAACTCGAACACTATCTTTTCATATACACCCTCAACAAACCAATCTTAATTCTTATGCATTGATGGCTTCATTATAAAGAAAAACACCCACTTTCCCTTCCAATTGTCTTTTCTTTTTGTTCAAATTTTAGGCATCGAATCGCACATAGTTTGATTATTTAACATAAGTCTATTTATTTTCTTGGCATGAATCTAAATTAATAATAAAAACATAAATTAGTGCAAATTATAAATGGTACACATCAAGTAAGTTACAATTAATGACACATGTATCCCTTCAAATAGCATTCCAAGCCCTTTCACAACTGGATGAACTCGTTGTCAAACCAAACTCCTTTAGCAAATTTGGTATGTAATTTTCGTACATATTCCATCAACCAACTATAAAATATATTAAACCAATACCAAAATTACTTGTCAAATATTTAAAAACATATTAAATAAGTAAATTGTAGTCATGAAAGTAAAATTTCTTATCCAGATTACAACTTTCATCATCTTTTGAGCATCCCTTCAAAGCAATAGGTTTTGTTAAATGCACCGTCTTGTTCAAATACTGAAGCAATTCTTCATACCATCAAAGTATTTTGAAGGTCAACATCGTCACTGTACATTATCTCCTTGCATCCCATGAATCCATTCATGACATCATTTTTCATAGCCAAATAATCACAAGTGTAATAGGGGTTCAAGAGATATCCCGCTAAAAGTATTGGACTATCAAGTCTACCACCACATTTTCAATCGACAAACTCAAGAATAGGCCTATAATGATTTTCATGATCTTTGTAAGCTTTTTTAATCTCCTTGCTAGCTTTGAGCATCTCTCCATAAACAACACTCGTTGATGGTCTTTGATCCCCATCACCAAGGCGAAGAATTTTAAATAAATGGCCCCAATACATTTAAACAAATACTTATCCCTCTCCAATATTCTTCATCCCTTTCGCATTCTTCTCATACTTGCTTTCACTCCACTATACACTAGTGATTATCGTTCTCCGCACATTTTTCTTCTACATCAAACTTCGTAAAGTTAAGAAAGAGATCGCAAATCGGTTGACTCTAGGCCTTACTATGTATCTTTTCTTTGTAAACATTCTCCTTATGTGTAAGGTATTGTTGTGGATAAATATAGATGGTGAAGCTCTTTACCTTTGTCAAGCACACTCTTAAATCTAAGTTAGGTGCCAATTTCTTGAAACGTGAGGTTGATAGTGTGACTTGCACAACAAATCTAAAATTTGGATGGCCTCTTCAACTTTAACAAATCTCTTGCGGTCATATTATTTGACGCATTATCTGTCACAACTTGTGATCCGATATCTTTAATGTACTTGTCCACGTATTCATAATTGAATTGACTAATGTGAATCATTTGATGCTTTCTTTAAAGAAAGAAAAGTAGTCCCCTTCGGATAATTCGGACACAAGTTCATGATACTTTTTCTTTTTTTGATCAGTTTGTGTGTCAGTCATGAGCGAACAACTGTTTTTTTTATTAGCGAAAAATTCGCAAATTTTGTAAATCAAATAATGAGCGAACAAATGTTGTTTTTCTACTCATATTCTTGCTTCTTGCTTCGTCATTGAACTTTTAAGCCTTTCAAACTTATCTTTCAACAAAGGCCAACTTATTTGGTATTGACTTTTCAGTTTGTAACCCGGACCAAGTTGTCTAACCGCTTCTACAACCCTTTAGAAACTATCCATCTCAATGGCATTGAAAGGAACATCTGTTACTCTTTAAGGATTGCTTTATTGACATCAATACCGACGCAATCTTTATAGAAAGAACTCATAAAATGTCAACAACTTAATCTTTGCATGATAACCCATAATAAAGTCAATCATTTTATGCCTTGATGGATTTATAAAGTCGGTGTTCCTTTCTATGTCATCGAGGGGATAGTTTTAAAAGGTTTGCAGAAGCAATTGGACAATTTGGTCTAGGGTACAAACCGGAAGTCAATACCGTATAAGTGAGTCTTTGTTGAAAGATGAGATTGAAATAACTAAAAGTTTAATGACGAAGCAAGAAGATTAATGGAAAAAGAATGGCGGTTAGATCATGAGCGACACATGGAGTGATAAAAAAAGAAGTATCATAAACTTGCGTGTGAATTGTCCGGAGGGGGCTACTTTTCTTTTTGTAAAGGACGCATCAAATGATTTACACACCGATCAATTCATTTGTTTATGAAGAGTTCGTCAAAATTAGAGAAAAGATTTAAAAAGTGTACAAATATCACGAATATCATTATATTCATAGAAGGGTCGTGGTAGATTTGATGGTCCATTACATTTAGCATGGTATCTCCTGAACTTTTATTACACTTGTGATAGTCCGGCTATTGGAAATGATGTCATAGTTATGACCAGGTTTATGGAATGTGTGGATATGATGTAGAGTGATGATCTTGACTTTCAAAATATTTTGATGAGTAAGGAATTGCATAAGTATTTGTACAAGGAGTGTGCATTTAGCCAACCTATTACTTTGAATGGATGCTCAAAAGATAATGCAAGTTATAATTTGGGTAAGAAACTTTATTACTTTACTACAGGTTATTTATTTCATTTGCTTATGTAAATATTTGACAAGTTTTTATGCTATTGCTTTAACGTGTTTATAGTTGGTTGGTGGAATATGTTTTATAATTGTACTGAAATCACATACCAAATTTGCAAAGATTTGTTAAAAGAATGTTTGGTTTGACAATAGGATCATTCGGTTGTGAAAGAGCTTGGAACGGTCTTACTACACACTAATTTACATTTTTGTTATTAACTTAGATTCCTACTAAGAAAAGAAATAGACTTGATGTCTTAAAATGAACGATTTAGTTTATGTCCATTCCAACCAAGATTTAGGATAGGAAGGAAAGACAATTAGAAGAAAAAATGATTTTCTTTTTTCTAATGAAGCCGCTAATGCACAAGATTGGTTTGTTGATGGTGGAGATGAACAGAATGTTTCCAATGAAGAAGTAAGATAATTTGAAGAAGATTTTGTTTTGAATGAAGAAGAAGATATAAATTATTAATTTGAGGAGGAAAATGAAGCAATAATTAAAGAATACAGAGAAGAAGACTTCGAAGGGATGTAGATACTTTTAAGTTTTGATTATGTAGCTGTTGAATTTTGAGCTTGCTTATGCTAAAACTTATGGTTGTTGAAATTAATTAGTTCATTGCATTGCTGAAATTATTATGAAATTAGTATATTATCGATTCAAATGTTTTAAATATGTTTTCATATTTAAAATATTCATTTTTAGGGCAAATTGCAGATATCATGTATGTAAATTGTTTACTGACAAAAAAGTACAAAATAAATCATTTTCATCACCTAACTACGTTATTAAATGTCCACCTAGCCAGTAAATTTAAATTAAACTAATGTAATCTTGTGGCTACATGTTAAAGAATTCACATAACAAATAAGTGCAAAGTAAATTATTTTAATCGCTTGAATATAGAATAATTTGTCTAATTTTCAAATTGTTAAAAATTGGACGGAAAATAAATGCTTGTCTACCCATAACGTCACATTGATATATATAAATTTTATATACACAAATTAATTATTTCCTATATAATAAACAATTTGGTCATCTCAATAAGAATGTCAACAAGACGAATCGACCTCAATTTTGTCAAGGCTTGACTTGGCTCGAGAAATAAGTGTTAGGCTCTAACTCGACTTTAGCTCGAAATAGCTTTGTTTAACAAACCGAGTCAAGTAGAGTCTTCACAAAATTAGGTTCAATCGTCTCATTTACACCCCTAGTGAGAGACTAAAACTGGTATTTATATAGAAAATGGTGATTTTGGTCTAAAAATTTGAATCATATCATGTGATATTACATGGGTAGACATACATTTACTTTCCGCCCAATTTGTATCAATTAGAAACGTGGACATTTGAAATTGTAGTCATGAAACTAAAATAATTCACTTTGCACCTATTTCTTATGCGGACATTTGACATTGTAGTCATGTGATCAAAACAATTTACTTTACGTTTATTTGTTAGTTGGACATTTGACATTGTAGTTATATGACTAAAATGATTTACTTTGCACTTATTTGTCCGTGGACAATTTATGTATGTATTATCTGCAAGTAGCCCTTATTTTTATTGTACAACTAATATTTATGTTTCAAATAAATTAAAATACAAAACCGATTAATCTTTAGGGGAAGTCCACCCGACTGGCACCTAGCGACTTTTAGAACCTTGTTTACCGCTACTAAGAACAAACGAAAGAAAGAAAAGAAAAATGACATGAGGGAAAGAAAAAAAAATTAACATATAACTGCACTTGAACATGCCATGAACACACAACATTATAACATAACAGTAATTTGAATACCTGACCCAAGACTGTCCACCAGCATCATGCACAACGTTATCGGCTCGAAAGTACTATAAGTAGCTGACCTGATCTTGGGCAGATTTTAGCTGTGACAGTGATGATGTTCTCAAAGGTGTTGATAATCCCATTCCTCGCTGCACTAAAATGATGCATATGTAAGCAAAATAGCACTAAATTACACTCACTGGTTTTGAATTTCAGTAGCAACTTGCACTAATAAAATTTCCACAAACACGTGCCTGGTCCACCAATACAACACGGAATTCTGTAGAAACCTTTTGTATCCATCCACTGGCTTCATGGGCACTCAAAATCAGGTCCAGCCTGTAAGAATAACGACTATGGCGGTGGTTTCTCTTCTTTACCGACTGCAAACAATTTCCAAGAATAGTAATTAGCAAATAGGACTTCCAAACCAATGTAGGGTAGTAAACGTAACAATTAAAATACACTCTTCAGTGAGTGTGAGAACAGAAAGATTTAGATATATCATTGTAATACACATGTGGTTCTCCAAATATAGCTTTTAAGATTTAGAATGAAACAACTGAAAAAGACAGACAACAGTAACTTAAGAATGATAAAGGTAGATGCAGAAAACCAGAACTAAACAATCAACCATGACAAGAGACAATGAAAAGGGTCATTAGATAAGTATGGATCATAGTGCTGCACCATACCAATGATTAAAATCAAAATGGACACCTCTGCATAAAAGTAGGGAGCTGTGTATTCATATCAACCAAGTAAGTGAAAGTGGGATCTATTCATTGACATTTGTGCCATTTAATTACATTTTCTCCTTACTTCAACTATGTGAGCTTGTTTAAATTTGAAAAATATATTTAAAACTACATCTCTTGAGCGATTATGCAAGTTTCTTTTCTATGTAAGCAGAGAAAAATAGAAATACAGTACAAAAAAATATTCTGGATCAAACATGTATTTATTTTCTTGTCAATTTTCTCACCAACCAATCAAATTTATTACATTAAGATCTAATATTGCTAAATGAGCACCATAATCAGATTTTGGGTAACATCAACTACAGTGTGAGTACACAGCAATTGATATTTCGAATAATGTTATTTTTCAGATCCAAATCAATTGGTAGCAAATTGAGGTTGATTAATGAATCTACCTGCAAAAACTTGTCGCTTGTAGAGGAGTCTCTGAGTCACGGAGGCTCCGGGACTGAGTACGACCTCCATGCGGTGTGCTCCGGCGAGAGTCGAAGAAGAAAAAGGGTTGATGGATGGTTTGTCAACACACCGCGACGAGAGGAAGATATAAGTTAGGGAGAGCATGGGCCGGGTTGTGGATCCGGCCCAAATTTTGTGACACAACCTGGATCGAGCGGATTGGAAAATTTGTGTATTCTGGAGGTTGTGCTACTTTCGCTTGCGTTTTGGCGGTTTCAAAACGAGGGCTGAGAACGGTTTTGGAACCGAACCAGCCAGAATTGAACCGAACCGAATCAATCGGTTTTCTATTTTAGAGATTCAAATCTGGACCAGATAAGTGGGTATCGGTCCGTTCTGGGCGCGGTTCTACGGTTCGGTTCCTGCTTCTACTCAATTACGCCCAATTGAATGATTACTTGTGAGATTAATAGTTCGGTTCTTTGGTATTGTTGCATAGTGTTGCACAATTATACCCAATTATTGTGATATTCATATATTTTTCAATTTATGGTGAAAATTATACACAATTAAACTCTTTTTTAGGCAAAAAAACATAAAATTAAAATATAAAAAATACTAATTAAAACCCCCAAAATCGGTTCTGTTCTAAACTGGTTAATTAGTGGTTTTATACTCTTAGAACCGAACCGAATTGATTTGGTTCTCATTTTTCAGACCCAAATCCGATCTGATACCCACGATTCTCGGTTCTTCGGTTCGATTTCGGTTTGGATCCCGGTTCGATTTTTGTTTTGGGTAAAAAGTATCCACCCCTATTCAAAACAAGTGAAGAACGTTAGGTTTCTTAGAGCGTTCCTAAGACTGTCCACAACAAGAGAGCGGGTTTGGAGTGGGCACTCCAAGTGCTACTATGTGGCAGCCACAACAATGAGACCCTTGAAAAATTGGTGAGGTGGAGAAAGAGTTGGAAAGAAAAGAAGTAGGTACATAGGGTAGGAAAGAAAAAGAAGGGACTCTCATTTTTAACATATAATAATATGTCACTCATATTTTACATACTATTTTTTAAAAATCATAAATATATAATAGCGTAAATATATAATATCATTATTTATATTTGATAAAATATATAATATGTCATTTAATATATAATAAAAGTAAAATATATATTTGGAATATAACTAATATGCATTGTATCTATCTATATATATATATTTGATAAATATATAATATGTGTTAATAGATAAATATATATATATATATATATATATATATATATTATATTTGATAAATATAAAATATGTCTGTTAATAGAAAAAATAAAAATAAATAAAATATTCATAAATTATATTTAATATTTATTTTCTCTATGTATACTTATCATGTTTTCATATTTGATCAAGAAATTGATGAAGGATTTGAGATTTTATTTATGTATTCCAATTTTATAATAATATAATTTTTATTAATTGGGGTTTTTATATTCATGTTATAATGAAATAGTTTGTTTTTTATAATTATAAATAGATAATAATTGTGAAATATTTAATTATATATAAATAGTGATAGTTGAATTAAATATTATAAACACGAGTCACTCAGTTGTGGCATCTAAAATGTGAGTGCCTCCAAAAAGTGGACATAAAGACTCTCATGGAAGCATTCTGTTGTAGACAGCCTTAGACCATCCACAACAGAGAGAGAATAGAGTGAGGACTCTCATGGCTGTCAGCCTCTTCAACAGTTAATATTATATATTGGTAACATGGAGAGAGGATAAGAAAGAGAAGGGAGTGGGTACATAGGGTAGGATAGAAAAAACAGTGAGTGTGGATTAAATATAATAATAATAATATATAATTAACTTTATTTATGAATAAATAATTATAAAATATATATAAATATAAATAATTTATACGATTACATATTAATAATTATTTATGTATGATATATATATATAATTCATTCAATATTGTACGAGCGTTTATAATTAAAATTAATTATAGATAATATATAATTACTTATATATGAAAAAGTTATATAATTATTTAAATTTTTTACTTATACAATATTTAGTTTATTCATGGAGTATAATCAGTATATATATTATATTTATGTATACTTCACATGTTTTCATATTTAATTTATAAAATTTGTAATTTCTTTCTTATTTCTTTCTCATATTTTGCCTACGAATTTATTTTTTTTCATAAATGGGCTTGTTTTGTGGAATTAATATATGATAAAATAAAATAAAAATAGAAAAATAAATTCATGGAGTATAATTAATTTTTTACTCCCTAAAAATATTTATTTTTCGTGATGTAATTCATGTTATAATAAAATAGTTTGTTTTTTATAATTAGATTTGAATAATTATGATGAAATATTTAATTTTATATAATCAGTTTTGTTGAATTAAATAATATAAACATGAGGTACTCTGCTGTGTGCTCCAAAAAGTAAGTGCATGTAGAGAGTGAGTGTGATGATGTGGTAACTCAAAAGCTGACGTGGAGGCCTCCGGGGAGGCCATCTGTTGCGAATAGCCTTAGAGGATGAGATTAGAACAAGTTTTTATGGCTCGTATTGTGAAGTTTCTACGTGTTTTGGAAAGCGAAGCAACTGAGCTAGAAATCGGCGAGAACTGGATACAATTAGGTGGAAGTGAGGTAAGAGATGGAAACCATGAATCAATCTCATTTTTGTGTTTTGTTATTAGTTTCATATTTAGCTAAATTATTGTTATGAGCATGTTGGTATGAAATTTCAGACATTTTGGTTTAGACATCACTAAAATCAGAGTTATATATTCAAAAATATGGCAAAATTTTGTAACTGAAAATTGGCCAAAACCTTATGAGGTCGGAGGTTGAAGAAAAATCTTGCGACGAGTTAAAGAAAGATACGTAAGTCATGTAGCCCATTGATTTGGTATGTCTCTTGTTTCTATGAAGTCCAATGTCCGAACCTGGTCTATGGCATTGATCTAACTATCATTACTGCTTAAATATGAGTGTGTTGGTTAGTTTTGAACATATTAGTTTCTAAATTGCTAAAATCAGAGCCATGAAACTATAGACATGGCTAATTTTCATATTAAAATCGAAAATTAAAATGACACTGTTAAAAGTATAATATTAAATATTTTCTATTCATATTATATATTAGTTTATCACCTAATATCTAGGTTTTCCTATTGTCATTAGTATTTCCTAATTACCTTAATTCCTAGCATATATAAAGGGTTCTCTTCTATTGTATTTTACACAACACACAACTATCAATTATATCAATAATATTCTCTACACTATTTCTATCATGGTATCAGAGCAATAACTGATCCTTAGTTAAATCTCTAATAAAGTTTCGCTTTACCCACTCATCAATAATTTATGATCCTGATGAGTGGGCAAGGTAATCCAATCAATAGCTTCCGCATAATAGCGTCATCTACCATCCGACGCCTATCTACAAGTGTCTCACGACGCCTATCTACAAGTGTCTCACGACACCTATCTACAAGTGCCTCACGACACGTATCTTAAAGTGCCTCACGACATGTATCTTAAAGTGCCCCACGACACATATCCTCAAGTGTCTCACGGTGCGTAAGTGTCTCATGGCGCATATCAATCAAGCTCTTGTTGGTCATTCTACGTCGACTCAAGTTTGACTAACTACCTACTCAAGATCTTCAAGATGCTCAAGATAGTCAAGGATAATCAAGTCTTTCCAAACTCAATTCAACAATTTACAACCTATTTGAGTTTGAGGGGGCTGTTAAAAGTATAATATTAAATATTTTCTATTCATATTATATATTAGTTTATTACCTAATATCTAGGTTTTCCTATTGTCATTAGTATTTCCTAATTACCTTAATTCCTAACTTTTATAAAGGGCTCACTTCTATTGTATTTTACACAACACACAACTATCAATTATATCAATAATATTCTCTACACTATTTCTATCAGACACGGTTGTAGGTTGAAATTCTTATAAAACTAAATATGAATAATGTTTCAAAAAAATTCATATTAACGGCACCAAAATCGAAGCTCTGTAGCTATAGATATAACCAATTTTCAAATCAAAGTTGTAGAATAAAATGACACAATGGTAGGTTCAATTTTTTCGATATTTAGTTTTCGAAAAATTTCAACCTCCGCCACCGTAATTCATCAAAATATGCAACGTCTTCTTCTGGTTTCTCTTTAAGATACCTTTCTAATTCAAATTTCACTCACCCCTCTAGCTAGACCTTTCTTGATTGAATAAAATTTTACATAATCCAATTATTAGATCATAATGTATACAACATATGTAGACGACTTTGTTATGAGCTCAATACTAATAATGTAATAGAGTTTCTTGTACTCGATATGTAAAGTTTTTTTGCATAAAAAATTACGCATACACACACTCAACTAAAGCTGAAAGACATTTAATTATCCCCATCTTTTCAAACTGGACACATGGTTATACTCTGAGATTGAAAATTGACAATTTGCACCTATCGTTAAAATTTTAAATGAAATCTTGTAAAAATTTAAGTGAAAAAACGAAAATATCCTTGGTCATACTTCAAATTTTTAAAACCGTGTCATCGTGAGGATTTTAGTTGTTTCTCTGATAACCGTGGCTCAAACTTGGACGGCCTTGTCTCCGACCGACTTCGCCGGTCATCCTCAGCTCCTCGTCACTGACTGAGGGATCGCAGGAGCCCTTTACCGGAACTTCAGGGGAAGATGGTGGTGCCTTCGGTATGAGAAAGCCATTGGCGGTTCCCTAACAATGGGTGTTAAGAGAAAAGAGAAGCATAACCAATAAGGCCAAAGCCACCATGTCTACTCTGCACCACCCAATCCTCATGCTTCAACCACTTAATTTGATATTCTTGCTTGCTTAGAAAGATTCAAGAAACCTAGTCTTGACAGGTTTATATGAAAGGTCTAAATATCAGCAATTATCGATTGATCTTTTTTTGTTGTTATGAAAGGAAGCCATTTTAAGGTAGTGTAGTTAATTAGATTAACTTATATGCCAAAAACTACCTTACAAATCTCACAACACTCCAACCACTTTCTTATAAATTTAGCTTAACCAATAACTAACCCAATAATTAAGTTGAAAAAATAAGCTAGAGACAATCAACTAGCTTGTATTCTCCAATTTACAAGGCTCAAACACAAGCTATTGTACAATCTTCAATTCTTGAATTGACACATAGATTGGGCATTGGTCAAATATCAGTAATTGGATACGATAAATATCAAACTCAATGCCGCTTGGACATGGGTTAAGAACCTGATTGGACCAGACTTTTCTAGCGACGAGTTCCGGCAAGTCTCCGGTTAGTGACGAGAGTCGAGGACGGCCGGCGAAGTCGTTCGGAAGTCGGAGACAAGGCCGACAAAACTTGAGCCATAGTCATCGGAAAAACAACCAAAATCCTTACAATGGTATGATTTTGAAAATTTGAAATCTGACCAAAGGCATTTTCGTCTTTTTACTTAAAATTGTGTCTTTTTAATCTCTGAATGTAGATAAGTGTCAAGTTTAAAAGACAAGAATGACTAAGTATCTTTTGGCCTAAATAAATATTGCTATGTGTAATTTTCCCTTCTTTTAACTGAGACAAAAACTAAAACCAACTTATGACAAGGTCAAACACATGTGCTAAGAAAATTTAAATATTGGCATTCTTTATGTCTCCAAAATGCTTTATCATTCTTGAGTTTCATCTTTGAAGGCATGTTAACCATATTTTTATTTGGACTTTATAACATACCTTTCTTGATGAAATGAAAGTTGTCACTAACATCTTCCACCAAGATTATGTTTGACATAACATATTTAGACCCATAATCATTTACTATCATGTTAAAAATACATGCTCAAAAACTTCACAAAGGAATTCAACTCAACTCTATCCTCATCGGTTAACATTCCAAGAATTTCTTTTGAATCTTTCATTTCTTTCCTCTCCATCTCAACCCTTAAGCATGGATCCTTCATGTCATTTCTCTCAAATGTGCTCTCCAACACACAAGTGACCTTCAACATCAAATATTTAAGTTACACCTAGTTGAGACATCTAGACAACAATTTCTTACACTCTATACCCACTTTAATCACACAAATATTAAACCTTTCTAATTTCGACGGAGAGATTTTGATATATCTAACAACAAACCTTACTATATCTATGGCAATTCCTTGCATTGATATTTCATCATTGACTATTAAGTTTATGATATGTTCTATGCACCTTATATGCATAAACTCACCACCTAACACATTTGACCACAGAACATTCATTATTCGACAAAAAATAAATGTCAACTTCATTTGGAGTTGCATTATCAATAGTAACTATAACAAGTTTGTTAATCCTTCAAGATTGTAGACATGTCTAATCACATCTCTTGTGTCCTTATCTTTGTGACTCACAATTGAACATAATGTATCTATTGTAAGTGGCACTTTCAAGGGTATTTGTTGTGAAATAAGAACGCATGACTTCTTTTCTAACTTATATAATGAAAATACATTTCTAGTTGCAACGGCTTTAAAGTGATTTTGAAATTTCTGCAAATGGAAACTACGAATGTTAAGAATCTTTCACCATCTACAATCGAAAAGGGTAATTCTTCTAAACCCAAGGTCTTAGTTAATGCACTTCGACAAACCGTTTTTTCGAAGTGCAAGGGTATTATTAACTCATTTTCAACAATAAAACTATCTTTTAACTAAAGTTGTTGTTTAGCTAAGGTCGTAGTTTCAGGATTTTTATCACAAAACCTAACATGATTTACCAGACTAATTGTCTCATATCTCTTATAGAATGAGATATTTTGTTACATGACATACACTTAACTTTAATTAATTCACCTTTGTTGTGAAATATCTTTTGTCTAATCGAATTCAGGAACAGGTCTCCATATCCCTAACCTGGTCTCTCCGAGTAAGATCTAATATTTTAGGCTGGGGCCCCTAACCATGCTCATTCATCTGAAATCAACATCTTAGTTGATATATCTCGACACGGTTATAATTGACGTTATTTACATCTCTATTCCATTAATGAGATCCTTCCATTTATTCTCTTCTTTCCATTTTTTTCTCTTGCAGCCATCATCATTTTTATTGCCAATCTGGTTCCAACAATAGAAAAACTCATATATATGTTCGATCCAATAATGAAAATCGTCTTTTACTCTATTTAATCGGACCGTGAACACTCTTAATGATAATGATGATTGTGAATCTACAAAATTTAGTTTCACATATTCTTTCATTTATCACTTATAATATTTATCATCTACGTGGCATAATACGAAGAAGATGGTTGTAGTGTAGAGATGTCTAAATAATTAAATATATATTAATCTTCTTCAAACTATTATCCATACAAAATATGAGTTATATATTTTTCATTAGTTTTCACTATGTTAACATAATAAGTAATATATAGTTGATTTAGAACAAACTTCATTTACTCTTAATCTTTATTGAGAAAAAAATTGGAACATATTCATTTTAAGATGGAAATAGTAACACTTATGGGACATATAAGTTATAACTCACATGTTTTAGATAAAACACAATGAATATAAACAAAATTTTACTCAAAAAAACAATACTAACAAGAGCAGTTGAGATTCGATATACAACGAACGATTAAGAATGGGAAAGATGAGAATAATCCTAACAAGTTCAAACCGTAAATAAATTAATAGAAAAATACAAGTTGCATAAAGAGCATCAAACAAGATTGGAATTAATGCACAACCATGTTGGTGGAGAGGAGGAGTTTAAGCATTATATGATATATCATATATTGCATTGCTCTTCTCTCTGTCCTGTCCACAATTCAGGTCCTAAATTTAGAATTTGCTTCCACACAATCCACAACACAGCCTCAAACGAATCAACTCAACTTCACCACAAATTTGGGCAAATGAAGTTTTGATTAATATATATGCCTAATTCAAATCCAAAGTTCTATAAAACAAAAAAGATAAAAAGGAGAAGAACAATAAAAATTCTATTTTTCCTCTACAAGACTCGCTCGCTGGCTCGCTAGGGTTAGGCTTCACAGATTGATTCCAGGGTATGATTTCTACAAACAAGCATAACCCATCAACAAAGAATATTCCGGCGGCGTCTCAAAGCCCTCCGCCGGCCGTGGCTGCCCAAGGCTGAGAGAAATTCCCCGGAAACGGATCGGAGAAAGAGTCTACCGATACCGGTCCGGCGAGCTCCTCGAGGCCGGCGAAGAAGTCGTCGCTCACCGTCATGTCGGAGAGCCCGAACTCTCCGTCGTCCTCCATCAAGTCTTCCAGCTCCGTCCCGCTCTCGATCTTGAGGGCGCTGAGGTCCTCCTCGGCGGAGGTTGAGGGGGAGGAGCAGGTGGGTTTGGGAGCGGAGTTCGGCGATGTTGGGAGCTTCCGGCGAGAGCTCCCGGCGAGGGAGTTCCGGTGGGTTGGTATTGGGTGGTTGTGCTCTCCGGTGTATGTCACGATGAACTTTCCGGGATCGGATCTGTTCCGCTCCACCTGTTTCCGAGCCAAACAACCCTTTGAGCTGCTACATCTGTAATATCCTCTGTTTTTTATTTTAAGAGAACCCATAATCAGTAAAGGAACAATCTTTCAGATTTAAGAACTTTGAGGGTTAGTGAACAATCAATCACCTTGGATACGGAGACCCCTTGATGGGTTTTTGGCCGTATTTCCGCCATGACCAAACATCTGAACTGAGCTCATCGGCATCAACATGTTTCACCTTCTTCACCAGATTTTTCCTGTGAGCAAATAAAGAGAAATTGAGCAAATCTTACGAAGTGGGTTTTATCCAAAATTGAACCTTTTTTCCATTTCCGAAGAGAAATCAAATCCGCCGGGCCCAATTTACCTTCTCTTGGATCGGTTGACCTGAGAGGCTTTGGCGGTAGAAGCAGGGTTCGCCGCCAAAGGTCTAGCAGAGGACTCGGGCGCAGCGACTCGAACGACATCTCTGGAGAAACAGAGAGAATTGCGGGACAGAGAAGAAACAGAGGAGGCTAATATAGCATCTGTGGGTTGCGGAGACGATTTGGGGAAGAAGGGCTTGTAGAGCTCATGAAGATCCCCAGCAAAAGAGGCTCTTGCCTCATGAAACGGATCTGGAGCGGCGGCAAGATCCTCGTACCTGTAGCAAAAGTCAAACTCCCCGCGATCAGAGGCGCCGGGGGCGGCGGAGGAGGTGGTGGCAGTGGCGGTGCAGCTCCTGACCAGAGCGTGGAGGTCCCAATCGTCGTCCATGGCTGAAGGTGCTGGAGAAGAGAGACAAAATAAGGCGCTGACTTTACAATGTCAGAAGATAACAAAGCAATATTATATATAGAGAGAGAGAGAGATGGAGATGTGGTATCAGGGGCATTTCCGTAATTAAGGGGGGGTGGGGTTGGCATCTCAATGCCTTAATTAATCATTTTGTCTTTTACAATAGTGTCCTGACAAAGGAAAAAACCTCTAGTGGTTTCTGGGTTGACTTTCCAACAATGTCAAAGCGGTTTTAGGCGTTAGCGAAGAGAAAAGGAAAGTCCACACACAACACACGCTCTCTGCACTGCAATCAACTCGTGACTCTCTCTTTTCTTTTACCGACAAAAATATAATTCAAAAATCAATTTCGCCCGTTTTCGTCAAAGATATATTCTCACGCGCATCTCGCGACACATGTTGTTTTTCCCTTTATCAACGGTCACTATATATTGTATTTTACTTTTCTAAGGTAATTTTCAATTATCATAACTATGAAAGCTTGTAATTGGTGCTAAAATTCACATTGCCTTTTCTCGAGATCAATTTTCCTAATCATTTCTATTTTTATCTTTGATTTGGTTACCATATATGACGTTTTTAAAGTTTCACAACTGATTTTTATTATTTACGGTAATAATTTAATATTTTTATTTTGTGTCACGTGATAATTTATATATTTTAATAGATTTCATAATTAAATTCATAAATTCACCATCAATTTCATCCACTTATTTGTAAATATGAGGTATAAGAAACAACACATCTTCTTATTGATAAAGCCATAGGAAATTGGAAAATCATTACTCAGTGAAGAAATTAAGAAGATAAAAATCTTGGTTAGAGTTATTGATTGTATTATTGAAAATTTGAAGTAGAAAGGAAAATATACGAGCACGAAAACAAATACAATAGTCTAACTTCTTTTAAGTGAAGACCCAAATTCCAAATTACATAAGGCATATGAAATTTGAAAATTCATTACTCACAGGAAGAACAAAAGATATATAAATCTTCAAGAGGACACCTTAATGGTTTCAAGATCACTTGAGAATTTGTAGGTTTGAAAGCCAAAGATGCAGAAAAGAAAGGAAGTTAATACAATGTCAACTCTGATTTCTAAACTTAAAATATTGTAACTTTATACTTCTAAGGGAAAAGAACATTTTGATACACCAAAAACTTTGTATTTCTAACTTGCATGCACCAAAATTTTAAATCATTTTTTCTACATACTCAACTTGACAAAAAAATTGTCATCCACTCACAGAGTTAGTTCTTATAAAAAAACTAAAATGCCCTTTAAACTATTACAAACTAAAATGCCCTTTATACGTGCGATAATCTTTTAAGAAAATGGAAATCATGTCTTTCCGGGACATTCTAAATCCTTAAATGTGCATGGTTTCTCTATTTCTTATTGACATAATTCTCAAGATTTATTGTTTTATTTGATAGGTTTGTTGCCGAAATTGATTTTAGCGTAATCAAAATTGTTCCTTAATTACAGTACTTTAGGTCGCGCTCCTTCTCCTTCTCCTCGCCTCTATGATTAATGGTTTATAGACAGAGATTTTGGTTTATTTGCTTAGTTTCATATTTTTCACATATATGAATGCATCATCAATTAGTTTCCGAGCATTTTGGTATTTAAAATCATTAATTTTGAAAATGTATACTTAAAATTGTTGGCCATATTTAGGTGAAGCTTGCAGAGGAAGTTCATGCGCTGGAGGTTGAAGAAGAAATGAACGATGTCGTTCAAATTTTTTGTAGTCGACATCCAAATAGACTTTTAACAAATAACTTAACTAGCTCAGTGTTTTGATTAGTGCTTCGTAAGGTGTTCGAATATATATACTATGATTTTCGAGTGAAAAAATGAAAACAATATTGACATGCACCCATGCTATATTCATCTCTGGTGCAACAATAGACGAATTGATATGCGAGGAGTCGGAATTAGTCTTGACGAAGACAAATATGAAAGCTATAAAACAAGAGACATATTATAACGAGAACAATTGATGTGAAAGTGCTGCAACCCAGAGGTTGTTCTGTCATTATTTATACTAGCAGCTTCCAACTACAACACCTGGAGATAAAGAAATGATGAGACACCCAAAAAATTCGATAACTCATTCAGTGGGTACATCAACAACCTAGCAAAAACAGACACTAAAGAAAATAAATCTTCCACTAATCTTGTAAGCTTATCTTGACATTGATCATCATCAATTTCTCTCTCATATCTACAAACCTGATTCTTCCAAAAGACTGTCAATATGTCCGCCTTTTGATCTTTTATGTCAACATGCTCCACAGAAATTATGCCTTTCTCTACACATTCACAAATTAAGTGATAGTGCGTGTCGATGTGCTTGCTTCATTCATGGAAAACTGAATTTCTACTCAGCATGATTGTTGATTTTTTTATCAAAGTCACTTATCAGACGAGTGAGCCAAACACCCTGACAAGCTGCAGCAGCAGCTATGTATTTTGTTTCACAAGATGACAATGCCACAATTTTTTGCTTCCTTGATGACCACGTTATCAGATTCAAGCCTCAAAAATAAGCAATTCTAGTTGTGCTTCTTTGGTCATCAGGGTCTCCGGCGAGGTCACTATCACTGTATCCCACAAGTTTTGTAATTGATTATGTTTCATGATAATATAGACCATAATGCAATGTCACATTAACATACATTATGATGTGCTTCACTATTTTAGATGGGTAGCAGTCGGTGATTCCATGAATCTACTAACGATCCCAACATGGTAGACCAAATTCAGTATTGTGTTTCCCAAATATCTTAGGCTTCCGACTATACTTCGGTACTGTGTCGCATCTACCTTCGATCCATGGTCTAACCTGCTAAGCTTCAACTTGTTCTTCATGGGACTCACACAAGAGTTACAACCTTTTAGGCATGCTTGAGCATCCAATTTCGAGGCATACCCTGTTTGACATATGAACGTATCAGCTTTGTTTTTTCCACTTCTAAACCCAAATAATATGTCAGCATGCCCAGATCACTCATGGCGAACTTTTCCTCCATTTGAGTTTTGAAGTGACCAATTAGCCTCACTCTGACCCAGTAATCACTAGGTCATCCACATAAACTCTTACGATCAGTTGCGAGCTCGTCTCAGACCTGGTGTAACACTTCATGCTCTAGCTCACTCTTCGTTAAACCAAGCTCGAGTAGGGTTCTATGGAGCATTGCATTCCAGACGCGGGGAGCTTGCTTCAGCCCATAAAGCGTCTTCTTTAATCTCAACACAACATATGGTCTCAGTTTATCAACTAAGTCATAAAGTTGTGAGACATACACCTCCTTTGCCAATTCTCCGCTCAAAAAGATATTTTACATCCATACGATGCACTTCCAAGCCTTTTTGAGCTGCAAGAGCAAGAAGCACCCTTACTGCCTCCAACCGAGCCACCGAAGCGAAGAGCTCCTCAAAGTCGACTCATGCTTTTTGGGCCTTATACTTCACTAATCTTCCTTCAGAATCTTGTTTTCCTTTGAAGACCCACTTCAACCCGATATTCTTCTTTCCCAATGGCAACTCTGTCAGTTCCCAGGTGTCATTATGCTGAATCAGAGCTATCTCTTCTTGCATAGCTTCTTCCCAGTTCTTGTCTTCCAAAGCCTCGCTTGGATTCACTGCTTTTTAGATGTCAGAAGAGAAAGATCGAGATGCTCTGAATCCACTTCCGATGTTATTTCATGGATTTTTCTAAGTGGCTTGACTTTCAGAGGCTCTTTCGAAGCTTGATTAGAAGAAAATGAACTAGGAGATTTATCTGGACTCGATAGAGATTTATAATGCCCTAGTTCATTTCTCCATGTTTCAGCATCTCAGGCCTAGCTCTTTCCTTCTTCGAACTCCACAACTCGACTTACTATGAGTTTTCATGTAACATAATTCTAAAGCATGTATGCCTTTGACCTTGTTTCATACCCCATAAAAACAACAAGTATACTTTTAGCTTCCAATTTCTTTAAGATATGGAGTTTTAACCTTGCATATGCAACACATCCAAACACTCTCAAGTAGTGGACATGTGGCTTATGTTTGAATCATGCTTAATAGGGATTCATCCCAATTACGCTCTTGGTTAGAGCCCGATTCAAGAGGTACACCAAATTGCCACAACTTCGGCCCAAAACTGCCTTGATATACCTCTACTCTTCAAAAGGCATCTTGTTGTCCCAACTATGGTTTGATTGCTTCTATCTGCAACACTATTTTGTTGCGGCGTGTTGAGAGCTTTTAGGAATTTATTTACTTCTTGCTCGTCACATATAAGTTTGAAAGCATCAGACATAAATTCACCTCCCCGATCAGTTTGGAATGCCTTCACCTTCTTTTCAATTTCCACTTCCACCTTTGCTTCAAACTTTTTGAATGCCAGGTCTTTGCTTATGAGAAATGTGATCCATATAAAGTGTGAGTAATCATCAACTAATAAAAAGAAATATTTATTATATGTAGGAGTTTCGGGTGTTATAGGCCCACAGAGATTTGCATGAACGAGCTCTAGTTTCTCTAAGGCCCGATACTCTGTTTTTCTGGGAAAATACTTTCTTTTTTGTTTTCCTACCAGACACGCTTCACACGACTGCTCATGATGCGTTATATCTCGTAGACCTTTTGCTACTATTTGCCTTGCCATTTTGTGCAATGTCTGAAAATTCAAATGTCATACCTCGAGTGCCATATCCACGTCTTCTCTTGCACCTTGGTCAACAGGAAAACATGGGCAATGCATTTAAGCTTGAGTATGTAAAGCATATTCCTCCCTCTTCGAGCTCTAGCCAACAACTTTTGATTTTTGTCGTAAATGCTCATCAAGTCCTCTTTCAATGTAATTTTACACCCTGATTCATCCAATTGCCCCAAGCTCAGAATTTTACTCTTGAGTTTTGAAATGAAGTAAACTCCTGATAGGAGTTTATGTTCTTGATTCTCTCCTTCCAGCAAGATTGAGCCTCTGCCTTCAATCTCTACTACTGAATTATCTCTAAAAGAACGCTTCCTTTCATCTTCTTGTCGAGCCTGCCAAAGAATTGTTGTTCGCTGCATGTGATTACTCACAACAACATCTACATACCAGTTCGCCTTACTCATTTTCTTCCCATCACCCAATTCTAGGGTTACCTCATGTTCGTTCAACATGACCTTCTCTCATTCTTCAGGTACATGTGTAACCCTTACGAGCAACACTGGCTCATCATCTTCAGGCTGTTCTACAAGATATGCATGATCCTTGGGTTCACTCCTGCACTTATAAGCATGGTGACCCACACCCAAACAATTATAGCATCTTCCTTTAGTTTTATCAAACTTACGCAATGATATGTTGTCAGCTCCACGTTCAGGATGAGATCTCTCTCGCCCTCAACCTCTGCCTCGGTCTCTGGCGCCTCCTCTCCTATTCTCACTTGCAGACAAACTCTCCTATTGTTCACTAGTGAGCAATAACTGTTGCTCGCCCTCCTCATTTTTTTTTTTCTTCATAGTTTCTTCATGGGCACGCAACCTTCCAATCGCCTCTGTCATCGTCATTCTATTCATATCTCCCCATACAATAGGCAGAAAAGAATCATGGACTGAAGGAAAAACTTCTCAGCAATCTCCTTGTCTGTCATCTCATAGCTAAGCGAGCGGATTTCACTTACCAAATTCGTCATCTTTCTTGCAAAATCAACAATGGTCTCGTTGTCCCTTATAATCATTATGTCAAATTCTCGCTTGAGAACCGACGCATTTGCGGACTTGACTCGCTCTTCTCCAATGTGCATCTCCTTAAGTGTACTCCAAGCTTCATTCACATTTTTCTTTTCTGTGATGGCCATCATCATCGAGTCTGGTATCGCCTGAGAAATGGCGGCAAATGCTCCTCGATCTCTCTCCACGCTCGTTGTTGTCTCCCCATGAACAACATCCCGAACATCTAGAGCTTTCATCAAGATCCTCATCTTAGCCGACCAGTAACCATAATTATGATCGGTCAACATAAGATATGACACATGAACCATTCTCTGGTACTTGCTTCCCACGTCCATGGTCGAGTTTTCAACGATGGCCACAACCCCTTCTCCTTGGGCCATTACTCTCACAACGCTCTGATACCAATTGAAAGCTAGGAAACAAGAGACAAATTATAACGAGAACAATTGATGTGAAAGTGTTTGTGAAAATGCTGCAACCCAGAGGTTGTTCTGTCATTATTTATACTAGCAGCTTCCAACTGCAACACATACAAATAAGGAAATAATAATACACCCAACAAATTCGAGTAAGACTCATTCACTGGAGCCTGACTCGGTACATCAACAATCTAGCAAAAAAAGAGACTAAAGAAAATAAAAAAATTACAAGATTAAAATATTAAACCCAACATAATCGACATCCGGTGCCGCCAGTCCAAACTCGCCGATTCTCGATTTTGTGAATGAAAATTGTAGAAGTTCCCAGAAATTGATTGAGGGTTTTGTGAACCATAGAGACGACACATAGACAAAAAAATACCTAGATGAGACAAAGAAATTGATTTTGGTTCAACAATTGATTTTGTCTTTGTTCACCAACCTCCATTTCTCTCCCGCCGTTGTCGTTTCTCCGATGACTGACAACCCAGATGTTTGATTCCTCCATCTCAAGAAACCATTCATATTCAAAATTTAAACCCTCAACGTGCATATGATGTTGGATACGAAACATTAACTACACCAAACCCTAACCCGTCTAAACCCAAGCCTTAAGGAGCTAGAATAGGTTCAAGGGATCTAAGCCCAGGATCCCAGAGGCTGGCAGAGGCTTGAGCAGGAGGAGTGCTTATTAGATTGGGAAAATTCCACTTAGCTACCCTGTAGTTTACCACTTTTTCACTTACCTACCCCAGCTTTTCATTTTAGCTTCTAAACCCCCTGAAGTTTACAACTTTTTCACTTACATACCCCAGCTTTTCATTTTAGCTTCTAAACCCCCTGAAGTTTACCACTTTTTCACTTACCCACCCATCTTTTCATTTTAGCTTATAAACCCCCTAAACTTTACAAAATTGGCACTTTAGGCTAACGACAACAAAATTATAGAAGAAGATGAATCACGCGTTGATCACGCATAGGGATGACAACAGGGCGGATTTGGGGAGAATTTGGCAATCCCCGTCCCCATTAGAATCAGATCAGGGATTCCCCATTTATAATAGGGACGAGGATTCTCGTCGGATGTTTGGGTGTAGTGATTGTGGAAAGAGATTTGGTGTGACATGTAAGTATATCTAAAAAGGTTTTAATGGACTTTGTAATAGTAGAGGGTTTTCATCTCTGAAATAAATATAAATGGTAATTGGAAAGCGAACGGCAACAATAATAATTCTTGTGTAAATTTTAGTGTGTTGTGAACAGAGCTAACTCTGTGCTCCTGCACGCGCCATGGGAGTCTGTGCAATCCCTCAGCATGACGCGTGTCCGATGTTTGTTCAGCGTCGGTTAACTAAATCCAGCTCGAATCATGCTTGTTACCCCGTACCAGGGGGCGAGTAAGCTTCTCTACATACTCGCAGACATGTATTTTGACGGCAGAGAGGGAGTTCCGTCCACGCGCAGACACTGGGCGCGTGAGGCTACACACCACTGACAGCTTGCAGATTACGTAGGGCCCACAGAGACACATCTTTTGTGAAAAAGTTACATTCACATTCACATTCACCAAGCCAGCACCATCGCGTGCCTTTTCGTGACCGTGATCTGCTACGGCGCCGTTGCTGCTGACGAAACGTGATGGACGGCCTCGATGGTGGGGCTTTAAATAGACGGTGGGGATGTAGAGGGACACGTAGACGTGGGTGGCACGAGGGGCATTGATTAAAGCGCGTGGGGTCACTGGAAATTTTCTTGTTCAGTTCAGGCAATGTCTATGTATGTGCACTGCATTACCAACGGTGCATTGGCGTTGACTACCTTAATGCTTATCATTGACTTGGTCACTCATACTCACGTCACTTGACGTCACATTTATAACTCAAGGTGAGGCCCGTTTATCTTCATGGTCCAAGGCGAGGCCCAACTTTCTCTCTCTGAGGCCCGTTTTCTTATACCACACGCCGTTTCAGTCTAATAAGGGAAAATTGCATAACGGTGCTCAACTATATCACAATTTTGCAAGAATGTGTCATTGTTTTTATATAAGATGAAGAAATTATCCTTAAGAAAATAAAAATTCTTATTTTTAATTATTTTAAATGTTTTTTTTCTATTTTTATCTGGTAACTAAATTTTTTTAGTCAAATTTTGCAATTTAATTTTGTACTTATAAATTACTTTTCAGAATTATGTTATGAACAAATTATTCTTATATTTAGGAACAATTTTGTTACTTTTACAAAAAACATATATTTTATAAAAAAATTCAAACAGTAAAACATGTTTTTTGACCATTAACAAAAAAACATAACATAACATCTTGTAATAGAACACTTTCACAAATTTTTCCTATTAATTAAATGGTATATGATAAGTCAACAGTTTAGTACTCGATCAATCTTGTTTCTTTTTTGTGATTCCAAGTCTTAATTAATATACTAATTATTATATGATTGGGTCAAACACTACCCTCAGAAACATTATCCACATATTCTCGTGTCTCTATCTCCACGAATTTTGTATGATGTTGTGAAAAGGGACAAGTGTCCAGCAATTAACTCAAAATAATGTGTTGGGCTAATCCTTAACATTGTAGCATTTTGGATATGATGGTGGTGATTTACTTTTATATGTTGATTGAATTTCGTATGAGTGTTTGCATTTTTTGGTATCTTATACACCCTTGTTCACCTTTTTTATTTTATACAAATGGTATGTCACTTGTTTGAAATGAATACCGATTTTTTTTCTCAAATCTCAAACACTAGATTTAATAGTAAAATAAACATTTTAGACTCGAAACGGGTTTAAGTTGAAGTGTTTAATTGATTAATCAAGAAAGTATCATGTTAAATTTATAGTTAGAATAATCTTTGTATATTTTATATTATTTAGGAGTTAGCCACATGTAAATGGTACAGTAAAAAGACTCAACATGTTCTTTTAAAAAGTTTTAAAGAAAATTGAAAAACTTGTCTGTCCCTTTTCTCTTTTTGAGAGCGATAAGGGTTCGCCGTTTTCTAGCGATTCTCACGGCGTCGAGGACGTCTGTGTGGTGGTAGGAGAGAGGCGAACGACACGAGCGATAAGGCGGACGGTATGGGAGAGCGAGAGCTTGAGCGAGCGATGGAGGAGGGGCTAGGCAGTGACGGGCGGAGGGAGGCAGACGGGCAGGCAGATGGGAGGACGAGATTAGGGTTTTTTTTTAGGCAGCGATTGGGAACGGAGGAGGGAGGAAACAGGTGAGGCAGACGGATCAGGAATCGGGAGGGTTGAGGGGAGAGGGTGCTGGGCTGAGGAAGAATGGGGCGGGTCTGAGGAAGGGAGGGGCAGGGTGGAGGACGGTCGGGCTTGGGCCGAGAGAGGAGGGAGGGGATTCGCAGGGGAGGGGCGGCGGACTTCAGGGAGGGACGGCAGGGGTGGACTAGACAACAGGACAGGTTGGAGGAGGCCTCGGACTGGGGTCGGGGCAGAAGGGAAGAGGGGTCGAGGAACTGAGGGAGGTTGACGAGGACAGGGTTGGGCGCAAGGCTGAGGGGTAAAGACGTGGAAGGAGGTACAAGAGAGTGGGAGGGGGAGACGGGTGGGTTGCGCGAGGTGCGGGGAGGAGGGGTCGGTTCGGAGGGAGGCTCGCAAGACAGAAGTAGGCAGGGCGTGGGGGGAGGTCGAGGGAGGGTCAGTAGTGCTAGAGGGACGGGGGTCTAGGAGGTTGGACGGAAATTACCGAGGGGTCAAGATAATCATGTGGAATTAGGGTCGGGGGCAGAATCGAAGAGGAAGAGGGAATAGTGGAAAACTGCGAGGAGAGGGTAGAGGGAAATAGCATGGGGACGGAGGCAGATGGACTAAACAACATACAAGAGCGTTGGAAGCATATATCCATTGAGGGCAAACAGGATATCAGATTGGTCTTCGGGGAGATGGAGGAGGAAGAACTAAACGATGACATGATGATGTGTCTGTAGGCAAATTTATAACAGATAAGGGCTATGATTTTAAAACTTTCAAAATCGTTATAGCTAGTCTGTGGTAACCCGAGCACAGAGTTACTATAAAAGAAATAACACACAACCTGTTCTTGTTTCAATTCTATGATGAACGGGATATGGAAAGCGTTCTGGACAGGAGCCATTGGACGTTCAATAGGCTACAAATCTTGTTGGAACGCTTACCCATGAGAGTGCCTCCAGAAAAGGTAAAATTTCAACATTATCAGGTTTGGATGCAAATGCATGGTATGCCTGCACATCTGAAAACTGAAAAGGTTGCGACAAGAATTGGGAATGCCCTAGGAGAGGTTGTAAAAATAGATGAAGGTAATTTTACATGGCACTGAGGCTCTTACATTCGGGTTCGGGTGAAGCTGGCAATTGATAAACCTCTAAACATAATGATGACAGTGGAAGATTTAAATGGGATAAGCTATTGCATATCATTTAAATATGAAAGGTTACCCCCATTCTATTTCAATTGTAGGATTTTAGGCCATGCCGACAAGCAATGTAACAAAGGAAGAGTAGTAGGACATGACACACTGCCCTATGGTATTTGGTTGAGAGCAAAGGTGAATCAGAATAAATTCGCACAGGGTGATAAATACCTGTGGAACGGTCCGGGAAAGGGAGGAAGGGGTGTCCAGGGTGGCAGATCGTACGGGGAGAGAACAAGATCATATTCAGAAGAAGTGAGCAGTATTGATGCAACCAGGGTTAGGCAAAGGAATGTACAACCAATATACTAAAGTGTTAGGTTTTTGTTCCCTAGCACAATGTATTTTCAATCTAATCATGTAATAAAGATTATTAGTTGAAATAAAATCGGCATTTATATTACCAAGTATTGTAGTAATATCTCAAGTATGATTTGATTTGTATCATTGATGTGTCAACACATAATAGTAGATCTACAGATCAGATAAAATCTTACTTGAGCAGTCCCCGATCAGAATAGCTTCATAAGAAGCGATCGGTATGAGGCTAACTCTAAATGATCACGCTCTACTAATCATGGCCAGAAGGGGGCCAGAGTTAGGTCAGAGTATCACCAGTCAGGGGTGATATAGGACGACCCGATCATGAGTATGTTACATAGACACAGTCATGAACATACTCATATGTCGGCGCATGAAATCACATCCTCAGACGGAAGGACCATTGGGGTCAATATGTAATGAGTGACGAGTTTGACTCAGTCTAACATCTCATGTAAAAAGGTTACAATAACGACTGTGATTGGCTCGATCACAAGTTACATAAGTTGACTCAATGGATCGCTGAAGGATTTATCCCTCATACGGATGTGTGAGCAGATATCAGTTTAGGCCACTTGATGAGTACGACTGAAATACAATAGCATGACCATGCAATCGATATATAGTATCAGTTATAACTCAGTTAACTCAGAATCAAGAAACAGGACAATAGAACGAGGATGACTTGTCTATGCCTCGTGGTTGTCAAAGATATCAAGAGGATAAAAGGATAGATTCATGTACGACAAGGTTAAGTCGAAATCTCGGTAATCACAAGCGTTGGGTAATCATGATGTCTTGCTAGAGGCCACTCATGATGGAAAGGGTAAAATGGTAATTTTACCAGTCCGCCGACGTGTCGTGAGCCTAGAGGGTTACACACTAAAGGTTGAGTAAAACGAATGGAATTATATGGAGGAATCATGAGAGAGACAAAATCCGGTTTTTGATTAAACCGGATTAGACCGATTTCGGTTTAGGACTAAACCGGAAATCAAGAACGGTTTAACATGACTAATTAATTATAATCTAACTAAATAGATTTAATTAATTTAGCTAAACTAGGCCTAACCAGAATGGGCTAAGCCAGAATGGGCTTCTCAACATAATTAATTAAAAGCTTTGGGCTTTAAGCCCATTAAGGCCTTTAATTAATTATTGCCTAAAAAGGTTTATAAAAGAGAAATTTTCAGATATGAAAATTAAGGGAATTATTTTCCAAAAAAAACCCTAGCTCCCCTCTTTCTCTCTCTTAGCCGCCGGCCACCCCTCCTCCCCTCTCTCCGTCCGTTTTGCTTACTTCGATCTTCTAGTAAGGATCGTTGTAAGTATCCCCGGATTGCTCTTCCTGTGTGGACGTTCTTTAGAGGTCGCTAAATATTATTTAGTGACTACGGGATTTCAAATAAAGTTAAACATATAAGTTTTGATTCTAGTCTAGATCTCATGATCAATTCATGATCATGCAAGATCCATATTAATTCGGGTATTTGAGGTTAATTTCTTGTATGAGCATGAAATTATATGATTGGAACCCTCAAATAATTACTTCATGAAGCAATTATTTTAGGGTTCCAATCAATTAATTTCATGCCCATACAAGAAATTAACCTCAAAGTTCCATGTTTAATAAGGATCTTATATGATCATGAATTGATCATGAGATTTAGACTAGAATAAAATTATATAATTACCTTGATTTCAAATCTCTTTGTCACTAAACAGAATTTAGTGACCTCTAAAGAACGTCCACACAGGAAGAGCAATCCGGGGATACTCACCACGATCCTTACTAGAAGATCGAAGCAAGCAAAACGGGTAGAGAGAGGGAGTGGCCGAATTCGGCCAAGAAAGAGAGAAAAAAAAGGGGCTAGGGTTTTTGGAAATTTTTTTCTTAATTTTCAGATCTGAAAATTTCCCTTTTATAGCTCCTTTTAGGCAATAATTAATTAAAGGCCTTAATGGGCTTAAAGCCCAAAGCTTTTAATTAATTAATGTAGAGAAGCCCATTCTAGCTTAGCCATGTTTAGCTAAATTAATTAAATCTATTTAATTAGATTATAATTAATTGGTCCAGCTAAACCGTTCTTGATTTCCGGTTTAATCCTAAATCGAAATCGGTCTAATCCGGTTTAATCCAAAACCGGATTTTGTCTCTCTCATGATTCCTCTATATGATTCCATCCGTTTTACTCAACCTTTAGTGTGTGACCCTCTAGGCTCACGACACGTCGGCGGACTGGTAAAATTATTATTTCACCCTTTCCATCATGAGTGGCCTCTAGCAAGACATCATGATTACCCAATGCTTGTGATTATCGAGATTTCGACTTAACCTTGTCGTACATGAATCTATCCTTTTATCCTCTTGATATCTTTGACAACCACGAGGCATAGACAAGTCATCTTCGTTCAATTGTCTTGTTTCTTGATCTGAGTTAACTGAATTGTAACTGATACTCCGTATCGACTGCATGACCATGCTATTATATTTCAGTTGTACTCATCAAGTGGACTAAACTGATATCTGCTCACACGTCCGTATGAGGGATAAATCCTTCAGCGATCTATTGAGTCAACTCATGTATCTCGTGATCGAGTCAATTACAGTCGTTATTGTAACCCTTTTACAAGAGACGTTAGACTGAGTCAAACTCGTCACTCATTACATAGTGACCTCAATGATCCTTTCATCTGAGGATGTGATTTCATGTGCCGACATATGAGTATGTTCATGACTGTGTCTATGTAACATACTCATGATCGGGTCGTCCTATATCACCCCTGTCTGGTGATACTATGACCTAACTCTTGCCCCCCTTCTGGCCATGATCAGTAGAGCGTGATCATTTGGAGTTAGCCTCATACCGATCGCTTCTTATGAAGCTATTCTGATCGGGGACTGCTTAAGTAAGATTTTATCTGATCTGTAGATCTACTATTATGTGTTGACACATTAATGATACAAATCAAATCATACTTAAGATATTACTACAACACTTAGTAATATGAATGCCGATTTTATTTCAACTAATAATCTTATTACATGATTAGATTGAAAATACATTGTGCTAGGGCACAAAAACCCAACATATACGATGAGGATGCAAACTCTAGGGAAATCGGAGGTGTAAAGCGGAGAAGAGTACAACATAGAGGCGGGGAAGGAATAATAGACTTAAATGAGACACAAATATCGGCGTGACCAGCTGAGAGGTCCCATGGGAGTCAATGAGTGTACTCTCCTGGAACTGCCGGGGGCTTGGGAACCCATGGGCCATTCAGTTCCTACTGAAGATTGCAGCAGAAAAGAAACCCGACTATATATTTCTATGCAATACTTACTCCACTCAGAGATAGCTGAGAGTATTGTGTGGAAGATTAAGGTATCAGCGAGTGTTTGGGGTGGACCCGGAAGGGAGAAGTGGGGGATTTGCGATGTTTTGGAAGGATGGCAATAGAGTTTCAGTTCTCTCGTCCTAGAAAAGACATATACACATCTCATCAATCATGGGGAGTGGGCCTCAGATACTAATAACAGGGGTGTATGTAGATCCAAACAGACATTATAGGCACCGAACGTGGGAGCTAATGAGGTAATTGGCAGAGGGAATTACTATCACGTGGTGTCTAATAGGTGATATGAATAACATGGGGAGTCAAGATGATGCAAGGGGGTGTCTTCCGTATCCCCAGGGTCTAATTAAATGATTTCTTATCCACGGTCATGGACTGTGGGCTGGAGGATGTTGACATTATGGGCCATAGGTTCACCTGGAAAAAAAGTCGTGGGACTACTGGATGGAAGGAAGCACAGCTAGACAGAGCCCTAGTAAACAATGCATGACGGACTGCAATCGAAAACACTAGATTGACAAACTTGGGCTTTTCTACATCTGATCATAGTCCAATACTCTTAACGGGGCAACCCCAGGTACACTAGCAATTTAGTTACCCGTTTCGATTCTGTAATGAATAGACACTAAACCCGGAATGCACAAAGATTACAAACACGGCTTGGAATGATGGAGCGGGCCAGCAACTAACGGACAGATTGGCTATCGTGCAAGAAAGGTTACACCAGTGGAGACGAGAAGAAAACAAGAAAATTGGGTCCGAGCTAAGGAAGACACAAAGAAGGGTCACAATTCTAAGGAACCAGAAGGGATGATCAGGGGATGAAAGAGTATCACAGAGAGGCTGATAGATTAAACAACCTACTTTTAGTAGAAGAGATCAAATGGTAACAGAGATCCAAACAACTGTGGTTAGAGAAGGGAGATCAGAAAACGGCTTATTTCCACAAGTGTGCCACAAAGAGAAGAAGACGGAATTATATATCAACTCTCAAAACAGAAGAAGGAGAGGTGGTAGGGTGGAATTCTAGTATCGAGACTGAAATACTACATATTTTGATGGCCTCTTTACAGGTGGAGTGGTAGAATGTAGGGACGTGGTAGGTCTAGCTCAATCAACGATCTCAGCAGAACAGAACGAGTTCCTTGCTAGGCCAATTAAAGAAGAGGAGGTCAGAGCTGCCCTATTTGGAATGGACTCGAACAAGTCCCCAGGGCCTGACGGGATAAATGCAGGGTTTTATAAAGCAAACTGGACCTTGATAAGCACAAACGTAGTTGCGGCAATACAAGAGTTTCTCTCTACATGAATCCTCCCCCGTGGATCGAATGAGACCAATATTGTCCTAATCCCGAAGAATCAATCACCAGAGTCCAGGGGAGATTACAGACCAATAGCCTCATGTAATGTGATATACAAAATAATCTCTAAGGTTATGGTAAATCGGTTTAAGGAATCACTAAACGGGATCATATCCCAGACACAGAGTGCGTTTGTTCCAAGAAGACTCATAACAGATAATCTAATAGTGGCAGGAGAGGTTCTACAACATGTGAAAAGGAAGAATGTAGGACGCAGGGGATTGATGGCATTAAAACTGGATATGAGCAAAGCATATGGCAGAGTGGAATGGAGTGTCATTCTCCAAATGACGGGTAAACTCAGATACAGTCAAACATGGGTGGAAAGAATTAGAACATGTATATCATCAGTGACTTATACGGTTTCCACGTCAGGCCATGTACTACTAATTGGAAGGCCTACAAGGGGTCTAAAATAGGGTGACCCGCTATCCCCATACTTGTTTCTAATTTGTGCGGAAGGACTATCACTGTTAATCAAAGAGTTCGAGAGAGTAGGACGAATTCGGGGAGTACGAATAGCCAAGGGTGCGCCTCGTGTCTCGCATATGTTGTTTGGTGATGATAGTTATCTTTTCTGTAGAGCAGTTGCAGGGGAGAATGATAGGATCTTACAGTGCCTACACATTTACAAGAGAGCCTCGGGGCAGTTTATCAATAGAGAGAAGTCATCTGTATTTTTCTCCCCAAATACAAGCAGCAAAGTGAAATGATTCATCATTAATATACTGTATTTTAAAGAGGAGTTGGAGGCGACATTGTATATGGGGCTCCCAAATATGGTGGGGAGGAATAGAGCACAAACTTTTGGATACATCAAGGAGCGGATTGCACGACGAATGGCCTCATGGAGTAACAAGTTCTTATCTTCTGCAGGGAGGGAGGATTTAATTAAATATGTTCTACAAGCTTTGCCATCATATTTTATGCAGTTATTCCAATTGCCGCAAAGGTTGCTCGAGAATATTGGGAGAATGTTTAATAAATTCTGGTAGAAAGGAAGTGCAGCTGGTAGGGCGATTATGTGGCGCAAATGGGCTGACCTCTGCAAACACAAGGAACTAGGAGGCATGGGTTTCTTGCACATAAAGGAGCATAACCTGGCACTCTTGGGGAAACAAGCTTTGAGGATCCTGACAAATCTCTCATCTCTGCCAGCAAGGTTGCTAAAAGCAAAGTACTACCCCCGCTCCACATTTTTCGAAGCTCCTATAGGGCATTCCCCGAGTTATATTTGGAGAGCCATATGTGCAGGGCGAAGTGTGGTTAACGAGAAGGCCTGTCGCAGCATTGGACCGAGCAATGTTCCTATCCTTGGTACCCCTTGGCTAACAGGCGAAATCACATACATCAACGCCGAAACAACTAATATCGAGCCACATATCCTAGCACACATGAAATTATCAAACCTATTTCTAACAAAATGCAGAGCCTGGAATGTTGACAAGGTTAGATCTATATTCGACCTGGACACAAGTAACATAATCTTTTCCATAATCCCTAGTATATGCGGTGAAACTGACCACTGGTATTGGGAAGCGGATAGGACAGGTGAATGCTCAGTGAGAAGTGCATACAAGATTCTCTACTCGTCAGGAAACCTGTGGAATTCATCGATAGATGCCCCAGAATGTAGAATGGTTTGGAAATTAAAGGCACCACCGAAGGTCAAAGTGTGCTTTTGGATAGCCATCTCGAATCTCCTTCCGACCAGAGCTTCTCTATCTCAAAAGGGAGTACCAATTATCACACAATGGCCACTGTGTGGAGAGGAAAAGCAGACGGGGGACCATTTGTTCTTGGAATGTCGAGTGGTGAAACCGATTTGGGGGGATAGGTTGCTAACCGGAGTCAAAAGCAGAATCAGGACAAGTCCAAAGGTGGCTGAATGGGCAACACGGGGGGAAGGTGAAGACGAGACTAGCCTAGTGACACTCTATTTCTGTGCCATTTGGAGAGCAAGAAATCAATGTATCTGGAAGGGAGAGGAGTTTCACCCGTCAAGGGTAGCTGCAATGGCAAAAGCGTATCGTAGACAATGTGCCGCATCTAGATCGCAAACAACCAGTACAGGGCAGGGGCAAAGAGAGCCAATACCACATTGGTGTCCTCCCACAGATGGAGCTATGAAGATTAACGTTGATGGAGGTTTGGACACAGAGACAAGATTTTGGAGTGTAGGATTTGCATGTAGGGATTTCGAAGGGCGGCTAGTAGGGGGACTTTGTAGACGGTTCACGGGACATCTCCTCTCAGAAGATGTGGAGGTCGTGAGTGTCAGAGAAGCACTCTCATGGGTAAAAGGGAGAAATCTAACAGAATGGTGATAGAATCAGACTGCCTACAAGTTGTAGACAACATCAGGCAGGGAAATCGAGCCTGGAACATGGTTGGCGGTATCATCTCTGACTGTTGCCAGATTCTTTCCGTTTTAGGGGCAAGTGTTTCAATATCTTATGCTTTTAGGTCTTGTAACTCGGTGGCTTATGAGCTAGCTAAGTATGCATTAACTAACAATAGTTTGGATTATGGTGCGGGGTTTGTCCCACCAACCGTTGCCTCAGCTGTCCGGCTAGATGCCGGGTTAAATAAAATAAACTTCAAAAAAAATGGTATAGTGAAAGAGACATAAGTAGCTCTAGGGAAAATGACATTTTTGTACACCTAACTATACTACTTTTTTACTTTATACTATAACTATTTTTTTTTCTTTTTTTCAGTACCTTAACTATTATTTTGGGACAAACTACCCCTAAAATAGCGAAAATACATAAACTACTCATGAAATTGAATCGGTTCAATTTCAACATTCTCTGGTTCATCCCAATCAAATGAAAAAATCAAACTAGAATTTTAATTAATTTGCAATTAAAATTATACCCTCTTTAACCCCCCCCCCCCCCCCCCCCTCTCTCTCTCTCTCTCTCTCTCTCTCTCTCTCTCTCTCTCTCTCTCTCTCTCTCTCTCTCTCTCTCTCTCTCTCTCTCTCTCTCTCTCTCTCTCTCTCTCTCTCGTACTCTGGTCACCTTACCGCTGACCACCTCTTAAAGTTTTTCTGGTAAGTGAGTGAGCCCCAGTTTTTTGAGCTCACCTTCTCAATTTTTTCTCGTGAGTGAGTGAGCTCCATTTTTTCGAACTCAACTCTTCCGTTTTTTTCGACGTGCGAGTTAGCTCCATTTTTTCGGGCTCATCTCTTCCACTTTTTCGGTGAGTGAGTGAGCTCCCTCTTTTCCCCCGAGTGAGCTCCATTTTTTTCGAGCTTATCTCCTCCATTTTTTTTTCCGGCAAGTGAGTGAGCTCCATTTTTTCGATCTTAACTCTTCCATTTTTACCGGCGAGTGGATGAGATCCATTTTTTCGGGCTTACCTCTTCCATTTTTCAGGCGAGTGACTGAGCTCCCTTTTTTCCCGCGAGTGAGCTCTATTTTTTTTTGAGTTAATCTCCTCCATTTTTTTCGGCGAGTGAATAATCTCCATTTTTTCGATCTCACATATTCCATTTTTTCGGCGAGTAAGTGAGCTCCATTTTTCCGGCAAGTGAGCTTCGATTTGTCATCATCGCCTGTGGACTGAGGCCGGAGGTGAGTTTTGGAGGGGCCGAAGGCGCATCAGGCCCACGAAGAAGAAGAGTCAATTTCTTGATTTCAAAATTGAACCGGTTCAATTCTGGTTTCTTAAACCAGTTCAATTCTAGGGGTAGTTTATGTTTTTTTTGATATTTTAAGAATAAGTTGTCCCAAAATGATAGTAAAGATTTTGAAGAAAGGAAAAATTAGTTAGCATATGAAAGTGAAAAAATGGTATAATTAAGTGTAGAAAAATGTTCTTTTGCATTAGCTGTAATCCACAACCATCTTACCGTAAGAAAACCACCACAAAATACACCAAAAACCATTGTTCATCACTCAAGAATCAACAACAATCTCTCTCATTTCGTGCCCTACCAGAGCCAGAGGAGCTTCAACACCATATAAGTGAACTAAAGAGTCTTTCAGAGCTTAGTACTGGCCATTTGTACACACGATCTCGTCGCTGCAACGTGGATTCATGAACATGTGTCGAGTGAGCTTGAACATGCAATTTCGACCTCTGATTGTGCCTCTCCCATCATTTCAACACATGTGCAGTAGTTGCAAACAGAAAAAAAGTCGAACGTTTCCATAAAAAAGTTTAGTAAACGAGAAGTATGGAAGTCAATTTATTCAACTGCACAATCATATGCACATAGAATAAAGGGAACTAGACAAATCGAAATAACCTATGTTGTGTCAAGGAAATGATGCTGAAAACGACACTAATAAAGGAGAAGAAGATGCTCTCTCACACATTACATTAATTTACGCCCAATCAAAGAGCAACATGCTCCATTCCTACAGCATTATATATGAACGAACGAGAGATGAATTTTACCTTTCATCAATTTTCTCTTTCACATATGCCCGTTACATCTTTGTATTGGGACATGCTCAACATTTTAATGTGTGGACCATCCAATTAAGAAGTCCATCATTACTAATTTATTATTTTAATACATTCTAATAATACACCTCACATGCAGATTGGATTGAGAGAATTCATATTATGAAAAGTTATGTGAGAGAAAACAAAATATAAACATTGCCATGTGGGCATGTAGATTCATGACCAATATTAAGTTATGGTATGATACTAAAACTTGATCTATATGAAAGATCAAGCTTATAGACGAAAACCTAAAAATGTTTATCAACAGGTAATATGATTCGAATCTTTTTGATGTAAGACTCTGTATATATTATCGATATTATCGTTTGGTAAAAACGTAAAGATGCTCCCTAGGAGAGCCTATATCTATATATACATGTTGATAGGAACTTATATTCTGCTGTCCGAAAAGATAAAGGAAATCATGCTTTGATACATAGCTATGGAGGTATCACATTGGTGCAGAACATGAATCAACAGTAGCAAACAAGTTAGAAGAATAATATATATGAGGTTCAACTTGAAGAAGGGAATTTTTCAATATTGCAAATCAATCAATTGAGGGAAGGTTGAAGATGGTTCAGAATTTAAGGCATTTGAGAGCAGTCCAAGCAGATTGGTTGGGCCTTTTTGGTGATTGTTGGAGGAATCATGTATTTGGGCCCAAGAAAGGATCACTAAACTTGATGATTGTGAATGGTCTTTACTTTTAAGGGGAAGGACTCGGGTAAAAACCATCATTATTATACAAATATTAGAATGGTTTGTGGCCATTGGTTGATAGTGATGAACGGATGAGATGGGAAGGGGGGAAACGCATGAAACTAAATATATAACTGGTCAACAAGGGTATTCGTGTCATTTGCTAAATATTTAATGTTAATGGCCCTAGAATTTGGGAGTGATAACCACAATCATTGTATATAATCAGGATTTGTAAAACGTTTCTACACATTCAACGCAGAACAACAATGGAAGGTCAGAGAGATTTGCGAGATGATCCGATGATTTGTGCTCCTGTGGTGATAAGCGGTGAAACAGAGCTTCGTGAGATTTCGATTATCAACGATTTTGAGCTGATGAGCGGTGAAAGAACTATTAAAGGTGAGTATGTGTCTACTCATCTGAAGTTTATATATACATATATATATATATATACATATATATATATATATATATATATATATATATATATATATATATATAAATAAAAGTAATCATCAATTTAGTGTAATTTTGTAATATGATCAGTAGTATTTACAGAACCATTTACACACACACATATATATATATATATATAATGGTTCTGTAAATGGTTCTACAAATACTACTGATCATTTTACAAAATTACACTAAATTGGTGATTACTGTAGCATATTTATAATTTATATTCTGTAATGTGATTATATATTCAATTTGGGTTTGAGTTTGTGTCATATGCAAACAACTATTATAACGTTGGTTCTATAATCCACAGGCAACACAAATGGATCTGAAGTAACAAATATACATAATTCTGAAACACATACAGGTAATAGTGTGGAAAAAATTATGTTAAATCATATTTGATTACAAGAGAATATAATATATAATTAAAATATAATATTGACACAATATGCAGAATCAAGATGGACGATGGATATGAATAGTGATTAAATCCCAATCTGTCCACCACACGTCAAGCCACGTTTGGGTATGAGTTTCCTAGATATACCTAGTGGAGTACCTTTTTATAAGAAGTACGGACAATTTTGCGGGTTCATGACGCGTCGAGGCACCCAGAAGAGCAACGGGTTAGGGGTCACACTGAAATATGTCACATGCTCTCGTGAAGGAGAGCGTGCACATAAAGCTGGTGACGAGGACGATGAGTTTCGTCAATATGGTAAGAGACGTTGCTCAACAACCCGAACTGGCTGTCGAGCAATGTTATCCCTGAAGCTGACTTTTTCAGGGCATTACAAGATTGTGAAATTTGTGGAAGAGCACAATCACTCGTTTTATGGTACCGAGCACTTCCAAGAATTACGTTGCAACCGAGATCTAAATGATACACAAAAACAATTTATCATGGATTGCCAGAAGGTTAATGTAGGTGCTACTGCAGCTTTCAACGTGTGCAGCTCTATTGTAGATGGACCGGAACATGTCGGGGCAACAATGACTATTGTCGGTGACGATAACGATGAATTTTGTCTGTATGTAAAGAGACAGTACCTAACAACACGAATTGAATTTTGTCAAGCAGTAGTGTCCTTTAAATCAGCTTTTTCCGGGTGGTACGTGATTGTGAAGTTCATATAAGAGTATAATCACCCATTTTACGGTGCCGGACACTTCCAATAACTGCGTGGGAACCGAAACCTGACATCCAAACAAAGCGAATGAAACAAAAAAATCTTCTGATCGTGAAGCAAATTAAAAAGTGTTGGTAATGAAATTAATTAAAAAAATTTGGGCATGACACAATTTCTATTTGTTAATGAAACAAAATAAAATGTTTGGTCGTGAAACAAATATGTGTTTGTTCATAAGCAAAATAAAATTTTTGGTCATGACACAATTTGTGTTTGTTCATAAAACTAATTAAAAACAAAATTGGAAAATATCTTGATCATGAAACAAATTATAAGTGTGGTCATGAAACAAATTACAAAATTCTGGTTATGATACAATTTATGGTTGTTCATGAAACTAAATAAAAGTTTTGGTCATGACACAATTTATGGTTGTTTATGAAACTAAATAAAAAAGCTGGTCATGACACAATTTCTTGTTGCTCATGAAACTAAATGAAAGTTTTGGTCGGATTGTGATAAGAAAAGATAATTATGGTTAGAGATAATCACGAAAAATAATTATGGTTAGAGGAAATCAAGTTGTGATTTAATTTGATAAATAAATGTTCAAAAAAAATTTACATATATAACCTTCTGACCATTCAAATTGTCCAAATTGTGAGGTGATTTCAACTAAATTACTTTGACTTGCCATCAATTTACTCTGTGAATCGTGACCGTATATAAATTGATCGGATGGATAAGACGCGTTCTAACATTTGTATAGAAGCAGTGGGTTTTTACTCGATTACGACCCTACTTTTAAGAGCCCAAATATTCATTTCACATCAAATTCTGATGGGTAAATTCCACATGACCCCCTTAACTATACGCGTGTCTCACATGCACCCTCTTAACTACAAAATCAATCTGTGAGGTGCCTAAACTATCCAAAAATCCTACTTTCTCCTTTTTTGTTGACTTTTTTCAAAATTCTGTTAAGTTTTTGTGAAATGACGAAAATACCATTCTATCTGAAAAATTAAAATAAATAAATAAAAATGATTTTGAACTTTTTTTTTTCAAATTTTCTCGTTGTACAAAATTAAGAATAAAATTTTGTTAATAGTAAAAATAATTTTTAAAAAGTTGTTTTTACAAAAAAATTTAAAATTTAAAAATTACTTTTAAACATCGTATTTTATTTTATTAATATTTATAAATAATTGTTTTTAAATAAAAAATTAATTCTAAAATATTATTTTTATTCTTTATTTTGTAAAACGAGAAAATAGAAAAAAAAAGTTCAAAATCATTTTTATTTATTTATTTTCATTTTTCAGATACAAGGGTATTTTCGTCATTTCACAAAAAATTTAACAGAATTTTGAAAAAAGTCAAAAAAAAAAAAGTAAAGTGGGATTTTTGAATAGTTAAGGCACCTCACAGATTGATTTAGTAGTTAAAGAGGGCATGTGAGACACGCGTATAATTAAGAAGGGTTATGTGAAATTTACCCAATTCTGATCTTCAGCTGTAATCTCATCTCAGCTGAGCATGTTTGAAACAGAGAGTTTGCTTATTACTGCCGCTACTATGCCTATACAAGGCTTCTTGTAAATGCTTGGTTGTTAGAGAAAAAAAGAGAGAGTAAAAAGAATTGCTTCATTCACTATTTTCTTTTTTCCTTGTTACAGAAATGGTTTGTTAAGCTTTTATTAGTTATTCATCTACAACATTATTCTTATATTATTACATACTCTCTATTTGATCAAGAGCTTGCTATCTTTATTATTTGTCTTGGTTTTACTAGTCTTACTTCTTCGTCTTTTTTCTTATATTTAATATAACTTTTATAACATATGCTTTTGATATAGTTCTTTTAAACAAAACCAAATCTTCTTTTATAAAATCACGAGAGAAAAAGAAATTTCGTACTGGAAGATCGAGTATCATCCGCATACAAATTACAAGCAAACAGTAGAAGACAGTATTAAAACAACCTACCTCTTTGAACACCTCCAGGCAACTATGTCGGACACACCAATCACCTATACTAAACACATTAAATAAAAAGAATCATGTCGGACACACCGACAATTGCAAAACAATCTAAAAGCCAAAGCACGTAACACACTAAAACAACAACATAACAAAACAAAAGCTAAATCGACTACCCTTACACCATTCGCGGGTGGACATCCTCTCATATGAGCCTATGCACCTCAGCGAGCGATGCTTCTCAAGCACCTCCTACAAGGGTATTCAATAATCACCCAAGATTGGGTTTATCGGTGTGTCCCAGTGAACGCTTAACCTAAGGGGAAATCAGATTGAGCCCGACAAAACGAAAATCAAACCAAAAAGACCGATCATCCTCAAAAAAACGCGTCAGATCTAGGGTCAAAACCACCAGATCAAAGGCCTCTCCAATCTACCAACATCGCCACAAAACCGACTAACCAAACCGGGCTTGACTGAAAAACTGGTACAAATCGGGATAGACCATAGCAGAGTGGACCACTCGGGTGTGAGCACCAGGCTACCAGCAAAAACCCGCCGGCAGAATTCCACGAAAGAGGGCCATCATCGATGGGAGGAACATGCCACCTGCCCTGGCCGTCGGCGAGGCCCCCTTCCCTGGCCGCCACACGACAAAGCTGACCAGCGGAAGCCGCCACCCTCGCCAGAAGCCTGCACACACCCCGACTGCCACAAAAAACGTCGATCGTTGTCCCACGCGCGCTGCCAACGTCTCAGATTCGGAAAGAAACGAATGAAAAAAAATCACATCCTTGGGTTCTTTATCATTATAGAGTTGTTACAAGTAAACACCATTTATTATAATGCAAATTAAGTACCCATCATTTTAGATGTTTAATTTATTATAAAGGTCAGAGTTCTTTTGGATCACGACACAAGTAATAGAATCTTCTCCATTATACCGAACTGGTAAGAAAACAAGGACCATTGGTGTTGGGATATGGACAAGTCAGGAGAATACTCCGTCAAAAGCGCATACCAGGCCCTATGTCAGATTGGGTCTATCTGGACCCCGCCAACACAAGGGAGAAGCTTGAGAGAATTATGGAAGCTGCAAGTCCCACCAAAAGTGAAAATCTTTATCTGGAGGGCTATATCAAATCTGCTCTCGACTAGGACTCGTTTGGCGGAGAAGGGGTTTCCAATTGTTACCCAGTGCCCCCTCTGCGGAGACCCGGAGGAGACCACATACCATGTATTCTTAAAATGTCGAGTAGTGGCACCGGTGTGGAGGGATAGATTGCTGCAACATGTCCAAGAGAGGATGGGGCCAGACCCAGACCTATCAAATTGGAGATCTTGGGTGGAGGGGGACGGTGAGGCAAGCATGTGGGCTATCACATTATGGGCAATCTGGAGGGCCAAGAATTAAGTTGTTTGGAAAATGGAGGCTTTCCATCTAGCGAGAGTGGCGGCGACCGCAAAAGGACTACGACGTGCATGGACAACGGCACACCCACATGGAGGGGCCTCTGGAGCAGATCCACTTGTGTCGCTATCTCTGGAAGCCTAGATCCCGCCAAATTCAGGCGTTCTAAAGATAAATGTGGATGAAGGAATATATGAACATGGGGGATACTGGAGTATAGGGTTGGTGTGTAGGGATTCATGATGCATAATTGTGGGCGCGCTGTGTAGACGATTTACGGGTTATCTCCATCCCGAAGAGGTGGAGGCCGTAGGCGTTAGGAAGACTCTCTCCTTGGCAAAGGGTAATAATTGGAGTAGAGTGGAGATTGTGACAGATTGTCAGCGGGTGGTGAACCACGTTCATAATAAGAAACACATGATAAACATGTTTGGGGGCATCATCAATGTAAATAATTTTAATTATATTTTAGTTCACTAAAATTACATATACTTCCCCAATTTAAGATATAATCTTATGCATGTACTTCATCATTCACCGGCTAAGATCGGTTTTTGGTTTTTACTATAAAGAGTGATTTTCGCGTGAATAATCCCTAATTTATAAATTAAAAATTGTGAGTGAAATGAAACTCGCTCAATAAAATAATTGTTATTTTTATGGATTTTTGTTAAAAAAACTAAGGGAGATTTATTCTGAGAGAAAATAATTCTAATTTTTAAAAAAATTTAAGGAAGAGAAATTTCTTTGAAATTCAAATATAACTTATTAATACATATTGATGATTCAACAAATTAGATACCCATATGCAATTAGCAACAAACCAAATCAATCAATCAAATCCATTAAGCAACTCATGTGCCAAGAAATTTATTCCCTCAACTCAAAGTTGTTTACAGACTTTTGTTTATCAAACAGATTTTCTGGATACAATATCTTTAAAGAAACACAAAGAACATAGTGTTTAGTGCTGAACGAAATCAATAACTTTTCACATTCTACAATTTAATTGAAATAACTATGTAAATTTAGAAATACTTGAATAGAAATAAGCTCAGAATAAAACAAAATTGAGAATGTGTCAACGTGACTCTTATTATATATTTAATATTTCAACCTTACTTCACACAGCTCCGACAAATTTGCTCCCGGAACAAGATTTTGTACGTATTGGAAATTGAAGACAAGGGACAGTCTTGATTAATTAATGTAAACAACAATATTAGATTTGTTGTCTGCTGACAAACCAAAGTCAAGAACCGACAGAGATCCCACCATTACCCTCGACTGTCGATCTGTTTTGATCCATTTTTTTTCAAATCCAAATTAAAATGAAAAAAATTACACGAGCGATATCCAATTAAAATGCAAATTTTGTTACCCAGCACCCCTTATTTAAAATGAAAATTTTGTTACTTTTTTAATTGAGAATGGAAATGTGTCAAGATTTTAAAGTTGTTCATACATATGGTCCGATTAAAAACAGACAAAAAATAACTTGCGTGGCTTATAATTATAGAATATGTCATTATATTCACGGACATATGTAGGGATTTTTGAGAGGAAGCAACATTTTATGACGAGTTGAAGTTTTAATAAGATGTTCAACCTCTGTTGTTATAGATATTTGATTCAAAATTATTATAATCTGACACAAACAATCAGTAGGTCGATAGGAACGGAGACCCTATTCGATTTAAATGGTGAAACAACGCACCTTATGCCGTGTTTGTGATGAAACCGGGGAAGTCGTGGACAGTAGCCAGGCTGACGAACCTGATAGAAAAATTTTATTCAAAACGAGTGTTCAGCCGCCTAAAAAAATTGGGTGAATCTTCTTGATTCCAATTACCAAATGTTTTGAGAAGCATTTGAGGTAAATTGGATAGTTAATTAATATTTTTATAAATTTACCACGATATTAGTTGTTGGATATTTACGTGTCATTTTTTTTGGAACTATTATGACTGGGACAACCCTCTCGGGTTGAAAGAATGGCCGCTTGAGACGTGTGCGACGAATAAGGAAAGAAAATTAAATATGAAGCGGTCCTTCAATGAAGTATGCACCTCCAAAGTTCTAAAGCATAATATTAGAATTCCAGAAAAAAGGAATAATAGGCAATGACAATGGTATGGTTAGTTGGACACTTTGATGCGCCGGGTCAATTTCAAGATTTGGCAATTGGATCTGACCTGACGTGTAAGTGTAACCAATTCCTTTGGATACACTTTTGGTCAAGTCACAATTAATATTTCACTTCTTAATTTAATTACTAGTTTTGGATGGACGGCAGTGGGGAACTAATTAGCCTAGCCTGTACATGAGTACCGTCCACCCAAAAATGCAACCACAATTAAATTGAGAAAACCATATATACATATTTAGCTATTTAATCACATGCAAATTAACTATTCAAATTATTACTGTTATCATGTCTAATTTATGCTCCTCCTTTAAATAAATACTTTTATACTGTAGAGTTTTGATTTGAGTCTCCAAATTAATATAAAATATCATATGTACATTAATATTTGTTTTTTGAAATGACTCGCTAAGCACTATACATTATACATGCATACAAACTCATTTAGAGTATGCAAGTAAACATTTGATATACTAAATTATATCGTCAAATCTCCAGTTATATGGTTTCGCTCGCCTCGTGGTCAACGATGCCAAGCCCATGCTACCTTGCTCCATCCACCACGACCAATTACGCTGTCCATTTTCACCCAATGTCACTGGCAAAGACTAATAAACAATTATGGATGCCGTAGAGGAAGACCTCGCCAAAGAAACACTTCTTCACAATATATATTTATTTTAGTATATTTAATATTACTTTGAAGGACTATTTCAAATTTTATAAAAAAACAGTGATCTTGTATACGGCACGTGACCTCAGAACATTTCTTTTGGTTAGTTTTAACTGGCGCTAAGATAAAGTGATACAAATCAAATATTCTAGGCAGTAACATTGATTTAATAATTCACAAATTCAAATAAATAAATTATAATCAGAAAAATATAAAATGTAATTAATAAATTTAATAAATTGAATGAACAAGTATTAGGAATAGAAACACACAACGACATATACCCTTGTCTTTTAAGCGGTTAGATTTTTTCTCACCTTTTGGCGTGGTTCTCTCGACGACAACGTCTGGAGCTCGATTGGTCCGGTGAAGGAGCAGGGTGGTGCGGCGGTGGGCGTTAGTAACGTCTGTAGGAGGAGAAAAAGGGGATATGTGGGATGGGTCGAGGGAACGAAGCGGTTGAGGAGGGCTCGGGCTGAGGAGGGCTCGGGCTGGGGAGAGCTTGGGTGGGAGAGAGATCGGACTGAAGGGGTAAGGAGGACGGAGGATGGGGGCGGAGGGAGAAGGACAAACGGTGGAGGGAAGGAGGAGGATGGAGGGAGGTGGGGTCGGGGAAGGTAGGCCAGAAGAGGGGAGAATGGGGATGAACGGGGCTGGGAGAGATGGATGGGTAATGAGGAGGGATGAGGGAAGCCGTACGGAGACCTCGGGAGGTGTGGGAGATGGCCGGAAGGCTACAGAGGACAACTGGGGGACCCCGAGAGGTGTGGGATATGGACAGACAGTGAACATGGAGGAAAATTGGGACAACTCGGCAGGGGTTAGGGTCGACATGAACCAAAAACAAGAACAAGGCATGAGGGCTAAAGATTTGGATTCGGGAAAGAATCAGGATGGTGGAAAGAATCTTGAGAGAAATTTTGATGGTGGTAGGAAGGAAGAAGGGAGTAAGGAGCCGGAGGGATTGGAAGAAATACAAGAGAGATGAAAAGACACATCGTTAAAAGAAGAAGAGGAGGATGAACTGGTAGTCGAGGAATCCGAGGAGGATAATTTAGGGAACGAGACTTTTTGTCTAGTAGGGAAGTTCATTGTGGATAAAACGTATGACTTTAAGACTTTTAGAAACCTACTAGCGTGTTTCTGGCAACCGGATCACAGGGTTTTGATATCTGAAGCATACCACAACCTGTTCTTATTTCAATTTTATGATGAACGAGACATGATAAGCGTGTTAGATCGAAGTCCCTGGACCTTCAACATGAAAAAAATCCTATTGGAACGCCTACCTAGGAGAACTCCTCCGGAAGAGATAGTTTTCTGCCACTTCTAGATATGGGTGCAATTCCATGAAATGCCTGCTCATCTAAAGACTGAGAAAGTTTTGACAAGGATAGGTAACAATCTGGGAACGATGATAAGGTTGGATCAAAGAAATTTTACAGGCCACTGGTTTTCATACATTCGAGTTCGAGTGGAGATGGAGATAAATAAATCTATGAAAAGAAGAATGCACGTGGTGGATTCAAGAGGAACATGCTATTGGGCGAATTTCAAATATGAAAGACTCCCATAATTCTATTTTAACTGCGGAATCCTAGGACATGCGGACAAACAATATCAGAATGGGAGGACGAGTCTGATAGGTGAAGAACAAAAGTCGTTCAGAACGTGGTTGAAAGCCGAAACAAAATAGAATAAGTACACAATGGGTGACAAGTATCTCGCAAAGGGTCCAAGAAAGGGAGACACAAGGTCTTGGAGATCAAAAATAAACTCTGAGGCACTGAGGTCGAACCCTTCGGAAAGCAGCACAGCCACAAGCAGAGCACGACCAATAGAAGTACATGTGATTAACGGGGAGAGGGAAACACCAAAAAGAAGTAGTGGGGAGAAGCAGAGGAGATTGGAACAGGGTGGAAGAGAGTAGAACTTTGACCTTAATAAGGTTAATATATCGGCGGGACCAGCTGAGAGGTCCCATGGGAGTCAATGAGTATCATATCATGGAACTGTTGGGGGCTTGGGAACACCTGGGCCATACAGTTCTTGCGGGAGATGACATCAACAAATAAACCCGGCTTTATCTTCCTCTATGAAACATATTGGCACACAGGTGCAGCTAAAAACTTTATGTAGAAGGATGAATTTCGAATGAGTTTGTGGAGTTGACCCGGTTGGGAAGAGTGGGGGTTAGCTTTATTCTGGAGGGATGACAAGGGAGTAACTATTCTCTCATTCTCGAAGAGGCATATACACATATTAGCATGCTTGGGAGAAAAGGACAAGGTAAACATAACGGGAGTTTATGGGGATCCCAACAGGTACTACATATATCTCACATGGTATATGATTTCCCTTTGGTGTTAATTGAGAATATGAATAATGTGGCTAGTCAAGAAGATGTTAGAGGGTTTCCAGATGGGTTTCATTCAATGTTAGTAGACTGTCGACTAGGGGACGTTGACTTGACAGGTTACAGATTCAAATGGGAGAAGAGTCGGGGAACGAGCCAATGGAAGGAGGCAAGGCTGGATCGAGCCTTAACCAACAATGCTTGGATTAGTGCGTTTGAGAATACCAGGCTGAAAAATCTTGGATTCTCTACCTCCGACCATAGTCCTATTTGATTGACTGCAAGTCCTCAGATTCACCAGGAGACTAGGTACCAATTTCAGTTCAACAATGATTGGCTTTTAAACCCGGAATGTGCACTAGTAACCTCATTAGCATGGGAGGAGGGTTCGGAAAGACTTATGATGGATAGGCTAGCGCAAGTCAGGAACAAATTGCATCAGTGGGGCCAGGCACAACACAAGAAGGCACAGACAGAACTAAGAACTCTTCAGAATTCTGTTCACAACTTAAGAAGTCGAAGAGATGGCCAGGGAGTAGATGAGTACGGCAGAGAAGCTGTAAGGCTAAATGACCTCCTGCTCGCCAAAGAAATCAACTGGAGACAGAGGTCTAAGAAATTATGGTTAGACAAAAGGGACCAGAACACCTCCTACTTTCATAAATGCGTGACAGAAATGAGAATGAGAAATCACATTACTTCTCTAAGAATCGCGAGCGGTAACACAGTGGGCTGGGGGATGAATTGAAGTGAAGTGGTGGAACTCGTTCACCTAGCTGTCCCGACTGACCAAAACGCATCCCTTCTAAGATAAGTAGACGAGGAGGAGGTGCGAGAGGCACTGTTTGAGATGGATTTATGCAAGTCCCTGGGACCAGATGGGTTAAACTCGGGCTTCTATAAGGCAAACTAGTCAACGATGAAAATGACATTGGTCGAAACCATACATAATTTTCTATGTTCAAATTCATTGCCGAAGGAATTGAACGAAACAAATATTGTTCTTATTCTAAAGAAGCAGAATGCAAATTCCTTGGGGGACTACAAACTGATAGCGTTATTTAATGTAATGGATAATCTTAATGCGGCGGCGACGAAGAAAGAATGGGACGGTGACGAAGGGGGGCAGATGATGACAGAGGCGGAGGATAACAACGACGAAGGAGGCGGGCGTGGACGACGACGAAGGTAGAGGCTGGCCGCAACAGAGGAGGAGGCCACAATGCGAGATCTACTTTTCCATTTTATTATCATTTGTAATTAATTTTTATTTTGATTTGAACCGATTCAATTGACTTGGTTGAATCAGAGACTGCTCAAATTGAATTAGTTCAACTAAGGGTAGTTTAGGTATTTTAGGCATTTTAGAGATGAGTTGTCACAAAAAAATTGTCAAGTACTAACAAAGAGAGAAAATTAGTCGGGTATGAGACTGTTATTTCATCATAGTTAGGTTTAACAAAATATCATTATCCTAACAATTTACTATAGTTGTAATAAATTGTAAAATATGTCACTTTGATACAGACAAAGTGTAATTAACCATTTTTTTAAATTATATTAGGTATAATTATTTAGAATCAAGAACACATGAGATTTCAGGATATAATTTCTCTTACAATTTTAAAATTCTCGAGTCAATCTCGGATCCGTCTATGTAGTTAGCTCCAAGGGTAATTTCATAAACCACCCCTAAAATAAGCCAAATCTCATATAGAAGCCCCTCAAATTGTTTGTCTCAGACGCACCCACTTAATTTGACAATTTATCTCACTTGATATTTTCCATTAAGTTTTAGTTAATTTTGTTAAAATTTGAGGTTAAAAATACTATATTACCCTTAAATGTGTTTTAAATTTTCAAATCATACCCTTTTGACCCTCTCTCCTTCCTCTTCCCTTCACCACTTTCGCTCTCCTCCTTCGCCACTTTCTCAAACAATTCAAATAAACTTAGTCACACAATACAAACAAATATTTTCTCATCTAATCTCAACTAAGTTAACAACATGAGTATACCATTTCACTGCAATCAACACTACTATTGTATATTCCACAAAATTAGCAAAAATTGGAAAACCCCCAAAATTAAATAGCATTCCAAGCCATTCAAAGAAACAAAATAAATCAACATCCCAATGCTCAGATCCAATCTACCAACAATCAAGTGAGCCAGGAAATCACACTCAACCGACAAGTAGCTACGTATTGAATCAAATGTATAAAGAGAAAGCTTCCACAGAGTGATCGAGAGGAAGAAGACGAGAGATGAACGATAAACCCTGAGAAAGTTTGTGCGAAGGTTTGAGCATTAGAGTCGATATGATGCGAGAGACCCATTTATACACTCGAGAAAAGCGAGAGACATTTCGAGGAGAGGCCAAGGTCTAAAGAACTTTCCGGATCTGGCCTGGGAGGCTCGCGTTGAGGCGCGCGACGAGGTAAAGGTCGGGGTCGAGGTAGAACTTGTCGGAGACGATCTAGCTGACAACGCTCACGCACTGGTCTTGATCTCGGCACTCGGCAGCTTCTTCGCCGCCGTCGACTGTTTCTTGGTCTGCGTTTTCATTGCGACGTTATCTCTACCGGACGGATCGATCACCGAAGTTGTTGCTCTGGTATTGCAATCGATCTGGTTAGGTGGGTATGCTTGTAGAATCTGGGGACGATGGATTTGGGGTTGAAGGTGATGGATTGGTGTCCGCAGTGGGGAGTGAGACAAATTTTGGGGAGGAGAGGGTAGGTTTGGGTGGCGGAGAAGGGAAGGAGGCGGCGAAGGGGAGGGTTACGGCGGTGGTGTTCTTGGTGGTGGCGTGGGCTAGAATTTTGAGTGCGTGAAGGGTGAGTTGTTGGCAGACCTCAGTAAGTACAGTGAGTTTTATTTACTTTTTAAAATTATAAGTGAGTTGGTTGTGCTGCTGCAACAACAAGACTAGAAGTTAAAGTTTTTTATGTTCATAATGTATGTTAAGTAGTTGATTGTTTAACACATGTAGAGTTGAATGAGTTTATTTGAATTGATTGAGAAAGTGATGGAGGAGGTGAAAGAAAGGGATGGAGGGAAGGGAGAGGGTCAAAAGGATATGGTTTGAAAATTTAAAATACATTCAAGGGCAATTTAGTCTTTATAACCTCAAATTTTAACAAAGTAAGCTAAATCTTAACGGAAAATATTATGTGAGAAAAATTGTTAAATTAAGAGGTGCGTCTGAGACAAATAATTAAGGGTGCTACGTGATATTTGACTTATTTTAGGGGTGGTTTATAAGATTATCCCTAACCCCAATGTTTATGAACCAATTTATAAAATTTCTCATGTACTCGTGAATCAATAAGCATCCGAGTTTGAAAGTTAAGTATACAATAAACAGTCCACTTTTTCACATGCAAATACATTTTGGATATGATTCACATGCTCCTCTTTCTTAGGTTTTGATCTATTACACATTTACACTATACGTTTCATTGACTCTTAACATTCCTCCACCTCTAGGCTTTTTCTTCTCTTCCTCGTTGAAAAGTATAATTTTCATACCATCCCAAACCCCTAACCCGATGACCTCAGTCCTAATTACAAATATGGCTAATGGCTGATGATTATATAAATTTAAATAATTGACCAATGACCATCAAATATACATAAACAACGGTTGTCAATTGAATATAATATCAATTGTCCTTGTCACGCCATTATAATACACTGTTATAATATCAGCTCTATATATTAAGTTCGAATTTTTAAGCCTTACCCCACTGATTAAAAAAACAGGATAATGACACTTTTTTACACTTAACTATAACGAAATGACACTTTCATACCCTAAATATTTTTTTCTCTTTTTTTGTACACTGACATATTTTTTGTGACAACCTACGCTAAAATGACTAAAATACCCATTGTTTAAGAAATTAGATTAAATTGGTCCAATTTGATTTATCAAACCGAATTTAAAATGGTTCAAATTTAATTTTACATTTGAGAGCATAGTTGTAATTGCATTTTAAATATAAACCAAATTGAACAAAAGATAAACAAAATTGAATTAATTTAATTTTTTATTTCTTAAACCAAGGGTAGTTTTGGTATTTTAGGTATTTTAGAGATAAGTTGTCACAAAAAAATTGTCAAATACTAAAAAAGAGACTAAAATAGTTAATGTATAAAAGTGTCATTTCGTTATAGTTAGGTGTAAGAAAGTGTAAAAAACAATGCGATCATTCATATATGGTCTGGATCCATGAATTGAACACCACCCTCAATGTCAATATAGTTATGATTTGGTTATTTATATGGAGACTCTTAACATAAATCGACGCCAACACTAACTCCAACATAAATACATGGAGACAACCATGAATTGAGTAACGAACTATCCATGATTTGGATTTATGGTTTGATTAGCTTCCGGTTTCATGCTTTAGCGTGGCTCTGCGAAATTCCTCAATTATTACCGGCATGACAAATCGATCTCAGTCATTAAATATGGATCGTCGGCAAATTTGGAGTCATCGAGGCTCTTCTTCGATTCACTATGCATCACATAGCCGCAATTTCAACAAATCATTTTATATGGCGGGTTTCATTGATCGTGTAAGTGCATGGTCATCAAAGATTCAGAGGTTGTGACCGAACAATTTATTTTAGGAAATAAATTTGATATCGAGATTGTGATCGGAAAGCTTCTAAGCCATAAATGAGAGGAGGAGCTGAGAACATATTGCCACCGTTGAGTGAAAAAGCTTTACTAGAGTCATAAATTTGACCGCCTTTGCTCCACTCGTCCAAAACCTCTTCTCCTCTCGTTGTTGATCTCTCCTATGCTCGTTGATTTAATTCATAGCAAGTTTTGGCACTATAGTTCGAGTGCTTGAAACTAAAAGGTGAAGAGATGAAGGGTACTTTATGCATCTAAATTTTTAAATATTTTTCCGTCCAAATTGTAGTGACTACTTTTTTTTTGCTTTACACTTATTTGTCAGTGGGTCATTTAAATATAGGGCAATATGCAATTAGTCCTTAAAAGTATGAATGAAAATTGGAATTGTTAATCAAATGTAATATTTTTTTAACTTGTAATGTTAAAATAATATTTGAATTATTTTGAGCTCTTTATAGCAACTCCAACTTGAAATCCCTAAAACCCTAAAGTTATTATCTATTAATGGTCAAAAGACAAGTCTTCATTTCTATACAACTTCCACACTATTTCACAAAAAAAAAACTTCAAATATTACGTCAATACATCTTTTCAATATTTAATATTAAAATGATTTAAAACAAATCTTTCCTTCACCAACAAAAACAAAAGAAAAGTGGAACTAAAAGCTATTAAAATTATAAAGACTTGATATAGCGAATCCTTATATTTGGAGACTTGCGTTAGAATACTCCAAGAACGAGGACTTTGATGGGATTTTGGTTTAGCATCTTCAAATTTTAGACATAAACTTTTTACATTTTGCCCTAACACTATTAAATGTTAGACATAAAATTTTAAATCAACGTAAAAATCTAAAACGTCTTCAACTATTCATCAAATTTTCAAATAAATGTCATCCTATTCAATCTCGAAATTTATGATTTCTCACTCTAATTTTCTTCATCATTACTAATGAACATATAATCAACCACTTAAAATTTAATCGATATTTGTTTCTCTCTAATTATAAGAAATAAAGTCAAATTTTCAAAATATAATAAATAATATTAGATTAACTCAATGTAATATTAGATATAGCAGTTTTGATAATCAACTATTTATCAGAAAAATGTTTCTCTCTCTAATTATATGAACATATAATCAACTCCTCTTCGCCGCTTTCCCAGCTGCCGCTGGAATCAACCTCGTCTAAAGCTACTTCGTCGAAATCGATGTCTCCTGGTCTAGCCTACAAACTCCTGATGGAGTTGGAGTTAGAGATAACTTGAGTTTTAGAAGACCGAGAAAGAAAGCATCAAAGATGCAAGAGTGGTTGAAATTTCTAAATCTGATTTCATATCCCCACCCTAAATGGATCTAATTTCCAAACACCCTAAAAATCAATGTAAATAAAAAATGTTTTTTCAATTCGTTTACTTCTTCGGTGCGTCGAGTTTGGCCGGGATCAAATCGATTTGTTTTCTTCTTTGGTGGAATCGAATCACGAAGATCCGCACACCACTCTCCTCCTACGATTTCGTCTACCTCTCCACTGATTTCAAGAGATTCTCAATAATATTCAACGTTATCGAAATGGATCCTATCCAATATTTGACATAATCTATTGATAGAAATAATGAGAGATATATTATTGATGTGTATTGTGAATTACAAGAGACCTCTATTTATAGAGGCAATATGAATAGAATATGAAACCCTAATATATGTGAGAAAGGAAACATAAATATAGGAAACTAAATATAAGAAACCTAATATGATCTAAAAACCCCACTCAAACTCAATGGAGTGAAACAAGAATTGTGTTTGAAGCTTGATAGTATTGAGTTGTGGCGAGGGTTGCGGTTGTCGAAGTGATGTGGCTAGGATTGAGGATGGAGGATGTGGCTAGGATTGAGGATGGAGGATGTCGAAGTGATATAACTTGATAGTATTGGTGTGTGTTGTGTGAATTACAAGATACTTCTATTTATATAGACAATAGAAATATAATAGGAAACTCTAACATATGTGAGAAAGAAAATATAAATATAGGAAACTAAATATAAGAAACCTAATATAATCTAACATCTATGATCATCTTTCTTTTAGGTATTTTGGGGATATTCCTTAATAGACTAAATGTTCTCATTATATTAATGTCAATCGAACTAATGTTATTGGTTGTGAATTTCAATTTTTAGGTTCGAACTTACATAGGTTCTCACCTATCAATTATTAAGGAGTTACTTTGATATCACAGTTCAGTTAGATATGAAGTGGGAGGGGCAGGATTTAAGCCTACGACTAAATCCTTTTTCAATACTCGTTCAAACTCCTTTTCAACTCTTGAAAAAAATATATAATGTGTGGGAAGCTTTTATTGTTCAAAAAACATTAAATTAACATGTTGAAATGATGTTTTCATTTGGAATTGTATTAAAATAACCTTCAACACAATCCTATATTTGTCTTTTAAATATATGGTTTAGTATATCCAAGTTCAAAAGTAAAACGTCAATGCTAATATACTATTTTATCATATATTATATCTAGCGTGAAAATATAGTTCGTGATATTTGTCCCTTCAAGAAAAACATTATTTATTACTATTTAATATCCAAATATTATTTTACCACAGAATCAAATATAACAACATAATCATAATTATATAATAGTATTCTTCTACTATTAAAATAACATATAAGTTGGAATAGAATACCATATTTGAACTAATATTACACTATTTTAACATTGTTTCTAAATTCAACCGTATGAGTTGGAGGCCGTAGTTCTGCATGAAGCTAACTGGTTCGAGTCGATTGGTCTCCGGGGTTATAATGGATGCATGTCTAAAGTACTCTCCAGCAAGATCACGGGGTTTCTCCATCCGTATGAGTTGGAGGCTGTGACTTTACATGATGCTAAACGGGTCGAGCTGAACAACTTTGGAGGAATCATTAACGAACGATGTTACTGACTACCCACTATAAGAACATGTGTTCTTTGTTTTTCTTGTAATCAAATGACTCACGAATTGACCATGTTTGTTTTAACTAACAGTAGCTGGGATTATGGTGAGGGGCTTGTCCCACCAACTGTAGTTTCAGCTATCTGACTTGATGTCGGGTTAGCTGCCATTTAATTAATAAAATTCGCTTTTATCTTCAAAAAAAAATATCATATGGGCAGTAATAAATGTGAAATTTTACTCTCACCTCATTGAGTTCCATCGACAATCTTTTTATACACTAATATTGTTAGTTTTGTTATCAATAAAAAGTTTCATCATAAATTTTATAAATATATTTTGTAGTACAAATATTGATAAATATTATTTAATCATAAACTTTTAATAAAAATATTTATTTACCTCCTCTAATTTAATAGTGGTTATACTTATTTTACATAAAATACAATTTTATTTTAGATTAATATTTATGATTACTATTTTTTTCATTTTCAAAACTATGACTTTAAATAAACCTATTTTTATTTGAACTTTATTAACCTACACTTGAATAAGATATTAAATTCAAATATGAGTCGACTCGAACAAAAATTTGGTTAAGGTTTTACTAAACTCAATTTCTCTCGAATAAAATTATTCAAATTTGAATGTTGTTCAACTTTTTAGTTTATAATTATGATTAATATGTCTAAACACACAGATTTATTTTACGAAATATTTGTAATTTCTACGTCCCGACACACTACATTTGGGCTCCAAGAAAATATTTCATAGCAGGAATATGAAAGAAAGACGTGGCGTACAAGAGAGAAGGCAACGCAAGAAATTGTGAACGACCTATATATGGAAACATTGTCACGACCAGAAATTGAATAGTACACGTCACTCTGAAGATTAAGTCAAAGCAAGGTCCACACACACGCATGTTGAATTCAGAGTATTGACACGTCAACAGCTCCCAGGCCCACCAGCCGCCCACGGTGCCAAACTATACTTTTACCTTTCTCCCTCAATGCGGGAACCACCACCGACTACTACAATCTACAACCCAACCCAACCCCATTGTTAATTATTATTTCCCACAGATCATACCATGTACTTATCAATCTTTTGGGTGATTTTCTACGAAAAGACACTTAAATTTACACATAAATTTAAAGTAGACATCTAGCACACTGAAATTTCAAAAATAGACAGATATCAAAAAGCGTTAACTATTTAGATGGGCTAAATTAGTTTCCAATTTTTTATATTTAAAAATGAAAAAGGTATTTTTGTCTTTTCATGTTAAAAACGAACTTTTTCATCTAAATAGTTAACGGTTCTTGTTATCTGTCTGTTTTTGAAATTTCAGTGTGCTAGATGTCTACTTTAATTTATGGGTATATTTAAGTGTTTTTTCGTCAAATTTGGATATAATTATCTGTACTTTACCCCAAATCATTCTTGTAAATGTCACGATTAAATAACTCGGCTGCTCATGTTATAGCGAGCTTGGCTCTTTTGGGCTTTGATTATAAATTTGAGAGCGGGTCTTTTCACAACCCTCTTACTCATATATTTTGTCTTAATCTGAATTAATTAATAAGAACGTCAGATCTTTCTTTAAAAAAATGTCACATATTTCAAATCGGGGAGTCTAAAATTACAATTTCGAAGGCTAAATTTTATTTGATTACGAAAACTAAATCTTGTTACGAGTTTAGACCAGAGTTTGAGGATTAAAACGAAACTTAAGTAGACTTAAGGTAGAAAAAAATTGATTTATTATTAAAAAGAATCACCTAGACAATGTAACTATATATTGAATGTTACTATTGAGTATTGAACTTTGTAGAATAAAACTCTGAATTCATTGAAAAGTGCGTGCGTCCACGTGGTAGAACATGTGATATCACGCACGAGGAACACGCAAGCAATTACGCATGATCCAACCAAAAACAGCAATTCTCCTGCATATTTTTAGATTTAAATGAGTATTCATATTTGTTTTCGTATAACCAACGCACCAGAGTTTCCTCTATAAATACTCAACACTCTCCATCATTATTCTCCTGCATTATTTACAAATTAATACTCTCTCACAAGCTTGTCAACAAAAGACATTGTAAATTGAGTGATCAGTGTGTGAGCAACAATGTCATCGAAACAGAATAAGCAGCTACTTTCGAGGATCGCAACTAATGATGGACATGGCGAGAACTCGGCCTATTTCGATGGGTGGAAGGCGTACGATCGCAATCCTTTTCATCTTACTCGCAATCCCACCGGGGTCATCCAGATGGGTCTAGCAGAAAATCAGGTACGTATTTTATAGTGGAAATCATTTCAGTGAGAACCACAAAAGTCGTAACAAGAGGAGTCTGGGTTCCAACTATAACGTTAGAGAAAAGTGTTATTTTGTCGGGGGAGTACTGTTGTAATGAGGGATGAGTCTTTTTTTCTCACGCACCATGTGGCGTGCCTCTGGTGGTTTTCACGATTCTTGTTTTCAATGACCGGAATTATATTGTTTGTAGCTTTCTTTTGACTTGATCGAAGAATGGGTGAGAGCGAACCCGACAGCCTCCATCTGCACTCCCCAAGGAGTTGATAACTTCAAGGACATTGCCAACTTTCAGGATTACCATGGCCTTCCTAAATTCAGACAGGTATATATATATGTGTGTTACTAATTAACTCTCATACAAACATATGTATATATATAGATATATTTAATAAACTAATATGAGATTAATCTAATGTTGGTTCAGGCAGTGGCTAAGTTCATGAGCAAAGTACGAGGTGGGAGGGTGACATTCGATCCTGATCGCATAGTGATGAGCGGGGGAGCCACCGGAGCCAACGAGCTCATCATCTTCTGTTTGGCCGATCCTGGCGACGCTTTCCTTCTCCCCACACCTTATTATCCAGGGTACATATATACCACAACTCAGAACCATTTTTATGATTCACAATGGAATATAATAGTATTATTATGAGAAAGAAACATTTTCTTTTAAGATATTGTTTGCTTTGGACAATCTTCAAATAGCTTAAATAAATTTCGATAAAAAAGAAATGTGCCGCAATAATACAAGAAAACATGTATAGTAGCGCCACTTGTGACTTAGAAATATGCATAATTTCCGAGCATATATAGCCTAAGAAGCAATTTTTTTATATGTAAAGTCAAAACCATGATTTTCACCAATAATAATTAGATATAAAATCATCACTCTAGAATATGACAACTATTTATAAATCAGCCGAATATCAACAATCACATTCATCTAAGTATGCCTATTACTCTCACTTTCATCATGTGCTCTCAGATAACTTGTTTACCTAGTGTAATTTTAACTCTTTTTTTTTTTTTGGGATCTTTTGTTAATTATGTTCAATAAAAATCAAAATCACTGAAAAAAATATATACTAATTTGATCGTTAATGAATGCAGAGACGACCGGGACCTGAGGTGGCGCACGGGTGCTCAGATCGTCCCTGTCCACTGCAACAGCTCCAACGGGTTCAAGATCACCAGAGAAGCACTAGAAAAATCATACGCACGTGCAAGACAAAACAACGTAAACGTGAAAGGCGTGCTCCTGACGAACCCGTCAAACCCGCTCGGCACAATTCTCGACCACCACACTCTCAAGAGCATAGTCACCTTCGTCAACGACCACAACATCCACCTGGTCGTGGACGAGATCTACGCCGCCACCGTCTTCGCAACGCCGGACTTCGTCAGCGTGGCCGAGGTCGTCCGCGACATGGGCCCGGCCGCCTGCGACAGCAACCTCGTACACATCGTGTACAGCCTCTCCAAGGACATGGGAGTCCCCGGGTTCCGCGTCGGCGTAGTCTACTCCTTCAACGACGACGTGGTCGGCGTCGGGCGCAGGATGTCGAGCTTCGGGCTGGTGTCGTCCCAGACGCAGCACCTCCTCGCGGCCATGCTCTCCGACGAGGCCTTCGTGGACGGGTTCCTGGCGGAGAGCCGGCGGAGGCTGGCGGGGAGGCGCGGGGCGTTCGCGGAGGGGCTAGGCGGGGTCGGGATTGGGTGCTTGGAGGGCAACGCGGGGCTGTTCTGCTGGATGGACCTGAGGAAGCTTCTGGAAGAAACAACCTTTGAAGCGGAGATGGCGCTTTGGAAGGTGATTGTGGAGGAGGTGAAGCTCAACGTGTCGCCGGGAGCTTCGTTCCATTGCGTGGAGCCGGGTTGGTTTAGGGTCTGCTTTGCCAACATGGACGACCAGACGGTCCACGTCGCGCTTAATAGGATTAGGAGGTTTGTGGGGAAGAAGGAGAAAAAGAGGTTGTCGGAGAATCTGAGGGTCAGCTTCTCGTCGGGGAGGTATGATGAGAGCATGAACATGGCGTCGCCGCACTCGCCGCTCGTTAAAGCTAGAACATAGTCGAATAGATCGATGTATATGAATGATGTGAGCTTCGTGCACTGAAATGTTTTTTAACATGTTATTGTTTACGAGTATATGTAATTAAGAAAAAGAAGGTTAATCTCATGAATATAAGAATGAACTGGTTTATAATACTTTTGATATTTTTTGTCAAATCTGTCCGACCATCACCGTTGGGATACTAATTTTACCGACGTATGCATAATTTGTATTTACACGTTGATTATAATAATAACGCGTACTCGATAGTATGATGGTTATGCAAATTTCAATGGTCGACATTTTCATTTAACTGTTAACGTACGCTTCAAAATTGCTCCTAGGAAATTACAGTGCGTGTATACTATACGAATGTCAATGATCAATTCGGTTTGGTGAATGGCCAACTCATTTGCCGTAGCTGATAGATATATAGTTTTGACCATGACGGTTACATTGTTTAACCAACATTATAACTAGGGCTGGGCACGGTTCCGGAACCGGACCGGACCCAATCAATCGGTTCTTCATTTTGGATACCCAAATCCAGACCCAATAAAGTCGGTTTTGGTTCGGTTTTAGGTCCGGTTCTACGGTGCAGTTCTCGGTTCTACCCAATTAGACCCAATTGAATGATTAATTGTGAAATTAAGGGTCCGGTTCTCTGATATAATTGTATAGTTTTGCTTAATTAGATCCAATTAATGTGATATTAAAACATTGTTCAATTTATGGTGAAATTTATATATATTTAAACTCTTTTTAGGCTAAAGCATAAAATTGTAATACAAAAAATACTAATTAAAACCCTCAAAATTGGTTCGGTTCCGAAACGGTTAATTAGCGGTTCTACACTCTTAGAACCGAAACCGAACCGAATTGATTCGGTTCTCAATTTTGAGATCCAAATCCGATCCGATACCTACGGTTCTCGATTCTTCGGTTCGGTTTCACTTTTAATCTTGGTTCGATTTCACTTTTGAGTAAAAAGTGCCCACCCCTAATTATAACCAAGACACGTGAAGTAAAGTGTATCATTTATAAGTTATCGTAAAGTTTACACCCGAATTTGTAAGATTTTATGAATGTATCCGCCACGGTCACCACATATGCTAAGAGTTTGAGATTTTGAGATCATTATTTAATAAGAACTATTATTATGCATTTATGCTTCAATTCAGGTCAATTATAGTTGATTAAATAAAAATAAATGTGTAGTTTGTAAATATCATGTGTATTGGAAAAAAAAAGTGAGTGTGATAGTCACATGCACATATTGAGAAAACTATTTAGTAGAAAGAAATCACGAATTCAAGGTGACTGAGATAGTAATATTTAGGGTAAATTTTACATGATCCCCTAATTATACGCGTGCCTCACATGCCCCATTTAATTACAAAATCAATTTGTAAGGTGCCTCAACTATCTAAAAATTTCACTTTACCTTTTTTTTTCAAAATTTTGTTAAATTTTTGTGAAATGACATAAATACCCTTGTATCTGAAAAATTAAAATAAATAAATAAAAATGATTTTGAACTTTTTTTTTATAATTTTCTCATTGTACAAAATAAAGAATAAAATTTTGTTATTAGTAAAAAAAATTTAAAAAGTTTTTTTCTTATAAAAAAATTTTATAATAAAAATTTATTTTTACTAATTTTTATAAATATTTTTTTAAAATAAAAAATTAATACTAAAATATTTTTTTATTCTTTGTTATTGTAAAAGAAAATAGAAAAAAAGTTCAAAATTATTTTTATTTATTTATTTTAATTTTTCTAGATATAAGGGTATTTTCGTCATTTCACAAAAACTTAACAGAATTTTGAAAAACAATCAACAAAAAAGGTGAAGTGGGATTTTTGGATAGTTAAGGCACATCATAGATTGATTTTATAGTTAAGATGGACATGTGAGAGGGGATCATGTGAAATTTACCCTAATATTTATAATTACTTAGCAATCTCGCATACATGTTTATGAATTCTATTTATGTACAAATACCTATTCCACCTCTCGGTATTGAAGTCATTCTCGAGTTATGTCTCTAATTCTCTCGAACTAAGAAAATATTTAACTTCAAATAAAAAGCTCAGCTCACTAGAACCAAGATTGTTGAGATGGAGCCGACTTAGTGGGGCTTCACTCGAACCCATTGTTGTGGGGTCAAAAGATCTTGTTTCGAGACCGTTTAACCACACAATTCGGTGCGTTTTTGTTCCGTAGTGGCCAATTAAGGCCCGGGAGTATACATCTTATGCTTTTTGGTGTTTTGAGGTGCATACGCAGGAACGGAAGAAAAAAGGGCCTAAAACGAGGCATCGAGCCAAAGTCTTGGTGAGTTGACCAAAGGGCCGAACAGAACCTTTTAGGCACGATCGTGCCTCCTTTGGTCACGATCGTGTCTCATTAGGCACGATCGTCCCCCCTTTCCAGTCACGATCGTGCCCCCCCCCCCCCCCCCCCCCCCCCTTAAGATTAAATCGAGCATTTCATTCCAACTTACAGTGAGCTCCCACGATTTCAGTCACGACGGAGACACGATCGTCACCCAGAGAGAGTCACGATCGTGCCTATATCAGTCACGATCGTGGCTTCCAAGGCACAAAGGCGCGATCGTCCCCGAGGCAATTTTAAAATATCTCAACTGCTCCGAGTCACGATCGTGCCATCCCAGCACAACGATTGCCCCCATGACCAAGTCAGGATCGTGCCATCCCAGCAACTATCGTGACCCAGACCGAGGCACGATCGTGCCATACCAGTCACGATCGTGACCTGCCCCGGATTTAGAAAACTATAAAAGGGGTTCACTCACATTTTGCAAGGGAGGAAGAATAGAAGAGAGAGAAAACGAGACATAGAGCTGTTTCAGCATCCTTTGAAGCGTTCTTGAGCGTTGTTGTGGGGTCAAAAGGTCTTGTTTCGAGACCGTTTAACCACACAATTCGGTGCGTTTTTATGCTGTAGTGGCCAATTAAGGCTCGGGAGTATACGTTTTATGTTTTTTTGGTGTTTTGAGGTGCGTACGCAGGAATGGAAGGAAAAAGGGCCGAAAATGAGGCACCGAGCAAAAGTCTTGGCGAGTTGACCAAAGGGCCGGACAGAACCCTTTAGGCACGATCGTGCTTCTTTTGGCCACGATCGTGCCACATTAGGCACGATCGCCCCCTTGCCAAGCACGATCGTGCCCCCCTTGAAGATTAAATCGAGCATTTTATTCCAACTTACAGTGAGCTCCCATGATTTCAGTCACGACGGAGACACGATCGTCACCCATAGAAAGTCACGATCGTGGCTTCCAAGGCACAAAGGCACGATCGTCCCCGAGGCGATTTGAAAATATCTCACCTGCTACGAGTCACGATCGTGCCATCCTAGAGCACGATCGCCCCCATGACCAAGTCACAATCGTGCCATCCCATCACACGATCGTGACCCGGACCGAGGCACGATCGTGCCATACCAGTCACGATCGTGACCTTCCACGGATTCAGAAAACTATAAAAGGGGTTCACTCATATTTTGAAGGAGAAAAAGAATAGAAGAGAGAGAAAACGAGGCCAAAACTTTTTCAGCATTCCTTGAAGCGTTCTTGAGCGTTCTTCGTCTTTTCTCGAGTGTTCTTCATCTTTTTCGACACCAAGGGGCAACAAGAGTTCCACCGTTCTTCATCAAACTTGAAGAAACACCTTGCTCGGGCATCCAAGAGCATTTCTACCCGTTTGATTTATATTTAATATGTTTTTCATGTTTGTTCTTGTTTTTACCATGATGTTGCTAGACTTGAGCACCATGGTTGAGGGCTAAATCCCTTAGCCATGGGTGCTAGACATTATGAAATATGTTTATTGAGTTTATGGAGGTATTAGTTCTAGGATTGAAGACTTTGTTGTGTTGTTGCTTATTTGAATGCATGTATTGTTTAATTGACGCTTTACAATATGTGTTTGAGGAGTTCTATCCGATACCGAAAGGGAAGGAATAGAATCCGGACCTAGCATCCACCGAGGGTTGTAGACTCAAGACTGTGTCTTGGCACCTCGTAATAACCCTTAGCTTATTATTGTCGATCTAATGCGGTCTCGAGTTGTTCTCAATACCGAAAGGGCACGAGGAGACTTGGGATTAGGCTAACCTCATTACCGAAAGGCAAGGTCAGCAGTTAAGACATAGGCTCAACATTAATTTCAATCTGAAGGAATTAAAACTCACAAACTTATTTACATTGCTATTTGTCTAGCACCCTAGGCGCTTTAATTCCATTGTTATCATGTTGTTGTTATTTACTTGTTGGTAGTTTACTAACATAAATACAAACACTCAAAACAACCTATGACCCTCATTAGTCCTTGTGGATTCGACTCAATATCTTACCGGTTTATTTGTACTTGCCGCGACCGCGTGTTGTTGCGCGAGAGAGGGGAGACCGCTTTTTTCCCTTAACAAATTGGCGCCGTTGCCGGGGACTAATTGGTATTAGGTTGCTTGATTGCTTGTGTTTGTTTTCTTTAGTTTTTTTTTATACTTTTTAAGTGTTTATTTTATAGGTACTTTGTTTGGTGTACGATTCAGAACTTGGTTAGCTCTAAATGGAACAAGAGTGGAATAACTACGATGATGATCTAGGATGCGAGGTGCATTCAAGTTGGGCAAGATGGGGCCAAGAAGAATATTATGGCCAGGATGAGAACTACGGTTCTCAGGAGGATTTCTGCAGCGAAGATTACGGCAATGGCTTTGATTATGGTTATCGTGAGCCGCCGTCAAATTTTAAAACCGGAGATGATTCTCCACCACTTCAGTACAACCAAGAAGAGGACTTGCTAAGAGATGTTTTAGCGACTTTTATGAAAAGCCAAACGGCAGCGACCGACGAGCTTAGAAGAATGATGAGGAGCACTGAGGCTAATTTTGAGCAAAGAAGTGCTCCTTGTCCGATGGAGGCTAATGAGGAGCGGGCCAAGGATGACGAGAGTGAATTACAAATGGAGGTTCGCATGATTAATGAGGAGTGGGCCAAGGAGGACGAGTTGTGGCAATTGCAAATGGAGGTTGACAAAGCTAATGGGGAGAGTTGGGCCAACATGGAGGAGGATGAGTCCACTGTGCCTGAGTCGGAGTTCGACTTTGACTCTTCTTTAGAGGCCGATGACGAAAGAGAAGATGGAATTGAATCAAATGTCATGATCTATGGTGAGCAAGAAAGGGTCGAAGAGCCCGAGTTCATGCAAGTTGGAATGGTGATCGACGATTATAAGGAAGTTGAGCAGGAGCTCGAGGAAGAAGCCCCAGAAGAAGCATGGGGGCTAGTGGCCGAAGTACCACATGAGACTGACAAGGAGGTCATTTATGAAGAGGCTTTGTCAGTAAGGGAGCCTGTAGTTGAAGCAGAAATATGGGCTCCACTTTCTTCTCCTATTTATGATACATTTTGCTTTGAGATTAGTTCCTTAGAGTCCACTTCCGATAAGGGTTTAGATTCTCCACTTCATGATCCCACATATGAGGTGATGGAGAATTCAGAAACTCACCTCCTGGGTGTCCCCCGGGAAGTACCGGTTGAGTTAGAGAGTTCCATGGTGCAAGAACCCGTGGTTGATGCAGAAACTGGGTTCCACTTCTTTTTCACACTTACGATAACCCTTACTTTGAGTTAGAATATATCCTGCCCGAGAGAGTTATTTTTGAGCAAATTCTGGTTCCGAAAAATTATAAATATGCATTTGTTGACAATGATTTATCTTTACTTGTGTTTATTTCTAACACATTGTCTGAAAATCATGAAAGGTACCTCTTGGCGAAAACTTGGGGAGAGGAAGCATGAGGTGAGAGAAATGGGACCTATCTTGGTGCTCCGAGATGGAGAAGAGGTCCCGGTCGAGAAAGAGAAGACAGAGGAGTTGGCATATGTCTACAGCAAAGGTGACATCTTGCCTTGTTTCTCGTATGCATCAAGTTTACATTCGATGCATATAAATGTTGAAAAAGTGAATGGTAAGTGCTTCTATGCACTTGAAAATTTTAGTACCTCCGGGCATAGCTTTGATCGTTTGCCCTTTAAAGAAAAGTTGTGGAGGCGGCAAGTTTTTATACGCCTAATGAAAATCTCTCCAGCCTACATCAGAGAGAGATTGAATGGTTTCAAAATGATTGTCTTTGATAGAGGCAAGTGCTTTCTTGTACATGCTTGTGTATAATATATTTGATTTGTGCGTCAAGGCTTAGTCGAGCCTTAAGTGTGGTATGTACCCTGTACACACCACATTTGACCTTGTATGTTTAGTGTACTTAAGACCAAGTAAGGTCTTAAGTGTGGTGTGTACCCCCGTATACACCACAATCGAGTATCTTTAGTTGCGGGTTTGGTAGAGCCCTAAGTGTGGTGTGTGATTGATCACACACCACAATTGAGTCTATAAATTATGTTGATAGTTGCATGTTAGGAAGAATAATTGCTTGCTTTATTGAACATTTGTGATATCTATTAGCTTGATCATGGATTCAATTGCCTATTTTGAGATTCCTATGCGTGTTAATGTCTTGTGGAGAAGTTAACACGTATAGGAAGGGGCATTGGAGTAAGCGGGTTGGTGTAATTCTCCTAATTCCGATAACACCTTAAAATCATGATCGCACTGTCATGGAGGTAGGGATCAGTAACACCTGGGAACCATGTTCACATCCTCATGGAGATGGGCCTAAATAGGATGATAGTCTCGTGAGGGATTGAGTCGAATTGGTAAGGCCGATATGGACTTGAGGGGAGCAAGCACAATGTGATGAGGGCTTAGTGTGGAGGGGCATATTGTTGAAATCCACACTTAATCAGCCAAGGTCCCACATTGGAAGTAAATGAGGTGAAAAAAGAGCTTATATACGCATTAGACTCACAACCTACTAGACTAATCTTATAGGTCAAGAGTGGGCTCTAATGTGTATATGTGCTTCATCACGGGGGCGCTCCTCCTTGGTAAATCTCCAATTCCCCCCAAAAATAAGGAAAAAATTAAATGTGGTATCAAAACTTGGAAATACTGCAATGGACCATTAAAATATATGATGCGATTGTCTAATTCAAATGCAATACATGAGTTCATCAAAATCTGGTCTCTATTTCAAAATTTATTATGTGTTATTTATTATGTGTTATCAAGCAGATATAGTGATGAATAAATTCATGCTTGATCACTATTATATATAGTTTCCATCGAATGTATGTTGACGCCATAAAAACCTCGCACAAGGGTTTTTACCTCTCGCATTACGATAGTGTACCGGTTAATTGTAAAAAGAGAAGTAATATTACGACCACAAATTATCGATTCCACAAGGAGGTAGTAGCTAGCGAACACGAGTCTAGAATGGCTAGCATGTCGGCTTAAGGTCGGCATAATGTAGGTGGCTAGGGATTATAAGGCGGGGCAAAGAGACAATTGAATTTTATGGCATTCAACAACAGATTTAGGTCAACGCTTAATTGATCATTCCAAACAAATCCTATAGTTAAGATCGATTCGCTTATAGCCACTTCACAAAATACACACAAATTAATTTCAGGGCTCTTAATAAACTTGGATCCCAAACTAAAGTATATAAAAGTTAATTTTTAATCCAAATAATCTCAAAAAAATTCCAAGTTCATACAACAGTAGATCCTCAAAATAATCACAATGAATCAATTAAACACGATGATCCAATATTCAATCCCAAAACCAAATAAATAAAATTTAATCTTGGAATTTCAGTTTATACAAAATCTAACGAATAAAATATATTACATACAAAAGTAGGAGAAAGAACTAAGGAGAACCTCCACCGGCATGTGTTCGTTGAAGCCCGGATTCTCCTTCTTCAATCTCCTCTTCTCTCTAGCGTCTCCTCATCCTCTGTTAGCCTCGTTTATGCCTATTCAGATGAAAAAATTAATTTTTTTTCTGAAGCCCTAGCCTTTGGTTTATATAGGAGGGCCAACACCTTATTCAAAGTTTGAAATTAACACAAAAATAGGAACCACTTTGACTACCTTGCCGGGTGAGCCTGCCGGGTGGGACCCGATAGGTCAACCCGGCAGGTTGGGTTTTCTCTCGTGTGCGTCGTCGAAGGTAGCCTCGGCTTGCCGGGTTAAGCAGAACCTTCCGGGTGACAGCCGGCATGCTTCTCCTAGCTTGAGCGGGTGACCTCCTCACATTCTCCCTTCAACACCAGGTCGGGTTTAGGGTTAAGTCGAATATGCCAAGTTGGACCCGGCAGGTTGACCTGAGGTTGACCTGGTAACATTTCTCTGGTTTTGCCGACTTCGGACTTTTTTCTCCTTTTCGGCCTATTTTCTCCAAAACATTCTTGAGGTACTTGTGGAGTAAAATAACATTTTATTCACTCAAAAACTAAAAATTCAGGATAAAATGAGGCTAAAAGTATAAAGATTTAACTTGGTCTGATACGTAACTTACAACCTCATCACATCACTTGTGATATAAGCTCGCAAATTGATCAACTCTTGTGAGTTATGATTCCATATAATGTTTTCAATGCAAACACGAATTTCGTTGAAGAAAATGAATATGATCCGCTCCTATTATAATTTTTTGTAGGTATTGGTTGAGTTTCTAATGCTTTGAATAGTCGATGAGCATGTGCTACTATAGTATTAAGGTTAATATATCCAATTCGCAATGATATTTAAAATTGGAGAGGCGTATATTTAATTCATAGCGCCAAAAATCGTTTAAATCCGGTAGTTAGTTGTTTTGATTTACGGAGAATGTTCTTTCTATGATCATTAATTGAAGAAATTTTGTATATTATTCAAATTTTTTTGTGACCGATGATGTGCGTTATCATTGCACGGATGCACACTGTTCGCACACTTTGACGGTTTGTAGTCGAGTGCGCCCATGTATATTTATTAAAACACGTCAAATTAAAAAGATACACTTGGTAAATGTAAAGATTATTTCTATTGCCATTCTGATTCATACGATATAAATGACCTGTTGTTTGTCATCATTTATCATGATCAGAAAATCTAATTTTGAGATGACATATATGGTAGTAGATTGGAGAGTATAATCTTGTTCTTAAATACAAATATCAATGTTTATTTTGAGAAGAATTTAAACCTCTTTGTCTAAAACGCCAAGCTTGAATTAGCTGAAAATCAGTTGCTTAATTAGATATTAGCTTTGACCAATGGGACTCGTGAATTGTAACCTGATTGGCTGGCAATTGCCTACCCCCAACGTGAGTTTGACTTATTACCAGCAGAAACATTCATTAACAATACAATATGTCAAATATATTTAAGTTAATAAATGATTGGAAAGTACCTTTTTATTGCATCATTCTATATAAAGAAATTGAACAACCAAACAGAGGTTATATGAGCAAGATGCAGCTGTCTCGCAAAAAAAGATGCACAATAGTTAAGAGTGTGCAAATTTTAATTTGCAAAGTGGCACAATGGCTCAAATAAGTCCAACCTCACAAATTTTGAAAAATTGAAAGTGAACCCAATAATTAGCAGGAAAATCGGTCCAGAGTCTAGACTGAACAGTTTTTGTTTTTGATGTATTCTTTTTCATTTTCAATTAGCTTGAGATGCTCTATATTAACTTGTTTACATCCTGTTTTATGAAAGTAAGGAAAAATTGCAAGAAGTCATTGTTTTTGCAAAAACTCTATTCACAATAATTTTGTAAAACCTCTTCTTCATTCATTTTCAAATTTACACGATTTGTATAAATTCGTGAAAATTAACGGAAGTGTTGCTTAAGTGTTGAACGGTTGAGTTAGCACGTTTAAGGGTAGGCGTGGGGTCTAGAACCAAATTGAACCGGTCAAAAATCGGACCGAACCAGACTCCTCAGTTCTACATTTTAAGAACCATAACCGAAACCGTTAAATGTGGTTCTCGATTCTCCGGTCCCGTTCCGGTACGGATTCGATCTACGATTCTGTTGCCAAAGTGCCCACCCCTAAGCACGTTTGAATTAACACTTAAGTGACACTTTCATTATTTTTCACGGATTTGCATAGACATTGCAAAAATAAACATGTGTAAAAGAGAATTTTTGCAGGAATGAACATAAGTGAGGAAGAGTTTTTGCAAAAATACAATAAGCGGAGAGTTTGTGAAAAAAAAACATAATTATAGGGAGATTTTTTACAATTTTCCCAAAAATAAGTTGTATTTTTATTACTTTTAGATTTTCGGTAGATATATATTTTAAATAATTTGCATTCAAAACTAAGATAAAAACTAAAGGGATAGTGACAATCTACTACACCTAATTAACTATATCACTTTTGTATCTTAACTATTTTTTACGGTCTGGAAATTAGTGCCTTGGTGAAAATATTTGCGGTGATCATCAGATGATACATAGTGGAGACTGATAGTGCATTGTGTGAGATGATGTCATGTGAAGTGACGGTTATTCTCGATATGCTTCTCAATTGTTGGGGAGAATCGGGTATTTACCAAGGAGGAGCACCCCATGAGGAGGTCCATATATGTATTAGAGCACACTATTGACCCAAAAGACTAGTCTAGTGGGTCTTGAGTCTAATTTGTATATAAACTCTCATTTCAACAATCTCTCCCTCCACACAAAACCCTACCGATTCTACTAAATCCCTCACGGGCACATCATCATATTTAGGCTCACCTCCAGGAGAGTGAGATCATGGTTCCCAGGTGTTACCGGCCCGCCCATCCATGCCCTCTTACCAAGATTGAGTCCACGAGAACCTGACCTCTTATGCCAATTGTTGGGGAGAACTTGGGCTTTTACCAAGTAGGAGCACCCCCATGAGGAGGCTCATATACACACTAGAGCCCACTCTTGACCCATATATACATTAGAGCTCACTCTTGACTCATATATACATTAGAGCTTACTCCAATTAGGCTAACTGAAAAGTGAAAAACGTTTTGGTTCATCAGGCGGTCCAGGCGGCCGCTTGAGTGGTCAGGCGGATGCCTAGGCGGCTAAGTGGCCGATTGCGCAGCCCAGGCATACTAGAATTTTATTAATTTTTTAAAAAAGTTAATTAAAATTTAAAACGTTAAGAATAAGAAATTAGATAGAGTCGCCTTGTTTCCTTATCTCGCCTTAGACCCTTACGCCCTAAACCTTTTCGCCTCCGACAAATTTCTATCGCCCGCCGCACCTCTTTTGCGAATAAATTGAAGTCAATGCTCTTGTGCTTTAGACTTCACTTCATGTTTGTAAGGAGTGATTTGTATTTGTTTATTCATTTTGTTTGAGTTAAAGGTTGATTATTTATTCAATTTGTAGGAACTTACGGTTATTTTCAAATTTTCATGGTGAAAATTGTTTGATCGATTCTGTAATGTAAATTCAGTTATTTTAAACTTTTAGTTTCGGAATTTTCATCCTTGAAATTGTTGTGACCACTTATCACTATTTTAGATTGTTCCTGAAAGATTTTGTTTTTTTTATTTTTCTTATATATAAACCATTTATTTTGATACAATATAATTCGGTTTATATTAAAAATAATAAAAAATACAATCCGATTAATCTTCTCGGGGTGATGTCCGCTCGACTAGCGCCTACGTTTTTTAGAACCTTTGTTTTGATAAACTGTTTATTAAGCCTAGTGTAACTTGCTTGTTAAAACTTGAAGTGAAATCAAGTAACACTTCACTTTTATGTGGCTCACTAATATGTATTCTCACTTGATGATGAGGAGAGGACATTTTATTATTTTAAAGATTTGGGGTTTAGGGTTTATTTTTTAAATAAGATATGTGGATAATTCTACATGTCTCCCGAACTTTTTAAGGTTTTCACTTGAATTTTCAAAACCCAAAGTCGTTGCGTAGAGTCCTTGAGATTACCAAAAGTCTCAGTTTACCCCACTTCAGTAACTCTTTTGCAACTTTTGTTATATTTTTAAAATAACAAAAATACCCATGCATTTAAAATATTTTCTAAACTTTTTCTCAAAACATATTTTTTATAAAATTAATTATGAAAAACTGATTTTATCATTAAAAATATTAATTTTGATAAATAAAAAATTATTAAAAATAAAAAATGATGTCTAAAAATTGTTTTTTCATTTTTATATATTTTCTTTCATTTTTAAAAACAATAATAATAGAATAAGTTTTTATTATTTATTTTATAAAAAAAATAGTTGTTAAAAATATTTTAAATATAAGAGTATTTTTGTCATTTTTAAAGAAAAAAATTAACTGAATAGGGTATACTGAGTATTTTGATAAGTTCAAGAACCTTACAAAACGACTTTGACTTTCAGGGTATTTAAGTAAAAAAAAACTTGAACAGTTTAGGGAGGTATGTGAAATTGGCCCTAGCGTTCATACAACTCCGAAAAACTAAATCCAAAAGGTTGTTCAAATAGGCCTAGAATAAAAAGTCTAAACCTGATCACGGATGAAATTCTGCTAAGTAGCAGGGACAAGATGTCGAACCTAATGTCGTAACATTTGGTTCGACAACTTGCTTACACACTTGTTTATGGACAGTAAATAGTAAAATAATAAACAGAAGACACAATATGTTTACCCAGTTTGGTGACTCCGCACATACGTCTGGGGGCACTCTGTCAGTAGAAAGGTTTTCACTATTCGGTAGTCAATAGTACAACTTCAAGCATTAACTAGCTATCACACAAGCTATTGTCCTAAGCTACTAGAGATCTCATCGTGAACAACCTTGACCAGGGACTCCCTCAGTCTTTGAGAACGTCTCAATTCCTTCGAGCAAGCCTATACTCGGTTGCGTTGTCTTCGACAATCTTCTTTGTGAGTCTTCAATTACGAACAAAACCCAATAGACTACAAACACTCAAATCTCCTCGACTTGATGTATGTAATCGAAAGTGTCATCTCTAAATAGATCAGCCACTCAATCCGCTCGTCTTACACGGTTAAGAGCTCTGTCAATTTAGCACCGAGAAAAGGACTGAGCTGCTAAGGGAGTAGCGCCTGCTTTTATAGCAACTCACATTGCCTAATCGGATTCCTATTCCGATTAGGAAATCCCTTGCCGCCTTGCGTTTCTGGCAAGTGACAAGTTGGCGTCGCCGCCTTCATTAAATCTTTCTTGCGTGTTTTTCTTCTAGCTGGACCTTGCCTAAACCTGTCATGCTTTCACTTCTTCGTGCACACATCTTCTATGAGTAAAACAGGAAGTCTTCGTTGTCTCGCCTATAACTGTGAGTATCATGTCGCACTAACTGTGTTGTAACATGTTGTTCGACATCTTAACTTTGTGCTAAAAAATATGACAATACTAAACATAGTAACAACGGAAATTCCCGTGATGGGTCATTTGAGAGGTTTAAACAAGACTCGGCTCACACTCTTAATATATTTTTCTACTAACCCAGTTAATTTGAGACGATACATGAAATAAATCAGCGTGTTCTGTCACTTAAGTACATAGTCTAATTATCACACTTTCAGCTATACATGACACTAGATTTTGTTTGTTTACGGCGAATCCATACACACGCGATTATCTATGAAGAAAAATGTGATCACAAGTGAAGTGGTTAAATACAAACAAAGTATGGTACATGGAAAGTACACATGTAAAATCAATAATACACGCGACTAATTAATACAGTGAACATTTTTAGATTCTGTAGCGTAATTAGCGATCAATCTGAATTTGTCGGCATGGCCTTTAAAGGTAAGTTCCACACTACCAACTAACAAGAACCTCATTATCACACAACCCATCTTAGTAAGGATTAGACAATTTTGTACTTACTTAAAACCTCTTTCTTGAACTAATAATTTGTTGCTTAGATCTCAAAAAGAACTATGTGATCTTTCACTTCTCTGACCTCTTCCATCACTATCACTATCATGACCGTGAACTTGGATCTTTGATTTCGAACTCATCATCACAAGGCTCCACTTGATTAATATGAAACCAACGAAAATCAATGGAGTGAACTACTATAGAGATGATCAAGATTGATCCAAATTTCTGGATTTGGGTGGGCGGTGTTGATTTCTACTTTTATCTAATTAACCATAACATCACTCTCACTTACACAAAGTACATTTAGATGCCATGCGAGTTTGATTTTGATCATCCTAATTAATTAACGCGTTTCTTTGACTTTTGTAATATCGAAAGTCGGTGCCTAATTAATTACTTACTGTACTTTGTATCTCTGGTTTGAGTTTCTTCTTCAAATTAAACATGTGGATTTGGGGTTTTTATGTCAGGTTCTGTTTGCCTTTAAATGATTTGCTTTGGTTCAATTTCAGCTTAAAATGCTCCTTCCGAACATTTCAATGTATGCAAGGTGAATCTTTTGAATAAATCGAGACTAAAATGGTCCTGAACAATATTAGTAAAATGATTAATTATTTTTCATTAAGATTTGAATGTAGCATTATAAATATTACTTACATATAACATACCAAGTGAAGAATTACAATCTTCAGATATGTACAAAATGCGTACGCTTGGTCACTTTACTCAAGAATTACCTAACGTACAAACAATACGATAATTTCCGCAACTATACATGACATACACCTACGTCGGTTATAATGTCACCTACATAACGTCTCGTGGAGTACTGTGTGTGTCGGGTTAACTGAGCCAATGCTTAAAAACTATTGATCAATGGTCAATGTTTCCATCATATCTGATGTACCATGCAATGTCTCGTGATGTATATTATTGTACAATCGTTATATTGCTAACTTGCAATAGTCATGATTTTGATCGGACTTATACCTGATGCACGTAGACCATAGTGCATTAGCTATGGGCATTTACCACCAACGATCATAATTTTGACCAATAGTGTAGTCGAAGAACATCGACTATAGTTGTGAGAAAATTTATTTAAAAAGTATATTTTGTAACTTCTTCATAGATATTAGAAGAGATTGATAGGGAAAAAGTTTGTTGGTGATTTGGATACTCAACTTTGTTTACGAATTTGGTGGTTCAACAAATCTCGTTTCATATTTAGAGATTTTCAGGTTTTGATTCTCTTTTCTCGTTTACTCTTGAAGCATTTTTTTTGTTTCTAGAGTTGATGATATGTTGTTTAAAGTTTTGATATTATGTTTGCTTTTCATATTTCATATTTAGATTTTATTTAGTTTTTATTATTTGTACTTGGTATATATTTTTGAGACTATGCCTTTTGTTTTGTTTTTCTTGGTACTTTATTTATTCGGTTTGTCATTTATGAGTCGAAATTGGATAATCATACTCGAAAGAAGTACAAATCAGTATATATAAAGTATATCAATGTTCATACAGTTTGTCACTAAGAGCGCTACAAACTAAGTCAAGACATGTACTTCTGAAGGAATTATTTGAGGGTTCCAATCAATTAATTTCATGCCCATACAAGAAATGAACCTCAAATATCCATGTTTAATAAGAATTTTGCATGATCATGAATTGATCATGATATCTAGGCTAGAGTAAAACTTGAATATTACCTTTGATTAAAATCTCTTTGTTACTAAATAGGATTTAGTAATCTCTAAAGATCGTCTACACATGAAGAGCAATCTGGGGATACTCACAACGATCATTCCAAAAAGATCGAAGCATGCAAAACGGACGGAGAGAAGGAGGGAGGGGCCGGTCGGCTAGAGAGAGAAAGAGAGGAGAGTAGCTAGGGTTTTGGAAATAAAATTCCTTAATTTTCAGATTTGAAAATTTCTCTTTTATAACCCTTTTTAGGCAATAATTAATTAAAGGTTAAGCCCATTAAGGCCTTTAACTAATTATGTAGAGAAGCCCATCCTGGCTAGGCCCAGTTTAGCTAAATTAATTAAATCTATTTAATTAGATTATAATTAATTGTTCCAGCTAAACCGTTCTAGATTTTCGGTTTAGTCTTAAACCGAAATCGGTCCAATCTGGTTTAATCCAAAACCGGATTTTGTTTCTCTCATTATTCCTCCATATGATTCCATCCGTTTTACTCAACCTTTAGTGTGTGACCATTTAGGCTCACGACACGTCGGCGGACTGGTGAAATTACCATTTTACCCTTTCCATCATGAGTGGCCTCTTGCAAGACATCATGATTACCCAACGCTTGTGATTATCGAGATTTCGACTTAACCTTGTTGTACATGAATCTATCATTTTATCCTCTTGATATCTTTGACAACCACGAGGCATAGACAAGTCATCCTTGTTCAATTGTCCTGTTTCTTGATTCTTAGTTAACTGAATTGTCACTGATACTTTGTAGCGACTGCATGACCATGCTATTGTATTTCAGTTGTACTCATCAAATGACCTAAACTGATATCTGCTCACACGTCCGTATGAGGGATAAATCCTTCAGCGATCTATTGAGTCAACTCATGTAATTCGTGATCGAGCCAATCGCAGTCGTTATTGTAACCCTTTTACAGGAGACGTTAGACTGAATCAAACTCGTCACTCATTAAGTAGTGACCTCAATGATACTTCCGTCCGAGGATGTGATTTCATGTGCCGACATAGGAGTATGTTCATGAATGTGTCTATGTAACATACTCATGATCGAGTCGTCCTATATCACCCCTGTCTGGTGATACAATGACCTAACTCTGACCCCCTTCTGGCCATGATCAGTAGAGCATGATCATTTAGAGTTAATCTCATACCGATCGCTTCTTATGAAGCTATTCTGATCGGGGACTACTTAAGTAAGATTTTATCTTATCTCTAGATCTACTATTATGTGTTGACACATCAATGATACAAATCAAATCTTACTTAAGATATTACTACAACACTTAGTAATATGAATGCGGATTTTATTTCAACTAATAATCTTTATTACATGATTAGATTGAAAGTACATTGTGCTACGGCACAAAAACCCAACACTTGTGTATGCACACACGCTATTGCAATATTATTCCACATAATGTCGAAAAAACTTTTATACACTTACCACAATGGTACAATTCTGACATACACTGGTGGTCCATTATGGCAAAGTTGACAATATGTTTTTTTATTCAGATCATAGACAGTTATTAATACAGGATGAGAGTTTCTAGTAGTCGAAATGTCGATCTGGTTGAAGAAGTTATGTAGGATTTATTTCAGTTATCTCATTTCTCGGGTGAAGATCAAGTGGAGGAGGAAGAAGAAACACGTTACCTAATGTAACCTTATTAGGTTTGATAATAGATTGATTGTATTCGATAATAAATTGAATATACAAGATCCTATATTTATACTACTAGGGTTACAAGGAATAGGAAAGATAACACAACATGGGCTTTGGCCCATATATTAACACGCCCCCTCAAACTCAAGGTGGATGATTCAAATTGAGTTTGGAAACTAATGCATTGAACCGTCCTGGAGGTAGAGGCTTCGTGAAAATGTCAGCAGTCTGGTTGTCTGAGAAGACGGCGTGTAAAGTGATAATACCATGTGTGAGGTGATGTCTCACGAAGTGACAATCATTCTCGATATGCTTGGTTCGTTCATGAAATACATCACTGTGAGCAACTGAATGGCGCTTCAGTTGTCATAATGGATAGAAGTGGCCGAGTTGTGAGTAAGGCCCATGTCATGAAGTAGCCACCAAAGCCAAAGGAGCTTAGAGCTAGTGTCGACAAGAGCACGATATTCGGCCTCTATGCTGGAACGAGAAACTGTCGTCTGCTTCTTACTCCTCCAAGAGATGAGAGATTTGCCGAGAAAGAAGCAATATCCCGTTGTAGAACATTGATCAGTAGGATCACCAGCCCAATCTTCATCTGAAAATGCCTGCAACACCATAGGTGTATCACACGAAAAATGAAGACCGTTAGATAGAGTGCCTTGTACATAGAGTGTCTCATAGTGTGTGGTTCGCGGTGCACTCATGAGCTGGCTGATAATGTGTACTGCGTAGGCAATGTTTGGACGTGTGACGGTGAGAGAGACAAGGCTGCCTACGAGCTATCGATACAACGTAGCATCCTGGAGAAGTTTCCCATCGGAAGGTGTTAGCTTCTCGTTTGCCTCGATGGGAGTGAAAGAAATCTTGCTATCTGATAAGCCTGCTCGAGAAATGAGGTCAGATGCATACTTAGTTTGAAATAAGTGATAACCTGAAGAGACCGATGAGATTTTCAGACCAAGGAAATATGCGAGTTTACCGAGATCCTTCATCTCAACATATTTGTTGAGCTGGATCTTCAGGTCAGAGATACCAGATTCATCATCTCCGGTGATAATCATGTCATCCACATAGAGCAGAAGCAGGATGTGACCACGGGAAGTCTTCTTGACAAACAAGGCGGTGTCATACGAACTTGAGATGAAGCCAATATCAGACATCTTCCCACTGAATTTTGAGAATAGATTGACATCTTCCCATATATTAACAAAGCCTCTACAAAAGCATTGATTGACGCATACGACGAACTAATGTGTCTTGCATAAACTCCGTCGTACCAAAAATTCTACTACAATTGTTTGTCGATGGTTTTTAACTTAATGATAATGAAGGAGCAGAGAGGAATGTCAACCACATGTTTCAATGAAATTTTTGAGTATAACAAATGTTTGATACCGCTGCTTAGTGCGTACCACTGGTCCTATCTAACAACTAAGAAAATGTTGAAAACATAATGGGGATGATTAAATAAAAATTTATATTTGAGAGTATTAATGCATTTTGTAAGACAAAGAACATAAATATTGTGACAAATGTCATGTTTTTGGCCCATATAGATGGGATGATGTGAGTTATAAACATCTTAAAGCAATGCAAATTACTAGATACTTCCTTATATTTTGTGGGTACAACGTTTGCACATGTCAGCGATGACTGCATAGTACATGCGGCGGCACAAAAATCGGTATAAAACGACTACAATGTTTGCACATATAGAAGATAGAGAGTCATAGAAGGAGTTTGATGAAACATATCTGACTTTTGCTTCCGACTTCCGGAATGTGTTTCTCGCTCTAGAAAGGGATAGGTTCAATCCATTTGGATCAAATTCTGCGCCTTATAGTGTATGGTCGATAGTACCTATTCCCCCTAATTTTTCTCCAAATATGTGTATGAGGAAGAAGTACAATATTCATCGATACTGATATCTGGTCCAAAATCTATAAGTAAGTCTTTACACCTGAGACCTTTGAATTGGATATTAAATATAAACCAGAGATAAATCAAATTGAGTTGGTTCAATTCTAGTTTCTTAAATTATGAGTAGTTTACGTAATTTGGGAATTTTAGGGTATGTTATCCGAAAAAAATAGTTAGGATACTAGAAAAAAGACAAAATTAAATAAGGTATGAACATATCATTTTCAGATAGTTAAGTGTAGTTAACGGTCATTATCCTTATATTTTAATTGATATTATTAATGAAAATTAAATGAATTTAGTCTAATGAATTCAATTTGAGTGTCATTATTTTTTTAGCCGAATTTAAATTTAAATATATAAAGTTAACAATATGTGAAGTTAATGTTATATTTTATAAAATGTTATAATAATCATCTCGTTAATCATATTATTTTTTTCATAAAGCAAAAGGTACAAATAATCATCTAAATTAACTTCTTTAGCAAAAATATTAATAACTTTGTTAAATGTAAAGTTAAAAGGAAAATTAACCTATAAAATAAATATTTTCAAATAAGAACATAGATAATTGATGTTAGGTACATCTAAAATTTTTTAGCGTGTCAGGTAAAATGAAATTATTATTTATATTTTTGACATAAATACATTTAAAATTTGCATAAATATGTAATAGAATTAGAGGTAAAACAAAAATAAGAATTTTATGTGGCCTAACAAGCTAATAAAAGGATAGGTGTATCTAAGTAGAAAATGGTTTCGACAGGTATATTTAGATGCAAATATTCCTAAAATATTATTTTTAACAATAGGATGTGACATCATCATAGCATCCCTATTCTTTTCTGTTTCGCCAAATTAGATCGAACTTATAATCTAAGATGGAAAAACTTATCGCCTCTTTTACGAGGCCACTAGGTCTAGCTCCCACATTTACGAGCACCCCGCATGTTGCATTATCGAAGGCATCGAGTAAGTTCTCTTATTCACCCTCAAATTCCTTGCCAAAAGCCTTGTTAAACACATCTTAATCATCCCCTCCATCGTCACCTTCATCAAAATGTCGTATCTGCTCGAGAAATTAATCACTTAGCTCGTTCGTGTCTTTGACCCAATTTTCTATCTTATTTAAGAGTATGTTATGATTCTTTATATGTATAAAGAATATTTGACATTGACAAGTATTATGCACTCGATGACCTATCCGACACAATCGTTTTGCTGGTCTCGTCATAGAGGAATTCTAAATTTGTGAGTAATATGACGCCAACCTTCATTAATTTTGGTTATATTACGGTACGATAAAGGAAACTTAATTTTTGTAAAACATGGTTATCTGCCGCTCACGTGATGTATCAAACATCGAATTAACAGTATAAAATTAATAACTTTTTGTGAAAATTTTACATCATCTCTTATCTACCCGCAAATTCTCCTCATCACTACTAATAAGTTTTGGATCCACGATCTCTTTACATAGAGAGTAAGGTTGAATCATGGGGTGTCCCCATAAAGACTATGTAAGAAATTAAGTTAATCATAATAGTTGCTAGTGTATTTTTGTTCATCGTGCTTATACACAAAAATTGTGCATTGTGATTGTGTTTATCTCTCTTTAATAAAATACATCTGATTTGTTTCGTCTTGTTTCATCTGTCTTTGCTCGTTTGTCAAGAGGAACTAAAGAGCTATGTATGGAATGGGAAGAAACAATTGGAGAAAGAAATAGTAATTGAAAATGTGAGGTTGCCACTTATAAGAATTCATTTGGCCGGTAATAGTGTGAACCTCATTTCTCTCATTCTCTACGACCATTCCTCTCCTTATTATACCTTTACTTCCCAATGAGCCCTCTTCTCTTCAAATGGTCAATAAGAACAGAAAATGGTCAATAAGAACAGAACTGTACGAAAAAGTCAATTCAACTCTCTACTTTTTTGTGTTTACACGTCTGATTCATCATTTTTATCATGCGACGTCGTTGATATGTGCTCCCGCATTTTCAATGCATATGTCGTATTGTTTCTTAAAGTTATTGCTTAAAAATAAATATCTTGGATTTTAATGATGTATATTATATATAACATATCAATAGTGTATTGATAAGAGTAGAACTTGACGATGAATATGGAAATTCTAATTCGGTCCGTCTTAAATAGTAATGGTAATAAGTATGAGAAACCAGTAAACTAGTAACTAAGATTGTTGAAAAATAATTTCAAAAACAAATTGTTGAACAAGTTGTACAAAATGACTGTATTAACAAATGTATCAACTTTTTAAACTATAATATTTGAAATTTGGTTGTGAAACATTTAGACTCGACTTTATTTACAATTGTTTTTTTTTGCTCAGGGAATTAAAAATTTATCGAGTATAACTAGCAAATGTCCCCAAAAAAAGAACAAGAGCTAGGATTAAATCATGTTACACGTTACCAAATTGCATTGAAGTGATAGAACTGAATAGATAAAATTGAAAAGAGAAAGATTCCTCTTGACTTTGATGAGGAAGCCTAACTCAAGCCCATTACAGGGCAGTTGAGGCCCGTGTAGGAAAAGCTCCCTCTTGAGATTCATGCAGCACATCTCCCAAGGAAGAGAGCGTGTGGCTCGGGAGAATCGAAGCGGCACGACCTCGAGAATGACGAGGGTCGCGACTGGACCACGGAATTTGAAGCACTGTAAACTGGATCGGCGCCAAAGAAGTGAGCCTGAGCCGCCGCAAGAGGAGGAGACGACGCCAGAGATATGAAGAAGAGCCGCGAAGAGCGGCGGCAAGCGAGACAGTGAATCCCGCCACACCAACTCTGGCAAAGCCTCGATGAAGAGAGGTCAGTGTTATGGGCCCAAAAGGACGTCGTATTGACGCAGTTCGCCCATAACTTATTGGTTTATTGCGTGTCTTGTGCTTAATATCGATGTTATTGAGAACTTTTAATGTTGCAAGTGGTTTGGGCATCTTTGATGCAGGAGCACGGCTTTAGACCCTATTGCGAGAAGTGGAAAAGTAAGGGAAAGAGGTGAGCAAGGACCTCTTTTCGAGCCTCCAGAGAGGAGGAGAAATCGGAGGACACACCTGAGATGGGCCTCCTTTGGAGCCTCCGGACTGGAGGGGCCAAAGGAGGGCACACCTGAGAGCCCCTCCTTTGGAGCCTCCGGACCGGAGGGGAAATTAAAGGCTATCTCTAGAATTAGTTAAGAGTCTCCTTTGGAGCCTTCGAACCGGAGGGGAAATCGGAGGGTCATTTTTCTGGTCTCCATCTAAACATTTTGAGGGCCATTTTGGGGGAGGCTTGAAAGAGGACTTAAAGAACTTGAAGGTTTGAGACTCAAAACACTTGGGAACTTGTGGGAGACTCTTGAAGCTCGATTCATGGAGCTTGAGAGCCATTGGGAGGAGCTTCAAGGTGGAGAATCCAAGAGCTATGAGCATCAATTCAAAGGAGCAAGCTTGGAGAAGAAGAGCTTCACCATCTCCTAAGCTTTCTTCTACTTTTTCACTTCTTCTAGTTGATTTGTGGCTATGGATTGTAGTTTTTTGTTTGGTTTCATGATATTTGCTTTAGACTCCATGGATAGGGAGTAGTTCCTTGTTGTATCGTATGATATGTTTTTACTCTAATGTGTATGAATGCTAGATGACAAGTGTCATGGCCTGGAAGGATGTAGATTCTAATATGAGTCATGCGGTGTCTAAGGCTTGAGCACGAAAGGTTCGGGGCGCCTAGACAAGCCGATTTGAGACAGAGACGTCCGTGTTGCGGTTGGTCCGTTTGAGAGAGAGGTCTGATCCTTATCTTTGCGGGGAGCTACTCTGATGTGGTATCTTATAACTTGATTTGGGACGCGGCCAACTAGAGCGACGAGAGACGTGGAAGAAGAGAGGCGTGCCAGATTCAAGGAAACATGTCTGAATCAGTCGGGCGATTGTAGGGATTTTGGTAAATCGGCTCTACAAGATTCCTACGTCGTCAAGTCGGCAAATCTAACTACTATTGAGCAAGGGCGCTCATACGTCAAGAGAAAATAAACTTCTAAATTGAAATCTAAGAAATAATGAACATACCTACCTTCTTTTATAGTGTACGAAATTGCAAGAGATCCTAATTACTTGGGATCAAGTTAGGGTATATCCTTACTTAATTGATTTATTGTTGACTAAGGAAAATCTCGTAGATATTCTGATGAGGTTGAATTACTTGACGGCCAAGCAAGGAAGCACGCTAGGGTTTTACGTCTAGATGCTGAATGTGCGGATGTGCAGCTGCTGAATGCTTGATACGCATATGCACAAATCATGTGGATGCGTGAATGCTAAATGTAGGATGCGCGGATATCGTGAATCAGTATGGATTGGACTTGTCCGGTTGGACCGGTTTTGCGGCGAGGTCTTGACGACAACGTGTCCTTGAGGTGGTATGGATTCCACAACGGGCCAGCATTGCAAGGCTGGCCCAGCGTCTTGGGCTTCTTCCTTCTTCAGACGTTAGGGTGCTTAAGTTATGTTGAAGTATGAGGCGCGCCGACGGTGTTGGGACGGAGCGCTACGGAGTTCATCAGACTATTAAGTCTCTTATTTTGTCTTCAGACGAGATCACACCGATCGGAGAGATGATTGGAGGTTGCTAGCGTGAACCTTGATAGTCTAGGATTTCGATCGAATCACGTGTAAACGTTCTCAATTTTGAGTGGGGGAGAATGGACAACGAGGTTGGGCGAAACTCGTTGGTCACAAACGTAAAAACTTTGTGAAAAATATTCAGGTTGTGACACAAGGGTGTCGTCTTGTTACACCTCATTCTCAATGATCTCGCACCGGGTTGGCACGCCACCAATATAATGCTCACGCATTATGTTGTTACACCGGCGTAATATAGGGTGTGTATTGAGTATGGTACGTTGACGTCAATTAATGGTTATGATTGTTGTGAGCATGCTAATATATTATTAAGTGCACATGTGAGTTTACAGTCATACATCAGAAGAATACTGAATATAAGTAATGTTTATGTGCAAATTAAACCATAAACCTAGTAGGCTAATATTTAAAACTAATGATGGACTCTGATTTGTATATGCGTCTTTTTATAAGTGTGCTCCTCCTTATTAAATTTCCAAATTAATATGTTGCGGTTACAGTTTCTAGTAGTGATAACATCAGTATTCAGTTCATTTGTTTTTCATATATAAGCAATAGTGAGAAAGTGAAGCATCGACTTTACAGATTCTTAATTTTGCAACAAAAAGAGTTACGGGGCTCCGTGGCACCGAAAATGTATCAGGGCTTAAGTGATTCACCGAATCGACGAGACCTTGAAAGCTGCTTTTTCAAGTGTCAATAGCGGGATGTTCTATCAATCGGGAAAGGTTTTTGGTGACAAGACCTGGAGATATCAGAAGTGAGAATGCTGACGTGAGTAACAAGAAATCCTGTGAAAAACACGATCGCCTGCCAGTGGAAGGCTTTCTGCGTTCTATCAATATACGCAGAGTGAATCGGTCCCTAAGGTATGAGCAGAGATCTTTGTGATATAGCTTTTGTGGTCTTGTTTAGTGATTTCGCCATAACAGAGTGTTAGAGGGCCGGAGAGATATTGATGAATGATATTCATAGGGATTACGATTGCACTTACGCTTGCTTCCAGCCTTGAACTTGAAGTGGATCTCCTATCTATATTCGACAGCTTGAAAAGGGCTGATGATGGCTTCTTTCTAAAGAGAAATTGTCATTGAAAGCGATTCCTTCACTCAAGAACTAGACTCAAGGGATTGTGCCTACCAGTCAAGACAGGAAGGTGGGACGCTAGCTAGCCTCTTCTCTTGACCGAAGCACCAACCCACCTCTAACTCCCACCTTCTCTAATGCGCATATGGAGACTGAGCTTGCTTGCATCTGATCTAAGCCTATCGACTTCCTCCAACTGCCTTTCTATTGCGCCTGCCTCCTGTTTACTTTCCTTTCGGAGAGCGCCTTACTCAGAAGTAATTAATATACTGATTAGATAAAAGGGAGGAGATGTAGTGGCCGGAGAGGCTTCATCTAGTAGGGCATACGTTCCCATATCCATATCCGTAGCCATATTGATTTGAGACCTTAGCTGCGGGGTTGACCATCAGGGAAGTTAGCTACTTTTGTTACTAACTGCAGGAGAACATCTAACAACTCACACTCTTTAGCTACTGGTTCCTCATCGACTAGTCTAAAACATATGAATTTGATATTGGGGACTTTGCAAGAGCCAGTATCTTATCACTTGTATCATAAGTAATCCAACAAACGTCAGGTTGGAAATGTGACCAAGGTAATAAGGGGGTGCAACAGAACTCTGGGAGTTGCTTGCTGAATTGTAGTTACCTGCAACAGCGGGAGGAACATCAGTAGCATGTGGTTCCGTTGGGAAATCATCGCCATCCTCCATGTCATAACCTGCATCGTGATTTTGAATTAGAAATGAGATTTGCATAAAGCATGGCAGCATATGCGTAGCTAAAGCACCAGTTACAAGAAAACTTCTTACATCCCAAGCTTTTAACACAGCTCAAAGGTGAAGCAATTAAGCATATCTATGTTATGACATGTTATTAAACATGTTCCCTTGGTTGTAACTTCACTTATTTTTCATTGTGAGATTGGGTTTTTTTTTAATTGAATTTGAAGATCCCACTCGTTGGAGTCGACCTCGTACGGGAAGTGGGTCGGAAGCCAGAACCCAGAATCGTCGATCGAAGCCGCCATTGGAGCCGAGACAGTGAAGAACCGAGAATTGGAATTTGGAGTGAAAGAGAGAGATAGAGAAAAAAGAAGAAATTTAAATGGAAAAGGAGTGGAGTGTGAGCTGGGAGAGAGAGAGAGAGAGAGAGAGAGAGAGAGAGAGAGAGAGAGAGAGAGAGAGAGAGAGAGAGAGAGAGAGAGAGAGAGAGAGAGAGAGAGAGAGAGAGAGAGAGAGAGAGAGGTATAAGTTTGAAAATTAGATGAATAGGTGAGGGCATTTTAGTCTTTTCAATCCAATTATAATAACTCTTTAAACCTTAAGGGCATTTTAGTCATTTCACATGAAGAAAACGGTAAAAGCTAACAGAATTGGACGGAAAATGAAAAGTGAAAATTTTGCACATTCTAGGCGTAGTCAGCTGGAAAAAAAATTCTAGGTGTAGTCAGGTGAAAAACAGCAAAATCTAAGTGTAGACACCTGAAATTATCCCTATAATAAAAGTAGTTAGCTAGAATACGAGACATATGTTTGCAATCTTTCATCATATCTTAGTTTAGGCCCTTTAGGAAACTGTAAAATATATTTGTCTTATTTTACAATTACAGTTATCAACATATAAAGAAATGGTTGCAACAAATGACTATTATGTAATATTGAATATTAATTTTGAGATATAATACTGTTTATAGCTGGTTGTCGCAAATAATTTCAACCCTTTGTTCCTCATGTGATCTTGTAACAGATTCTCACCCACCATATTTCTTCTCCGTCATTTTTATATTTTCCGAAATCTGGGATCTCAAGAGGGTTCACCAAATGATCAAGTTGGTGTTACCTCTGAAGTTGCATCAATTATCAGGAAGTTCACTGAGCCAGTTTCTAAGGACAAAGGTTCTGACGGAAAATCAAATGGGGCTGTTGTAAAATGAACTATTTTGTTGTGCTTTTCTTCTTTCTTATTATAGTTTCAGACTTGATATACTTGAAATTTTTTATACCATATCTATGTGTTCAGAGGATGGAGGATGTTGAAAAGCCGAACAGGCGTCAGGTGCTCTTTATAGCAGCAGCAGACAGTTTTGAAGGTTTGCCACCAAATATCAGCTTTAGCTATGAAATAAGTATGGGCTCTTTAAGTGAAGAACAAAGGGTTGAAATGCTGTCCGGGAAACTTATTTAACGGGTAAAGTGTGTTATATATCGCTAGTCATAAATAGAGGAAATAAATCAATGGCGATCTATGTAATAATAAATAAAATCAAGTGTTCACTTTTAGTTAAAATATTAATTAATCATATAATATAAAATACCTTTGCCACTGATATATTAATTAATTACTTACAACTATACCTACTATAGTACTTTATCACAATAATTGATGAGAAAAGGAGAGAATCCAAACGTTATTTCGCAACCCTTAATTCTTACTATATGTAAATGGGACCATAGTATTTGGGACGCTATATATATAGTTTCTTGATGAACCATATATACTACAACAAATTATCATTAATAATAACATGATTCGATCATAAAATGATAAATAAATGTTGTCATTCCTTGCGTAAATCTTATATATATATATATATATATATATGAGTGGAAATGGAATAGGGACTCAGTAAACTATTTATATATGCACAATCTTGTGCATGCGATTTATAAAGTTTGATTTGGACCGAAACATATATTGAATTCGAAAGTCCGTAGTTTTATTTTTGGGTGTCGGTTTTTCAAACTATTGAATTTTGAAAGTAAATAGTACTTTTTCATTCCATTTATATATTTACCCCTTTAAGCCTCACCTTTTCCCTATAAATATGAACGTGCACCACTCCACTTCAACAACATATTTTCAGTCTCCTAGCTTCATTTTAAACTAGTGTGTCCTGATAAAGAAGTAGGATCTTTTCAACAAGAAAAAAAAACAAAATTTAATTTAATTAACATCGTTCCTCTCATGGGGATCGCCAGCACGAATCAACAACTCTTGTCCAAGATTGCGACGGGCGATGGGCATGGCGAGAACTCGCCTTACTTCGATGGATGGAAGGCCTACGATCGCGATCCTTACCACCCTACTTTGAACTCTAATGGAGTGATCCAAATGGGTCTTGCTGAAAATCAGGTAACCTATCTTTAATTTGTTATTACTTTTCATTTTCATAGTCTTATAATATTGATTTTTCTGTTGGGAATTATGTGCTACAAAACATAATTTTTCCATATGCATATGTTTGTGAACTTAACTTGCATTTAAATGTGAAATTCGAAACAGCTCTCGTTTGATCTGATCGAAGATTGGGTGAAGAAAAACCCATCAGCGTCCATTTGTACCAAAGAAGGAGTTCACAAGTTCAAGGACGTTGCTATCTTTCAAGACTACCATGGATTGCAAGAGTTTAGAGAGGTAACACTAATTATATGTATCAAATTCACATGAACAATGGATAACGAGATTCTCAAATCAAAGAATCAAAATGGATAATCAAACATTAAAGAAGTATAGGTCAAAATTATGAATTGAGACAGAGTAGCCTAATTGTCTCCCACTCACCTGACGGTCTTTTCATAGCATCAAGATTTCATCGTAGGCAAATGATTTAACTTAAAAGATCTTTATTACTCTCCCTTATATATTCTCAATACTCTTAGTTTTTTGCTACTTGTATTGTAACATTTATAAACTTTATCCCGACTTAGTTTAATTGCTAGCTCATAAATTAAGTAACAAGTTTTATTTGTGTTTTTAATTTATATTGCTAGGCAATTGCTAATTTTATGAGCAGAGTGAGAGGTGGAAGAGTGAGATTCGATCCGGACCGAATAGTGATGGCCGGTGGAGCCACCGGAGCAAATGAGATGATAATGTTTTGTTTGGCAGATCCCGGAGATGCTTTCCTAATTCCCTCTCCATATTATGCACCGTATGTATTTACCATATCGATCTCTCTATTTTAAATGAAACTTTAATATTGTGAATATATATATATATATATTTAATTTGTAAGTGTTTATTGTGTTTAATAAGTTATGTATATATGTGAGATTTGTCATTTTTGTCATCACTGAGTAGAAAGGGAAGTAATTTCAGAAACTACACAAAATTGTTAGAAAAGAAATTAAAATGTGTGTTAGTGTGATGAAAGTCATGGTTTTGAAACGAAGAATTTGCGTGTGAGATTGGGAATAGTTTCTTTTTGAGTCAAAACCATTTATAGTAATTTCCTTTTTAGCCGTCAGCATATGTATAGTGTGTCTTCGTTCTAATACACCAATTGTTTTAAATGATTCATAAGAAAGGTCTTGAAACCTTCTTCACCAAGTCATGCTGATGAAATTCATTTTACAATCGTTCCATTACACATAGTTTCGGTGTGAAATCAATAATAATAAGAAACCATTTATAGGAATATTGTGGACTTGATGACGGAAATGATGTATAATAGTACTAGATTTGGTTTACTTGTGCAAACATATTAATTTATCTTGTCTCATAATAAATAAGTGTATCATCATTTCAAAATATCGTTTTAAAACAAGTAACTTAATTGCTGAAGTTTTATTAGATAATGGAGACAGTTAAGCACAACAAGATAAAAGATTCTTACTTCAAATTAGTAAAACAAGACATGTGATGAATCAATTATAAGATTATACCTTGTTCTGAAAATTAATAAGATTATATCTTTATTTCTTTTCAAAATAATATATTGGTTCATTAATTGCTTGCAAGAGGACTGTTTGTATTGACATTTACTAATACTAAAGTATACTTCATATTTAAAATTCAACCAATATATATATATACATACGTATGCATCCAAGTGGGAATCAACTTTTTCAAATTTTATCATAATCTTTTGGACAATTGTAACTACGTCCCTGTTTTAAACAGAAGTAAATACATTCGTGTTTGGAAGAAAAACAATATTTTCTACATTTTCTCAAATAATTAATAAAATGTAGAGGTACGTACCGTAGATTTGGCACATTATTTCATATTTGAAATGATTTTTTAGGTAATTACGGGTAGACTGAAACTTTCAACATTTTTTAGCTGATCAGCTCATTCAAGATTTTTATATTGGTGTACTTGCATTCAAATATATCATGAAAATGTAGAGACACTATAAATTAGGCATTTTTTATCAACAAGAGATTTGACACATTATTTCTTATTTGAAATAATTGCACCCGACGAAACTTGTTTTTTACGCAATTGTATTCAACATTTTTAGCTCTGGTTCAGTTCATTCAAAATTCTTATATTCATTTCACCGGTAACTCTGTTATAGATTTAAATAAAATTTTAGGTGCAATTACGTCTAATAAGAACATAATAAATAAGAAGTTTGATGTATAGTGTTCTTATATACGTTGGGTGTATCAGGCTGAAATAATTCGTTTACTTTAAAATGACGATATGTAACAATTAACGCAGGTTCGACCGGGATTTGAGGTGGCGAACCGGGGTGAAAATAATTCCGGTGCACTGCGACAGCTCAAACGGGTTCAAGATAACAAGAGAAGCTCTTGAACAAGCCTATGCACAGGCTCAACAAGACAATAATGTTAGGGTAAAAGGGTTGATCCTAGCGAACCCATCGAACCCTCTCGGGACCACTCTCGACCGCGACACCCTCAAGGACATAGTCGGCTTCACCACCCGCAATAACATCCATCTAGTCATCGACGAGATCTACTGCGCCACCGTCTTCGCCTCTCCCGACTTCGTCAGCCTCTCGGAGGTTGTCGGGGAGATGGAGGAGGAAGTGAACAGAGAGCTGATTCACATTGTGTACAGCCTGTCCAAGGATTTGGGGTTTCCGGGGTTTCGGGTCGGGATCGTCTACTCGTACAATGATCATGTCGTCAGCTGCGCTCGGAAGATGTCAAGTTTCGGGTTGGTGTCGTCGCAGACGCAGCACCTCCTCGCTGCCATGCTCTCCGACCACCCATTCATGGACAGGTTTTTTTTCTCTACTTCTATAACATATTGGTTTTGGTCAGACACATTTACTGTCGGATAAAAAAAATGGCAAAATTGTGTTATAATACTTTTTTTGTAGGAGAGCTGTATTTTATTAATGACAAAACGTATTTTTAATTTTGTTTATTGTGAAAATATATGTATTTTTTAAAATGTAAAAAATAGGAATATAATTAAAAATTAATTTTTTAAAATAAAAAAAATTCTATTTTTATCTTCTTGTTTAAATTTTTTATAATAAAAATTATAATTTAATTTTAAAGTTGAAAATCATTAAAAAATAATTCATGGGTAATTTCCTTACTTTTATAAAATTACATGAATTTTGCACGAAAAATAAAACTCATAATAATATACACATACATTCTTACGTACGTACACCACATCCTCTTCTTGCAAAAGTTCATTTTCCATTTTCTCAACAACAACAAAAATTTATTTACATGATTTGTTAGCCTCCATGTTAGAAATAATATAAACTCTAAAATTAATTATTTTTTACTGTTATTGTGGGTCGTGCAGGTTATTGAGTGAGAGCGCGAAGAGGCTTGCGAAGAGGCACAGCGTGTTTACAAAAGGGGTTGAAGAAGTTGGGATAGGTTGCTTAAAGAGCAATGCAGGGCTCTACTGCTGGATGGATATGCGGAGGCTGCTCAAGGAGCACTCCTTCGAAGAAGAAATGAGGCTGTGGAAGATGATTATAGAAGATGTGAAGCTGAATGTGTCGCCAGGTTCGTCCTTCAGGTGCATCGAGCCTGGCTGGTTCAGGGTTTGCTTTGCCAATATGGACGAGGACACTCTTCGTGTCGCCCTCCACAGGATCAACAACTTCGTAGCTCATTTACAATATTCCTAGCTACCCTGTTAATTTCATTTTATATATATATATATATGTATAATTATATTAGTTCAACCAATGTACTCATTCCCTTTCATTAATAAAATCTCTAATCTCTTAGTTTTATGTCATGTACATGTAGAGATATTTGTTTAATTGTAAGGTATTTATGTAATACCCCTGAATCAAACTAAAATTAAATATGGTTTAACGGAGAGAACCGGCTCAATTTTTAATGAGTTTACGAAGACGACATTACTTTCAACTATACATCAAATTTTTAAGTGAATGCCACTCTTTCTAATTTTTTTATTTTCTCTCATTTCTCCATTTCTCTGTCCTCTCCTTTTCCGGTGGCCGTCCCTCTGCCACGAGAATTGTTGTCACAGGTCGACCTTCTCCGCCTCCGTGGCGTGTGCTTCAAGTGGCGGTCTTCCGTCCCTCTCCGGTCGAGCACCAAAGGGTCAAGTGCGAGCTCCGACAAGCAATTGAAGAGCACGTGGGAGATGATGGGGTGAGGATGTTCGTGGGAAAGTGCATGGCTCATTACGACCGTCTCTTTAACCTTAAGAGCTTGGTGGCCAAATCCGACGTGTTCCATGTCGTCTCCGGCGCTTGAAGCTCTCTGGTCGAGCCTTGTTTCCTCTAGATCGAAGGTTTCCGACCGTCCTATCTCGCTAATGCTTGGTCTCGCATAATCATAAAAGGAGAGGGGATAAGAAATGACTTCTAGAATTCAAAACTTTCACTCGCCGGAAAGTGTGTCGAAACATATTTTCCGGCACACTTTCCGGCGAGTAAAACTTTTGAATTCTTGAACACTTTCCGGCACCCACCACCACCGCCCCAGCTCCGGGGCCGACCACAAACACTACCACCGCTCCGTGGACCTCCACCACCACTCCGGCCAACTCCACCGGTCATGTGTTGTCGTCTCCATCGGGTGCGAGGTCCACCATGCTCGCCTCCAGCTCGGCTACTTTCATCGGCGTCACTAGAGTCTCCAAAATAAAATTCATGGTACTGAAAAAAAAATGTAGGGTATGAAAGTGTCAAAAGTGTATATTTAGGTGCACAAAAGTATCTTTTTCCTGATATTTAATTATGTAATTTTACAAATGGTTTTGTTAATATATCATAAGCAGTGTTATGGATATCGGGAGATCGCGGAAATTTTCATATATCCGCGACGATACGGCAAAAATCGCCCCAAATACCGGTCAACTATGGTCAAACTGGATAATTTCAAATTAATTCCGGTTTAAATTAGTTAATTCCGGTCTAATTTGATTTAAATTAATTAATTTCGGTCTAATTTGATTTAAATCAATTAGTTCCGGTATAATTCGATTTAAATCAATTAATTTCGATTTAAACCAATTAATTCATATATAATTTAATTAATTTTGATCTAATTCGATCAGATTTGTTCCAACATAGTTAATCTGGTTTGATATTTATATTATAAGTTAAAAATAATAAATATCATTCATTTTCCATATAAATTATAAACTAAATATCATTCATTTAGATTATGCCTCCGGTCCTGTGCATTTAAAAATGATTAAATATCATTCATTTTGTTTTTAATAAATAATAAATATGAATATTTATTTATTTATTTATTACAAAACGCATTCTACCGCGATCTTCGCGCGATCTCTCCGAGTTTGTTAAATCTCCCTTTTTTCATTTGGCTGATATATACCCGCGATCCGATATCCATAACACTGATCATAAGTATCTATTTGGTACACTCGAATAAATTAATAATTAACATCTAAATGTTGAAAAATATATCACGAAAGTATACTCAGATGCGACCACACCAACTTACTTTCTATTCAATTATGCATTAATTAACATATTTTATCTTATTCAATCAAATACTTGAGATATATATACATGAGTTAGGTAACAGAATAGACTAAGGTGGATAGAGTGGATCCACAATATCAACAACATAATAGGGTAGAGATATTTGAGGAAGACCATCAATTAATGAGATATTCTAGGGATGAGTAAGTCTGAATATCATCATCTCCCCTCAAGTTGATGCTTCGAGTAGCGAGGTTCAACAACAACTGGTCAAATCGGGGACGCAGTAAAGGTTTAGTGAGAATGTCAGCCAACTGATCTTTAGTAGAAACATATGTCACTCGGAGCGTTCCTTGACGAACTTGTTCTCGAAGAAAGTGGTAAGCAATGACAATGTGTTTCATCCTGGAGTGGAAGACTGGATTCGAGCTCAAGGACGTAGCTCCTAGGTTATCACAATAGATTACAGGTGGTTCAGTACTTTTGTGTCTTGACTCGCCGAGAAGAGCCAGGATCCACATCAATTCAGCAGATGTGTTTGCCAATGCCTTGTATTCAGCTTCTATAGAGGATTGAGCCACCGACCTTTGCTTTCTTGAGCTCAAGAAATAGGCGTGGAGCCTAAGTAGATAATGTATCCCAAAGTAGAGATGAATTCATCACTATCACCGGCCCAGTCTGCATCAGAGCAGCCATGAAGATGGAGGGGAGACTTGGAGTTGATGTACAACCCGTAATCTATAGTACATGCAACGTACCAGAGCAGGCGTTTCAAGGCTTGCCAATGTTCGGTTGTTGGAGACTGCATGAACTGTGACAACTTATTCACAGAAAAAGCAATGTTAGGTCGCATCAAGCTCAAGTACTGAAGACTTCTGACAAGCGTACGATAGTCATGAGGAACGGAGATCGGGGAGCCTTCTAGCAGAAATAGCCTTCAATTACTAGGCTTAATCATTATATTCGCAGACAGAGCGAAATGGGACTATCTCCAATTCCTAGGATTAAAAACCCGTTGCGAATAAGAGGTGGTGAGGCGACCATAGGTGTTGAAACTGGTTTGCAGTCTGTCATGTTGGCTTTACGCAGAAATCCTTAACATACTTCCTCTGGGATAAGAAAGCACCATCAGAGTTACGTAGTACCTCCACACCAAGAATATAGGCCAGTGAACCTAGATCCTTGAGGGAGAACCTCCCAGCCAATTTGTGATTCAAGTTTCGAGCTGACGAGGATGAGCTTCCTGTAACAATGATATCATCAACATACACCAATACATAGATCGTTGTCAGCTTATTATGATAAGTGAATAAGGATGTATCAGTAACAGAGTTAACGAAGCCATCGTTTGGAGAAAAGTCTAGAGCTCATTATACCAAGCCCTTGGAGCTTGTTTTGGGCCATAAATTGCTTTGTGTAACCGACATATATGGTCTGGATAAGAGGGATTCACAAAACCTGGTGGTTGTTTCATGAAAACTTCTTCAGTTAATGTACTTTGTAAGAAGGCGTTGTTCACATCCAATTGTTTCCAAATCCACCCATTGATTATGGCAATGGTAAGAATAAGACAAATGGTCATGGGTTTTATGACCGGACTAAATTTCTCACTATAGTCTCAACCTGGCCTCTGATGGAATCCCTTTGCAACGAGATATGCTTTGAAGCAATCTGATGGCCTCTAATGGACTAAATGTCTCATTGTAGTCCCAACCTGGCCTCTGATGGAATCCCTTTGTAACAAGACGTGCTTTGAAGCAATCTAGAGTACCATCATATTTTTCCTTTACTCGAAACACCCACTTGCAACCAACCAGATTGTGATCAAAAGAAGGTGGGACCAGTGTCCATGCGTCATTAGACTGAAGGGCATCAAACTCCTTTTGCATCGCCACACGCCATTCTGTGTGTTTCAAGGCTTGATGAACCGTCCTTGGTATATCTGGTAAGGAAGTAGAGGAAAATAGGTTAGGTTTGCTGATAGGTTTAGAAATGTTGTTTCGTGACATGGTAGTAGGTCCTGGTCTGGTATGATTAAGCCGGGCAAGAGGACTTGGTATTGGTGGTGCTATAGGTACAGATGAAATAGTTGTGGTAGCAGTAGAGTTTGGACAGTTTATAGAGCTAGGTGAATAAGAGTGTTGTGGATGGCTAGGACTGGTTATGGTAGGTTAAGTGGCAGAACTTTCAGACTGAGGATCAGGCATTGATTGAGGTGGGGTGAGAGGCAATGTAAAGTTGACCTAATTCTCTGACTCTATAGTAGGTGGCGCAAGAGACTTGTCAAATGTACGATATGGGAACTCATATTCCACAAACCGAACATGGCGCAAGGAATAGAGACGCTTCGTCATTGGATCAAGACAAAGATATGCACTTTGAGTATTTGAATACCCTACAAAAACACACATAGCAGACCTCGGAGCAAGTTTGTAATTAGTATGGGGTCCTAACCAAGGAAAACACAAACAACCAAAGCTCTTAAACTTCTCATAATTATGAGGGTTATTAGTAAGACGGAAATAAGGAGTGTCATTGTGAAGAACGGGAGTAGGAAGGCGATTTATGAGATATAGCGCAGTAGAAAAAGCGTGAGGCCAATGATCTAAGGGTATCCTCGAGTGAGTGAGTAAAGAGAGACATGTTTCAACGATGTGACAATGACGAGGTTCTAAAAGACCATTGTGTTCCGGAGTGTGAGGGGTGACGTATAACGAGTAATACCATGATCACTGAAGAAAGAGTTAACTGCGTCATATTCACCACTATTGTCAGTAAATAGAACTTTAATTGTTTTGGTAAAGAACTTCTCAACCAGTGCTTTGAACTTGACAAAAACAGCACAAGTATCTGATTTGCGTTTTAAGGGATATATCCCTACATATCTGGTAGCGTAATCAACAAAAACACAATAATATTTCAAGCCATCATAAGAGAGCACTGGAGATTTCCAAACATCACTAAAAATAATATCTAGTGGGTAAGTAGAAGAAATACTGGAAGAGTAAATGGGGAGCTTATGACTTTTGCTTATTAAACAAGAAGAGCATGACGGATGTAAGTCTTTATTGGCACACAATTTATGAGTATTATTGATAATTGTGTTGGATGGATGTCCCAACTTATTATGCCATGAAGTAGGAGAAATTTGGGCATGATGAACGGAAGGTACAACAGAAGGCCACACATACACTCCATTAATACACGTGCCTTTAAGAAGCGTTTTCCCCGTGTGAATGTCCTTCACAAGAAAAAAGGATGGTAAGAACTCAATAGTAGAATAATTTTGTTTTGTAAATTGAGACACTGAGATAATATTTTTTGTTAGAGAAGGAACACATAGAACATTGGAAAGAGGGAAATGAAGAAGTTTAAGAGATCCAGTGTGTTACATGTACCATCACCAACAAACAACGCATCCGGGCCAATATATGAATGATGTAAGGCCAGGTTATCCAAGTCTTGAGTGACGTGGTGAGAAGCGCCACTATCCATAAGCCATTATGGTGTAGAGGAGGTGGTGTTGGCCATAAGTGCTTGCAGCTGAGAGTTGGCGGCTGCCGGAAATTGGGCTGAGGACGGAGGTTGTAGATTCGGGTGCTGAGACTTGAAAGTAGGGCAATAGGTGATAACATGGCCCTGCTCTTTACACCACTGGTAACGACCTCGTAACTTCTTGCCACTAGATGTGGACGGTGGGTGGTATGGTGTGTATGTGGCCTCCAATTGGAAAGTTTGGGTGTAGGATATTGGCAACTCTGTTGCGGAACACCAGTGTGGCGAGGATGGTTCCGTGTAAAGTGAGTTTGAGCCGACAGTGCAGTAGCAGGGGACGAGATCCTTCTAACCTGAGACAAAGTTCATGGTTGATTACTTTTCCGTGAAGTTTATCAAACGAGATTGGAGTGTCTCTCGCATTAACACCATCCACAACAGATTTATGAGAGCCATCTAGGCCCTACATAATTATGTTAGTGAGGTCATCTTGATCTAAAGGAGATCCAATGGAAGCAAGGATATCAGATGTGCTTTTAACCGAATGCATAAAATAAGAGATTGAAAGTGTTCCTTTAGATGATGAGCAGAGTTTAGCTTTTAACTGCTTGATATGTACACTAAAGTGGATAGAGTGGATCCACACTATCACCAACATAATAGGGTAGAGATATTTGAGGAAGACCAACAACTAATGAGATATTTCAGGGATGACTAAGTCTGAGTACTAACACAATCTATATCAAAGTCCATGACCGTCTTTACAAATTGATGTCAGATTAGAAAAGTCCAACCTGATGACAATGTTGATGGAGGAGTGAGAATCGAAACTATTTTCAACAAGCTCCTAAACCTCTAAATCTTTTCCAAAATATTCATTTAATTTCAATTTCTTTTAATCTTCATCAGTTGAATAATATCATTTATTTAAATGTCTCCTAAGCAATTTTTTTGTTCCATAGATGAAGAATGTTGAAGTATAGACTCATGTTTACACGAGAGTGAAAAGAAAATAAACCTCACGCATACAGAAACATGAAAGCAGAGCCGTCTGTATGGCAAGGCAAGTATAGAAAATGTTTTAGGCCCGCCAAAACTAAGCCAAAATCTCTTAATATTTTAGGCCCATTTCTTTTTAAAAGGCCCAAAAATAAAGATTTAGGTATAAAAATAAGGAAAAATGACACTTTTGTGCACCTATCTATACAACATTCCCATTTTCATACCATGAATATTTTTTTTCTCTTTTTAGTATCCTAACTATCTGTTGGAGACAATCTTCCCCTAACATAACAAAAATACCTAAACTACCCCTCAAATTGAACCGGTTTCATTTGATAGTATCTTATTCATCCTGGTCTAGCGAAAAGATCATACCATAATTTGATTAATATGAAATTTTCGGTTTACCCTTTCTTGAATGACAAATTTAACTCTCAATTCATGAGTATATTTTTCTTTTCAAATAACAAATTAAAAATTGAAATGATTGAAAAGAAATAATTTATCTCCCTCCCTTTTGAATAAACCTTGCTAATTAAATATGTATCATTAATATATAGTATGTACAAATAATCATTATAAAAGTATGATAGAAATAATAAAGAGACATATAATATAATAATTATACATTAAAAATATTAAACATTGAAGAAACCATTCACGTCGGAAGAGATAGAAGTGAAATTGAACCAGACTGATCTTGTTGTTGGACCGGGCTGAATCATATATTATGAAATTGAAACGGTTCAATTTGAGGGGTAGTTTATGTATTTTTGGTATTTTAGGAAAAGATTGTCCCAAAAAGATAGTTAGGGTACTAAAAAAAGAAGAAAAAAATATTCAGAGTATGAAAGTGGGAATGTTGTGATTATGTGCAAAAAAGTTGTCATTTTTCCTAAAAATAAATGTATGAATTTATATTGTCTTCTTTCAAATAAAAAATAAAAGTCTTGTTTGTAAATTTCGCTTTAGGTCTCGATAACGATTGAGACGACCTTGCATGAGAGTGATAAGTTAAGTTAATCACACGAGGAAGATATGTGAAATAAAATGGGTGTATATAAAGAGTAGGGTCAAACTTAACTATAAGAAGCTTGAACTTGATCCTGTGAAGTCTGACCCGATATGTATAACCCATTTTAACAGCATCATCGAAGAAGGTTGAAGAAGATGAAGTAAACATCAGTTTGAGTCATTAAAAAAATAGCAACAAAGTAAACAAAAATATAGGTTTGGCATAAATGCGCATAATAAAGAAATATGTTTATGGTACAATAAAATAATTAAGTGTATTCAAATATAAAATATGCATTTTTTTTCTTTTTGAATATTTACAGTACTTATGCTCTTCCACCCGAAAACTCTTCTCATTCATTTGCACTAAAAAAAAGAAGTTAATCCCATAACCTCCTTTCTGGAAATTTCTGAAAATGTTTCGTTGTGAGTAGATTTATACTTAGTTGTATATATTTGCAATTTTGTATATTATTCCAAATATACATTATAAATAATAGACGAAATTGGAGAACAGAATCATAGATCTGAATATATTATTGATCGTTCATCATATAAAAGTAGGTACATATACACAGGTCAATAAATATATTAACATAATCATACACAAAGTCTATAATCACAATCCTTTAGTGATGTGTAATAGTACTCCTCTACAGTTTCTACTATTAGAGTCGTCACATAATGGTAGGGTTCATATTACAACACTTCTTCTTGGACACCTCAATTCACAAACAAATACATTTAACTTTATTAGCAAAATCCGAATGGGATAAAAACCTAATAAAGAAACATATTGTATGTGGTGTTTAGATGTGTTTAATGTATGCCTCATTAAAACCCTTTTAAGAAAAACTCAATGGGACAAAACCTAAATACGGAAAACAAAGTGCATCGCACATAAATCTGAAATTAGATCATCTTCACATTGTTGGTCCCCCTGATTATTGCTCCCCCTGATAATGGGCAGAGTTACTTTATTTTCTCGCTAGATCGATGCATGCCAACTCTATACACTAACTCCAACAAGATTTTGTATGTTACTTCAGGAGCAAACACGGAATCATTTACTTTATCAAAATATATGTATCCTTCTTTGCATTTGGAGACTGGGGAATCATATAGGGAATTTAGGGAATTGTACATTATCAATTATCAAACATCTTAAGAGTTTTTTAGTATATGAATATTGATGAATCAGACCTTCATCGAAAATATACTCGATTTGCAGGTCGATATAATATTTCATTCCACTTACACTTCATATTTTCCAACGTCTTAAGGATCTTTTCAAGAGCCCAGCTTCAATCCATATCATAGACGTACACTACTACTTTAACAAATATAGAATTTGTTGCATTGAATACCAATTTCTTTTATTATTTATCAAATTTTTCAGGCAATTTTGATCTTTCGGGAAGTCTCACATAAATATCGTTATCTAATGTACCACATAAGCAAGTGATAACTATTCTATCATTCAAGGACTATGAGAGAAATAAAGTACGAGAAATATTATGCTTGTATACCATGACTAACATAGAGATATAAAACACACATGGAGCTCTCAACAAAAGCGGAACCAATTTGATCTGTTCTCTAAATTGTACACGATGAGAGATCTCAACACAAAACTAATCATAATTACGTATGAAAATAGAGAGATTTGATTTACCTTAGAGGGTTTCTTTTTTAAAATTTCTTGTTTCAAATAATTTTCATCAATTTTGATGGTTACACATTTTTAATTTGCTAAACTCGACATTTAGAACTTATGGTTCGTGTACGACATATTCTTATAGTATTTAAAGCTTATAGTTCTAAGTAAACTTTGAAACTTCAAATTTTCATCACAATATGTCATGTTATAGTATATCAGCTTCAAAATGTATACCTTTAATACATAACTTCAAGTTCGTATAAATTTAAAGTCAATGAATTTTGGTTCATACAAAATATCAATTTTGTACATTGAGCCAAAACCTTAAATTTTAGGATTTTTAATCGGATACAAATCCATGTGGTTGCTACAAATCTTAGAACGATTTGTAACCATTAGATTGATTAACAAACGGTCAAGATTCATGCGCTATTAATAATGGCACGACAACGTAATTTCTGTCCCAAGAGATCATTTTGTGCTTAGTGTAGGGTAGAATGGTCATTACGAGCTAGAATTTGACTGGAAATTAATTAATGCTTAATTTCAGCTAATCAGTTAATGCTTGACTTCTGCTAATCATTGAACGAACCCATGTAATGATACAATTTAAATGTGTCATCAGGTTGAAGGTTGACACAATGTTATACACGTCTTGAGTTTTTTTTTTTGCCAAATTTGTCCTCTTGATTGGGATGAAACATTATTAGTTGTTCATGAAAAAGATTGGTGACACAACACAAATGTTTCACCACATTTTTGGATGAAATATTTTGACAGTGTAATGTGAATAATGTTCAATGACACATTTATTCAAGTTTCATGAGATATTTTTTTTAAATTGTTTCACTAGTCAATTTGTTTCATCAGAGTTTATGTACTCGATGAAATATTGTTTGAAATTGTTTCACCACTAAAAATTGTTTCATCTGAGCTTATGTTATGACACAAAATATTTTTTATATCGTTAATCAAACGTCAATTTAATTTTAGTGAACATTCATCTTCATTTTTAATAAAATAATGAAAAAAAACATCGAGGACATAAACAAAGTTGCAGACTGAAATTTAAATTTATTTATTCATAATATATAATTTATAAACGCTGAAGCTCATATAATCGACAACAAAACTTAATTAAAACTCAACTAAAACCTAATCATCCAAGTCTCCCAAATTACCACAAAACATGCGAGTATTGGTCTCACTACTTAAATTGTCGGAACTTCAGAATTGGTTTCCAGCTCCGTTTCTGAGCTACTTCAACCACAAATTTGACTTGAATCAGCTCATATTTGTTTCATCATATTGAGCGGTGGCACAATTGGATGGATACATGAATAGTGTTGGAGTTGATCGGTATTCATAAATCTGGGATCATCATCATCATAATTTTGTTTCATCTATAAGAGTAGTCAAATCTAAACCATACCTTCATGATCCGCAAGAAGATCGTTCAAATCTAGATCCGTAAACTTTTTATGATATGCATGATCGAATGGTTCTAGCCGATAAATTATAACATACGTAATCAAATTATAATTGTTTTGCTTCATGATCTTACCTCTTACTGTAGTTGATAATCGAAAGTCTTCCAAGGCCGCCGATTCACTTTGTGAAAAAATAAAGAAGAATATGGTTTATGATATTACATTTATACAAATTTGACATTTATTGGTCCATTGATTTCAGCATCCTATCATATTAATGATCCATGTAAAAGTAATGAATACCCTTGTTGACTGATTTCTGTATAAATTTGATTCATTTCATGTTTTTTTCATCTCGATCGTTAATTGTTTCAATCCTATTGAGTTTAATGGTTTCAAAATTCGTAGTGGAGGAGTGATTTGTATCCGATCTCTTCCCTAAGTTTTATACAATTTACCTCTCTTTGAATAAGTTATATAAATTTCAATAACATCGAAACCACTCGTCTACAAGAATGTCAGATTCATGCATTTACAGCGTATTTTACCCCGATTTTTCTCAGATTCATGCTATTTTGGTGGATTTTGCTTGAATTCATACGATTCGCTGATTGTTGGTGTCGGAAACGGCGAGCTCCACGATGGAGGTCTGGGCCGTCGGTACTGTCGTCGAGAATTGTCGACGCCGCGATCTCCTCCGCCTCCACACCAATCCCAGATTTGAAAAAAAGATACGAAGCCCTTTTTTATTTTTTACTAATTTTGTGTTTATTATTTAAGTAATAATGATGTAATATATAATATTATCAATCATCAATTTTTAAATAATCTTTTAATTTACATAATTATTAAACCGATTCTTTCTAATTAGAATAGGTTGCTCCAATTAGAACCAGTTTTCTCTTAATATTATCTAATTTAATTTAATTCATAAATTAGTAATTACTGTTAATTATTTTGATGTGTTAAGGTTGAGGAAGGGCAACAATGTAATTTCACATATTCATTTTATTTACTTACTTAAGAAGAATGATATGCTCTTTTAATAATTGTACACTTGTTATTTAATGGAGGGTATAATAGCAATTGCATATTTATCAAATAATTACCCATAAATTACACTGTGAGGGTATTTTGGACTTTTTGCACACCAATTATATTATATTTAACGGTGGTTACCTTGAATATAACGAGGTAAAGTTGGGGTATTGAATGAAATTATCCCTAATTATTTCTTTCCCTAAGCTTATAAATACGTAGTTTCTGTAGAGGCGAGAAACACAACAAAAAAACCTACCTGAACTCTCTCTCTCTCTCTCTCTCTCTCTCCTTCTTCCTCCTCGATTACTCTCTGCAACATAGTTAAGAGTTCAATCTCGTTCGTCATTGTATCTTGGGAGCGAGGTGCCCATACGGGACAATCATCGTCTTAAAGGAAACGGTTTAACTGTGTCTTGATGAAATCCTTCACATCCCGAATATCAGGTCAAGTACATTATATTTTTACGGGTGATATTGTGACAATAATAAAGAATTATTTTTTTTGTTCGTTTCTTTTTCTTCAAATTGTTTTGTTTGTTACATGCATGAATGAATGATTCAATTGCTCGATTTGCGTTTATGAACTAACCCCGTATCTAGCAAAAAGTTTGATGCAGGAGCATGTGAGTTAGATCAAGTACATGAGTCAAATATTTATAGCTCAAGCACATGGATTATTTTAAGCACATGGTTTCAACAACCTTAGTTTCCTAATTTCTATATTTCCTAGTATTTAGTTTCTAGAATAATTGGTTTGCAAGTCAAGTAATTTCTGTTTTCAAATTTTCTATTATCCTAGTTTGTTATTGCCTGTTCCAAGTTTTAGTTGTTATTTCCATCTTGCATGTATTTAAAGGGGCTTTGGCTCTTAGGAAAATTCAGATTTTAGTAAAGAAAAATTATCAAAGTTTTGTGTCTTTGTTTTCTTACTCATCACTTAGGCCGAGGAACCTAGGTGTGGCGTAAACCTTATCTTAACCTATCCCCGGCTAAGTGACGGTTATGTTCCTCAAAACCCTACCCTAAACTTTCTACTCCTAACCCATTATTTTCTTTCGCTTCTAGTCTCTTTATTCAAACCTCCGAACTTCACTCCCAAGAAACTATAAAGTAATTCAAACCTAACTGTTGCACTTATTTCCGTAGTAACCCTTGTATCAAGTGGTATCAGAGCATTGGTTAGATGGCCGGTGGTGGATCTACAGGCGTTACTAATGGTGGGGAAGATGACAGAAAGTCATTGTCAGATGAACAAAGGCGTATTGTTGAACTCGAACTCCAAGTTCAAGAACTTCTAGAACGCTTTCGCGTTGAAGACTCCAAAAAGGGCGTAGAGAAAAGTGGGAGCATGAAAGGATCACATCAAGGACGAAGTTATGATTCTGAAGAGGATGTCATCCGACGAGAAGAATTTCACACTCATCCTCAATCAAATAGGGGTGAGGCAAGAAGGTACGGCGAGCGGTATCAATTTAAAGAAGCCCAAACCCGTTATGGAGATCACGAAGCATACGAAAGAAGGCCACACAAAGAATGTTTTGGCTACACTAACATGCCAAAACTTGACATCCCTAAGTTTGAAGGCCGCATGAATGCATATGACTTTTTGGAGTGGTTAAGCACCGTGGAAAAAGTGTTCAATTATGTTGAACTACCAGAGGATCGAAAGGTAAAACTGGTGACTATAAAATTAAGGAAATGTGCTTCAATTTGGTGGGACAACCTCAAAAGGCAGCGAGAGAGAGAATGTCGTAACAAGATCACAACCTGGGATAAGATGAGGAAATAATTAAAAAGAAAATATGTGTCGTCTACCTACATACAAGAGTTGAATCTTAAAGTGCAAAAGTTGAGACAATGAAGCATGTCTGTAGAGGAGTATGCTGCTGAATTTGAACTCTTGATGATGAAGGCCGACTTGAAAGAAGTTGAAGAGCACTCTATTGCTCGATTCATTGCGGGTCTAAATTGGGACATTGGGAACATGGTCGACTTACAATTATGCTATACGCTGAATGATGTGATTAAATATGCACTGAAGGTTGAAGCTCAACACAAGCAACGAAGAGTTGGCGCATCTCGAGGGTTCGCTGGAACCAAAAGCTCTGGGGAAAAAGAACAAGATGAGACAAAGACAACGCTCAAGCCAAAGGTAAAAAGTGAAGTCCACAAAGTAAATCTTGAAAATCCTTCAAAAAAACTTTGTTGTTTTAAGTGTCAAGGTTTAGGGCATATTGCATCATATTGCCCTAATCGAAGAGTGGTAGCACTTATAGAAGAAGGTCAGGTTGAAGAAGAAGAAGATGATGACTATGTTGCTGAATTTGAGGAAACGGTTGTCACGTACGCACATGCAGATCACGGGCAATCTCTGATTGTGCAAAGAAGTCTCAAATCAAGTCTGAGTCCTACGATGGAGGAGGATTGGTTGAGGACCGATGTATTTCACACCAAATGCACATGCCTAGGAAAAGTTTGCAAGGGCATCATTGATAGTGGTTCATTCGAGAATGTCGTTGCGGTTGAGATGGTTCAAAAGTTAGGGCTCATTACCGTACCTCATCCAAAACCATATAGCTTGTGTTGGCTAAAAAGAGAAAGTGAGATCAAAGTTAAAGACAAATTTTTGGTGTCCTTCTCAATCGAATCCAAGTATAAAGACGAAATATGGTGCGACGTCGTTCCCATGGATGCCTGCCATTTGTTGTTAGGAAGACCTTGGCAATACGACAGAAAGGTACATTATGATGGTTTCAAAAATACTTATACTTTTTGTAAGGATGGCTCCACTATATGTTTGGTGCCCATGCAAACTACGGCCTCACCAACGACACAAGTCGAGAAACCAAGCATGCTAGTTTCCAAAAGTCAACTGGAGGAAGAAATAAAAGATGGGGCTAATGTGTTTGCTTTGGTGGTATTGGAAGAAGCAGAGGAAGTACAATTGGAGGTTCCCATAGAGGTGGAACCATTACTTAGGGAGTTCCAAGACGTGATCCCTGAAGAGATCCCAGCAGGATTGCCTCCCTTGCGAGATATCCAACACCATATCGATTTAGTTCCAGGTGCAACATTACCAAACAAACCTGCCTATCGCATGTCACCCAAAGAACATGAAGAGCTCAAGAGGCAAGTAGAAGGGTTGATGAAAAAGGGATTGGTCCGAGAAAGCAAGTCCCCATGTGAAGTATCGGCCTTACTAGTCCCAAAAAAGGATGGTAGATGGCGGATGTGTATTGATTCAAGGGTTGTAAACAAGATTACCGTGGACTATCGTTTTCCAATTTCTCGTCTAGATGATCTGTTGGATCAATTGCATGGGGCTAAATTATTCTCCAAAATTGATTTAAGGAGTGGGTATCACCAAATTCGGATGAGAGAAGGAGATGAGTGGAAGACAGCTTTCAAGACAAGAGATGGGTTGTACGAATGGAGGGTAATGTCATTTGGGTTATCCAAGGCTCCATCAACTTTTATGAGGTTCATGAATCATCTATTAAAGCTATGTATTGGTGTCACGGTAGTATATTTTGATGACATTTTAATTTATTCTCAAAATATGAATGACCATCTAGCACATTTGAGAAGTGTTTTTGGTCTACTTAGACAGTATAAGCTTTACGCCAACTTGAAGAAATGTCATTTTTGCCAAGACCGTGTTGTGTTTCTAGGCTATGTGGTGACTAGTAAAGGAATTGAGATGGATGAAGAGAAGATTGACGCTATAACATCTTGGCCAATCCCGGGGAGCTTACGCGATGTTTGGAGTTTTCATGGCCTTGTGTCCTTTTATCGACGATTCATAAGGAGTTTCAGCACGATCATGTCTCCCATTACTGAATGCCTCCAAGGGAAGAGCTTTCAATAGTCAAAGGCAGCTCAAAAGGCGTTTGAAAATATCAAAGAAAAGGTAACTCAATCCCCTTGTTTGGTTCTCCCAGATTTCACTAAACTCTTTGAAGTGAAGTGTGATGCTAGTTTGGTGGGAATTGGAGATGTTCTGAGCCAAGAAGGGAAACCAATTGCATTTTTTAGTGAAAAGCTCAATGAGGCAAAACGCAACTACAACACTTATGATAAAGAGTTTTATGTTATATATCGCGCTCTTGGACATTGGAGCCAGTATTTGCTATGAAAACTATTTGTGCTCTACTCTGACCACGAAGCATTAAAGTTTATTAACTCTCAACACAAGTTGAATAAGAGGCACGTTGTGTGGGTTTAATTCTTTCAAGCCTTTAGTTTTACTTTGAAACATAAGGCAGGAACTCGGAATGTGGTGGCAGACGCACTTAGTAGAAGACATGCGCTGTTGGGGATGATGAAAATACAGGTTGTGGGATTCGAGGTGTTACGAGATTTATATGAGATTGATCGTGACTTTGGAGTTCGTTGGGAGGAATGCAAGTCAAGTCCAAGAGAAGAATTTCATGTGCAAGATGGGTATCTTTTTCGAGGTAATGCCTTATGTATACCTCTTTGTTCTTTAAGACTTAATATTCTACATGAGGTGCATGAGGGTACTCTAGGAGGTCATTTTGGGAGAGCAAAGACTTTTGCCTTGATTAGGGCAAATTTCTTTTGGCCTAAACTGGAGCGAGATGTAAGCAGGTTCATTGACAGGTTTACTACTTGTATTATGGCAAAAACTCAAGGAAACCAAGCTGGTCTCTACACTCTTTTTCCAATTCCTAATGTGCCGTGGGAAGATATTAGTTTAGATTTTGTTTTGGGACTACCTACTACTCAAAGGCGTAAAGACTCTATCTTAGTGGTTGTGGACCGTTTCTCAAAAATGGCACATTTTCTAGCTTGCAACAAGACGAACGATGCTTCTAATGTGGCTGATTTATACTTCAAGGAAGTAGTTAGGTTGCATGGTATTCCCAAGAGCATGGTGAGTGATTGAGATACCAAATTCATGAGCCATTTTTGGAGGACATTATGGAGGAAATTGGGAACTAGTTTGATGTGTTCAAGCTCACATAACCCTCAAACGGATGGTCAAACAGAGGTTGTTAATCGAACTTTGGGTAATCTTCTGCGAAGCTATGTTGGAAAAAATATAAAGCAATGGGATTTATTATTGCCTCAATTAGAGTTTGCTTACAATAAATTAATTCATCAAACAATAGGGATGAGCTCATTTGAGTGCGTGTATGGGCTGCAACCAATCGGGGGATTTAGCTCCTAAGGCAGTAACAAAAGGTTCAGTGGTGATGCAGAAAAACTTGCTCAAGAGATCAAGAAGTTGCATACAGAGGTCTGGATGAAGATTGAGAAGCAGAATGCTCAATATGCAAAACAAGCAAACAAGAAGAAGTCATTTGTTGAATTCCATGTGGGGGAGTTAGTTTGGATTTACCTAAGGAAGGATCGTTTCCCCCCTGGTCGCTTTGAAAAGTTGAAACCAAGGGTGGACGGACCATTTAAAATACTTGAAAAGATTGGTGAGAACGCCTACAAAATTGAGCTACCAAGTGAGTATGAAGTATCCCCTACCTTTAATGTGAAGGACTTACGACCTTACCATGGTGAAAACTTGAAGGCAAGTCTTTTTTCGCAACTCTGGTGAGTTAGGTCAAATACATGAGCCAAATAGCTCAAGAACATGAATTAATTTAAGCACATGGTTTCAACAACCTTAGTTTCCTAATTTCTATATTCCCTAATATTTAGTTTTTAGAATAATTGGCTTGTAAGCCAAGTAATTTCTGTTTTCAAATTTCCTATTATCCTAGTTTGTTATTGCATTTTCTAGTTCTAGTTGTTATTTCCTACTTGCATGTATTTAAAGGAGCTTTGACTCTTTGAAAAATTCAGATTTTAGTAAAGAAAAATTATCAAAGATTTGTGTCTTTGTTTTCTTACTTATCACTCAGGCCGAGGAACCTAGGTGTGGTGTAAACCTTATCTTAGTCTATCCCCGACTAAGTGACGGTTGTGTTCTTCAAAACCCTACCCTAAACTTTCTACTCCTAACCCATTATTTCCTTTCGCTTCTAGTCTCTTTATTCAAACCTCCGAACTTCACTCTCAAGAAACTATAAAGTAATTCAAACCTCACCGTTGCACCTATTTCTGTAGTAACCCCGGTATCAAAGTTTGTCATACTCACAACCAATTAGTTTCATAGTCAAATATCAATTGATTCTGAAGATTCATTATGAGTAATTCGTGCTGATAATGTATTGTATAGATCTGAATATATTATTGATCGTTCATCATACAAGAGTAGGTACATATTTGTATGATTTATCACCGGCCGAAAATGATTGAGATAGATTCCAAAAATGTTGAATCGAAGCAAGGAGACTGAATGGTCCAACGCCGCAGTGGGCCGCGAATCCAAGTGAATGAAGAGTACGTACCAAAAGGCCCAACTACATGTACCCGTCTGCGGTCTGCCTCCTTCACGGGGAACCCAAGTGTTGCTTATTCAAGATCTTGGTCCGCTCTGCAATTTACATAACATATAATTAAAAATTGTCATAAAGCAATTTATTTAAGTAGTCTCAAGTGTTTGGTGATGTAATGATTTAATTATTCGGATATGAGGTTGCATGCAATATGTTAATCTGCTTCATTAATTAAATATGATTTAACTTGCATCATTTGGAATACAAAAATGATGTGTGCATATTGTATAAAGAAACAAACCCAAATGTGATGCAGCAGGAAACGGATTAGGAATTAAGTGTATTTTTATGGGTTAGATTGTTCAGCTTATCAGGAAACAGAATGTTAGTTGGATTATTGATGAATGGATAATCCAAATAATGGGAATAATGCCAATTTAATCCACATAATAATCATATTTTAATGCTGACATTGGAATGATGAATTGGCAACATATTATTATAATTTGTTTTACTTTAATGTGTTAAACCCATTCCGGTAGAGCTGCGCGCTATGTACTTGAGATATGAATTTGTCTTAATAAAATAGCTAAAAAAATACTCAATTTATGTTTAGTGCAATTAAAGTAAAAATTAAAGATGATCTTGGTTAGTAAATTATCAAACTCCAATCTTATTTTTCAAATATATCTTTTTTTCTGCGGCTTATTAAACTTAATGGCATTATTGATAGAAAATAGCTTTTTCAATGTATAGTTTAGAATCTGAGTTCTATGATTTTGTCCTAGAAATGAAGCATCTGATTTAGTTGTGTCCATTGTCACATATTCACAACAAGAGTATGTTTAAGTGCGAATTAGGAGGCTGGTGCGAACTACTGATATGTATTTTCATAGCTTCGGAGGGAATTGTGTAACGAGGGGTCCCGGAATATAACGATGGGAACGTGTATTTTTCTATATCCTATCAGTGAACCATGTCGGGGAAATGGTGTAACGAGGGGTCCCTGAGCGTAACAGGGGTCCCCGGTAATGGGTTATAAAGGGTTATGGAAATACATATCATAATAATGGAAACACCGACAGACTGTTTTATGAAAATACATAATTTAATAATGAAAACACACGCGCATGTGTCACCACCAACTTGGTTCGCATGGCTTTGCACGGTGTGATCTAGTTTGCACCAGATCACGCCTCCATATTCACATGTGTAAATTTGAAGAAAATGATGAATATTTTTCTTGATTTTTTATTATCTAGTCAATAGTATATTTATCTATAAACTAGTCTATGCTAAAGTAAGAAACAATTATTATGAACAATTACCGATAACTAATTGAGTACAAGAGAAAAGAAATCGAATTAGTCAACATGGTAATAATGATTATTGTGTTACGGTGATTTTTTTCCTAATAACTTTCACAGCGTGAAGTTGATGATTTTTCGTATCTTTTATTATTTGTATTTTAAAATTGCTAAAGCATCGCGTCTGATATATCTAAATCTGCTAATCAATTTAAATAATAATATATAACTCCACTTATATACTTGAGCTTATTAAGTGGATTGGACTTGATGCTTATTTTTATAATTTGAGATAATCATGCAAACATATATACTTAATCTTACATATTTCTCAGCTAAATACCGTAACCTTTACAATTTGTGTAAGACATGAAATATAAAATGATAAAACTAGTGCAATACTCTATCAAATGTGATGTAAGACCAGCACTTAGCGTCTAGCTGAGTGGTAACTGTCAATTAACTAGTCCTAAACTAATACAGTTTCTTAACTCATCACTTGCTTTCGATTAGTTGCCCTTAATTATTTATTAAAACCAATAATAAACCAGTAATCCATGCATGTAACAAAATTCTGGCATCACAGAGCCTGCACATGTAGCCACTTGAGTAAGAGCAGAGAGAAGCATGTAAGGTTAGTGTCGATGATCACATGCTTCTGCAACATAATTTAATGGGTATTGGGTGTGATCTGTACTGAACTCAGCATATATATATATATATATATATATATATATATATATATATATATATATGTCTATATTTGAGGTACAAATGGCTTGGACACTTTTGTCTGCTTACCATTGTACCGTACCCGAAACTTGAATTTGAACCTGTAAAAATGATGGGCCGCGACAAGGAGAAGCATGTGGTGTACGTTTGATGCAACAACAAGGTATGTTATAGGCCTCAATTCTTCACTCTGTCTCTATCACTTGACCACTACCTGCATATGCATATGCTAAAACAGGTGGAAAATGATTGCATCAAAATAAATAAATATGTTTAATTTAGTATCATATAAAAAAGTGTGAACTCAAATCATCGGTATATAAATAGATGAAATTGAATAATAAGTGTCTTGTTTTCTGAAGCCAAATATAATGTCATTTTAGTGATCGATAGAATCGGTTGATGTATTTAAGTATTAGTTACGGGTCACAACGGCCTACCGTTTCCGAGCATTATTTATTACTTATATCGTTGCATTTTTATTTTGTTACTCCGTTACTATAATCTTATTAATTTTTAGGTGAAAAACATCTAAGATGTCTTTAGGCGTAAAAATAAGAGAAAAAACTCACTTAACTACTCCTAATTTTAACTCATTCTCACTTGACTACACTTAGGTTTAAACACAGTTTTCGGAGCTCCTAAGTTTCAAAAACTCTCACTTAACCCCTCTCCCCTCTCTGTTAAGAGTTTAAAAAAATCTACTAACTTTTTGTGAAGACAAAAATGGGCTTGTATTAAAAAATTAAAATAAATAAACAGAAAACTATTTGAAACTTATTTTTGTCTGATTATTTATTATTTATCTTTTACATAAATATAAATTCAGCACTATTTTATTTATTTAAAAAAAATTAATTTAAAGGCATTTTCGTCATTTCAAAAAAATTGATAGAATTTAAAAGAAAAACTAATATAGAGAGGGTTTAAGTGAGACTTTTTAAAACTTAGTGGACTGCAAAAAATTGTGTAAACCTGAAGTGAGATAAGCGAGCTTTTTCCTAAAAATAATTACAATTTTATCTTCTTAGAAAAAGGATAATTTACATGCATACAAAAATGATATTTGATACGCAATTTGTACACGTATGAACCGTTAATTAAATTTTAAAAGGCAAAACTATAAAAAAATATTAAAAGTACATATTTACATAACTTTTATTTTGGTTAAATACAACTTTTATTAGCTATGCACAGATACCATTTTAAGCCACTAGTTTGGTACGAAGTCAAAGAGCGAATAATGCCAATAGTTAAAATATTAAAATTTTGAAATGTAAATGGTAAACCATGTCCTATCCTCGTATGACCCACATAATAAAGTTGACAGGCCGACTCCGTATTATTGTTTAGTGGTAACACACAACGCAAAAAGTCGGTTTGGAAAGATGAATTATTAGAAAACCGACCAAATCCAGTTGGTCCCATTAGCATTTCAACACCATATATGATCTTCGTTTCATAAGGACTGATGAGAGAGATTTGAAAATCATAAACTTGAACGTAAATGTAAATGTAAATGTAATGGCCCTATCATCGATCTGATCTACTCATAACCACGTAAGCCTCTACTCATTCATGCAAGTGCTACATTAATACAACTTTGTAATCAATACGAAGAAGATGCTTTAACTTGTGTGTTGACAACAACTTCCCAAAACTTCACTTATTCTCTCATCTACACCTTCAATTCTTGATTCATGAACTACACAAAATACATATACATACATTACCTTCTTCTCCTCGACCTTGCGGGTATATACTATGCACAAACCTGCCCTTCTGCTTAGATTTTGAAGCGTTGGGTCGATTTAGCAGATAACGCAAGCATTTGGGTTCTCCTCCATGCTTTGGACATAGTAATAGGAGGTCATGTGGGGATTGTAGGCTCTGTAGGCCTTAACGAGCTCCAACACGGGGTCTGGGGGAGGCTGCTCTTTCTTCTTCTCGTCGTCCTTCTTGGCATCTCCTTCCTTCTTGGCTTCTTCCTCCTTTTTCCCTTCCTCCTTCTTTTCCCCGTCCTCTTTCTTGCCCTCTTCTTTCTTTTCCCCGTCCTCTTTCTTGCCTTCCTCCTTCTTTGGCTCCTCTTTCTTCTCCGGCTCCTTTGCCGGTCCTACTGATACTATATCGGTCTGCCAGTACTTGCGTAGCTTGCCCACTACGGTTACCGGATCCACCGTCCCGATCACAGTCAATTTCTTCTCCTTCATGTCCATGGCAATGGAATCAATCCCTAGGAACACACAACAAAATTTTGTTCATTCAATCCAATTTCGAATATGTTTTAAGTTTAACAAGAACCCCAACTCAAAAGACCCATTGCAGATTTTGTCATACACAATTCAATTGTACAAGTATGTAACTATTTCATTGGTGTTTTTCATTTATAAGATTTTCCTATATGATCACAAATACATTGAAGAAAATTCTACTTTTACCCAAATAACTCCGCCTGCCCCGACATGGTATGAGATAAGATAAACACCTGACCACCACTAGGTCAACCCTAGTGTTCAAAAACCGCTGGGCACTAGTCGAGTGGAGATGGTAGTAGTCGGAGATTAATGGGAAAATAAATCAAATTTTCAGAGCATTGATTTTCTCACAAAAGTTAATTATGATCTGAAAATGTTTGAATGGACAACCTTTGATCTAGCTTCCAAGTGAAAGCAATCACCACATATTTCAAATCGTCAGATATGTGCTAAATTCCGCAAGAGAACAGAAGATTGAAAACATAATTTTGATTCCTAATCCCTTTCAGCAAGAGCAAGAGGGGGTGAGAATATGTGTGTGGGGTAGGAACCATATACCCCACAGTGAAGTGTCTAAATCATCAACAAAAATACTAATTGAACAATGATTTCCCAATAATACAGCAAGAGAAACAATCCAAGTTGAGCACAAAGCAAAACTAAACTCTATACCTTGGAGAGTAGAGACTGCCTTGAGGGCCTTCTGCTTGGCCTTGTCATCGTGTAAATCCAACTTCAGCACAACTTTCTGCACAAACCCAATTTCAGAATCAAACACAACACAAAGAGATTTATTCACAGAGTTGAGGAATCATAAAAGATCTGTTCTAACCAATGCATTAAAAACAAAAGGGGCTTTTGCTCGAAGAAGAAACAAAATAAAAAAAAGTTTCAGAAACACTGTAAAGGTTGAAGAAAAAAGCAAAAGAGAATCTGAATCCATCCCGGAAAAGAAAAACAACCCCAGGAACCAAATGCTCCAAGGAATCAACCAAATCAGGAATCAGAAGCAAATTCAAGCAAAACCCAACAAAATATAAAGCATGCTGGAGATTCCCAAACCCACCACAGTGACAAGGATTAAAACTTTAAACCATGTGAAGCCGTGAATAGAACAATCATAATCAACCCAAAAGTTGGAATCAAACCTTCATTGCTCCTCTGCTTCAAATAATTATTTTGTTTGAAATAAAGATTATGGAGAGTGAATTGAAAATGCAGAGAGAAGTGACAGTGCAGTGTAGAGAGAGAGAGAGAGAGAGAGAGAGATCAGTAGGCACGTTATGAAATAAAGACAGAGAGAGCTATATATTAGTCTCTTCTCTTGGAGCCAACCAAAACCCACACGCGCGAGTGAGAGGAGCGTGGAGAACACGCGCGGCGCGGCGGAGGTTGTGGCGGTGGTGGCCGCCGGAATCTTGATTTAAATGGGTGGCGACATAAGAGACATAAGTTGAGTGAAGGCTAGTTGATAGGGGTGTTACTGTTATTAGACACAAGAAGGACGTTAGACACAAAGTCACGTAAATAATAATGCAACCTTTTCCTTATCTCATATTTCGTTTTATTGGGCTTTAGTATATATGTCAATCCAAACAAAGTGTAGAGGACAAAAATGACAATTCAAGTTCAAGATGTGCATGATCGTGAAAAGTATATAGAGAGAGAGAGAAATGACAAATCAAGAGGTAGATGATCACTTAATATGGCGTAACTTGATTATGTATATATAGCCTCTTAAATGTCATTTCTCTCCTTTCTATTTTCAATTTCTCATTACACTCTTACTCTTATTTTTGTTTTATTCACCATTTCAACTTTAAAAATGATTTGATTTTTTATATAAATTAGTACGCTGAGGGCATAGTTATAAATGGCACAAAATTACAATCAATCATATTATATTTGACACATAATTACAATTAACAGAAAGTTGTTAATTTTGACCTTAATAAAATTTGTTTTTTATATAGTGGTTAAAATTAACTAAAAATTCATCATTGGACATTCTTATGGAGGCATTACTCTCCTTAGGATTGCTCACATTTTAAAAATTGAATCCAACAGCAAATAAACGAATCAATCAATTGATTTGGTTTTCATATTTTAAGAACCAATGATCTAATCATTTAAGATGATTTTGGTTTGGTTTTGACCGACCGGTCTAGTAGTTTGATTCTGTTATTTATGGCGAGGGATCGGCCGACCCTATTTTATTTGCCGGAAAATCATCCAACAACCACGTTGTCCAGTGAACAGTGGTAGAAACTTTTGTGCTCTCCAATATTAAGAAATACAATACTATACACCTAATTATACAACTTTACAAAAAAGTTCACAACTAGAACTCTAGTTAAAATAAAGAAAAAGATGTAGAAAAACTTATCTTCTGCTCAAAGCAAGTGAATCATGTATGTCGATCTGTTGGGAGAAAAACGAATCTAATAGAATAATTAGATGCAGCGGAATTAAATAATTCTCCCCACCTGTGCAAATCTCGTAGGAATCTATCAAGCAGAGCGAATCAAGCAAGCTAACAAATATAGCAAACAAGAACACGCAATAGGCACGCACAATTTTAGCGTGGAAAACCTCCTCAAGACGAGAGAGGAAAGACCACGGGACCCTCGAGGCCGCTTAATCTCCACTATCAATATAATGGGTACAACGAGTTCTCTCTAAATACAATTAGAGGATCACAATATCTCAAGATCAACCAATCTTGGCTTAAACCACAATTACAAGAAAGAGTAGAGAAACTTCACCGAATCGATGGCGCACGATCAAAAAATCGTATCAAATCACTCGGACCTCCAAACGCAAATTCCAACGGTCAGAACGTAGTACCACGTCTTCCGAACACGCTGTCCAAAAATCAGCACGATCCAACGGTGGATCGACCTCCGATCGGACTCGAGAACCTTGCTGGTCGGCCCAGAAAGTAGCAGAAAATTCTGCACGAATTTCACTCTATTTCTCTCTTGAATTGTTCTTACTTCCTTCTCTCTATTGCCTCCTATTTATAGGCAAGCAATTAGGGTTTCCTTTTTCCATGTAGGATACTAACTACATGAGTTTTGGGCCTCCACTTATTTAATATAGGCCCAACACGATCATGGTTTAGTGCGTCCAGCTAGAATAGAGTAAGTCTCCTTGCAATAGGGGTGATGATGTGTCGTTGCTTAGCCACGAAGCAGAGATGGTTGCACCCCCATCTCTTGTGGGGTTATGGGCTCTCTCCGTGATGGGTCAGCGTTTCTGTGCCAGCCCTGTGGTGGGGTCTTGGCCGCGCCTTTTCGTGGGGCGGTCTTGACTCATCGGACCGGTGTTGGAAAGTCGGCTCGTCTTCGTTGGCTCGCCAGGCTTCAGATGTCACTGGTATGATTCAGTTCAGTTGAAGGAAGAAGTGTATCGGCGGTGTTGGGCCCGGGAGCTCCGGAGTTCGTCGGGCGTTAGAGTCTCTTGCTCGGACGTCAGGCGAGATCACGATGATCGGGGTGACCAGGGTGTAGGTCTCGCTCATCGAGGGGGGGAGGGAAGGGGATAACGAGCTTGGGTGAAACACGTTAGTCACAGATGTGGATATTCTTGTGAAAATTATCCGGGGTGTGACATCAGTCCACCACTCAAATTTAGTTTCTACAAATCTAATTTCACCAAGTTACATCATATTCGACACAGCCTCTTTAACTCATCTTTACCAAACAAAACATGACGCGTGTCGTCAAATATTGAGCTCGCGATGTATAGATTTGGACATCGAAAATCTAGTATCGCAAATAAACAAATTTCGTATAAGCACTCGCACAAACCCGATTTTGGAAGCCATGTTTTTTATGTATTTCGAACTACGTTAGTTTTTTATTTTTTATTTTTAAAATTTTGGAAATAACTAAAATGTTCTTCTATTTATCATTTAACGTTATTTTAAATTTAAAATACCAAAATGTCCCTTAATCCTTTTCAAAATTTCAAAATATGCCATTAGAGTTCTCCTCCGTTGTTCTTTCACAAATCCAGTTGTCATATACGCATCTTTCATGAACCATTCATGCCAAATCCAATCCAATTCCATTGAACAACAATAATTCATATCAATTCTTGCCTTTGGTGCATGTTTATGGAGAATTGGTTGTTTGAGATTGAGTACTTAAGAGTAGCAAACTTCCACCATCGTTTAAATGATTTGTGTAAAAACCCGAAACATCAACTTAGTAAACCTTACGCCCGCATTCCAATACACCACACTCTTTGTGGGATCAATAATCAATATTGCTAAACACTTTCCTATATTACTTGATCGGTATACTTATCGTCAACACTGTCGGCTGGGAATCTCCTCGCGAGATTTTAATCGTGACAGTATCCATAATCCCCATTCCTGCTGCAAAATTCAAACACCTAAAACTCTAATTCAATACTCTAAACATCTAAAAACCACAATTTAACACATCATTCAAATAAGAAATACATAATTAAAAACACATGATTCTCAAATCAAAGGAAAATGACAAGTAAACACAAAACTAAAAAGATCCAACAAAACACAACAAAGCGAATAAAAAATTTCTTGAGAAACTGTAGGAAGAATTTCACAGGAAGATTGAAGGGGCTGGAATCGGTGATACAGAGAAGAAGAAAAGTTTAGTTGTAGCGGAGGAGTGGCGCTGGAGGATCGGACTGAGTATCCCTAAGTTACATGGAGGAGTCGTACATTGGATGTGGCGTTGTAGAAGACGATAACATGTAATTGTGGTACATCGTGGACTGGTTGTTGGTTTTGTAATTGTAGTTCATTCAAATTGACGAGGATTGAGAAAGAAAAGAAGTAAAGTGACGTGTCTGAAGTGTTGGAGATTAAGGAATGATTTCAGGGCAAAGCAAATGGGCTGGTCGTCGCTTCTATCGGCAGAAATGGTGAGCATCAATTCAAAACGTCTCAATAATATGTTTTGAAATTAAAAGGTTGACAAATAACTTTTTAGACATTTCACTTGAAATTTAAACTTTTTATTCATAAACTGATGGTGTGAAAAAAATGTAATTAAATAACCCAAAATATAGTCAAATATATTTAAGTAAAAAAGAACTTTAATTAAAGATATTTAGGGAATCATTCCATTGATAACCAAATGTTTTGCGGGAATAACTGGACATTCACTTATTTTCAATGGTCAAATCTTTTTTGTTAGACATTCACTTATTTTCGTTGAACATTCACTTTCAATGGATATCACAATTTTTATTGAACATTCGTTGGACATTCACTTATTCTTTATAGCCAAAATTCGTTCTCACGTTTTTACAAAAAAATTTGATTCTCACCTGATTTGTCCCCAAAATAGCCTTATTTCCTAATTAGTTTAGTCTTAAAGTCTTTGTGAGCTGGAGATGTTCTCACGAACACTCTTTCATCCAAACTACCTCATTAAATTTACAGTTTTTTCAAAATTTTAAACTTTGGTGTGGGATTTTAATTCTTCAAGGCCTAAGGTATTTATACAATCCAAATATATAAAATATATATCTTTGAATTAATCGTAACAATTCTCCATACCAATATACTATGTCTATTTATTAAAGACTTTAGATGAAGTGGTAGTTGCCTCGTGCAATAAATCTAAATTTGTTGGTTTCAATTATCATGTCATAATTGGTGTTACTAATTACTTATATTGCATATGAAAAAATGTGTACACGAGTTCGTTAGGAAACATCACAAATAATCCACAAATAGCCAAATGGCATGGTATATTGTATTTATATGGTACCAATTTTGGGCAGATATGATATATAATTTCTTGGAAATATTATCATTTTCTTTAAAGGTTTATAAGGTATTTTAGAGAGAAACATGAAATTAGTTTGTTGACAATACAAGAATCTTCTATTAGTTAAAATGAGAATTTTTCAGGAGTAGGGAGCAAAGTAGGCAGCCTATTATGTGACACCATTTCCATGGCAATAATTTTGGAGGCCCCATTATTCATTCTCATTCTCCTTCTCATCTCAATCTCTATGTATATTTTCTTTATCTTCTCATTACCCAATAAAAATAATAATTATATATATTGTAGAAACAAAGAAAAATAAATAAATGAAACCTTTCTTTTTGTTTTCCTTTATTTGAAAGTCCTACCTATCCGATACAAGCCCGAAGAAAGGTATTTTTTACAAATATTTTTTGTTGCTTGAAGAGAAATTGCACAGTAAATTTTGAGTGATTTGTTAAATACTATTTCTAGAATGTTAGTGAAATCTTTTATAAGCTATTGATCTAATGCACGTTGTGAACTTCTTTTTATATTTAATTTACAGTGGATATGAAAAAGGAAATGCATTGTCAATTTGTTGACAATTGTATAGTGACACTTAATTACCTCTATTGACTTTTTTTCACAAAACAATTTTATAATAGAGTAGTATGTGACAAAAGTAAATAGTTTGGTATAATTAAATGTCATTTCCTAAAAAAGTTAAATTTATTAGGACTATAGTTTAAAATGGAAACGATACGAGCACGTCTATTATCTATTCGCCTTATACTTTTGTCACATCCGAATTTTACTATGTTTTCGAACTGTACTCGAATATAACGACACGAACTATTTCAAACCAGAGCGAACCAACTATTTTCATTTGAGTTGAATTGATTTTGATTTATATTGGTTCGGCCCAAATATGGATGAATTGAATTTAGGGTAAATTTCACATGACCCCCCTTAACTATATCTGTGTCTCACATGCTCCCCCTTAACTACAAAATCAATCTGTGAGTTGCCTTAACTATCCAAAAATCACATTTTACCTTTTTTTTTGTTGACTTTTTTTCAAAATTATGTTAAGTTTTTTGTGAAATGACGAAAATACCCTTGTATTTGAAAAATTAAAATAAATAAATAAATATAATTTTGAACTTTTTTTCTAATTTTCTCGTTGTACAAAATAAATAATAAAAATAATTTAGTAGTAAAAATAATTTTTAAAAAGTTTTTTTTATATAAAAAAATTTTAAAATAAAAATTTATTTTTAAACATCGTTTTTTATTTTTATTAATTTTTATAAATACTTTTTTTTAAATAAAAAATTAATACTAAAATATTTTTTATTCTTTGTTTCTTAAAAAAATAGATTAAAGTTCAAAATTATTTTTATTTATTTATTTTAATTTTTCAGATACAGAGGGTATTTTTGTCATTTCACAAAAACTTAATAGAATTTTGAAAAAAATCAACTAAAAAAGGTAAAATGTACAATTGATTTTAAGTCAATTCAACAATATTTTTGTTTTTTTACAAAAAGTAAAGTGTAAAGATACCGACTTGATTTCGTTGATTATGTGTTTATTTCGTTGATTGAATGAAGGTGTACAAATAATCACTTGGTTAAGCCTTGGCTTTTGAGGAAAAGCGAGACATGTTTTGGTTTTGGTTCTATTACGCAACTCTAACCTAACAGTAACTAATATGATTGGATCAAGGCGGTGTGGGTTAAGCCCGTTACTCTAATCAAGGTACTGGACCGCCTATTTCCAAAGCCCAAGCCCAAGCCCAACTTTTGGTAATAATTTCATGACTGCACAGACCGACCTTGCTGTCTCTACCGCTAGAGAGACACGTGTGTTTTTGGCTCTGTACCTTCCCTTCCCCTCCAAAAACGAAAAAAAATATCAGCCCATAAACCCTAATTTTCTAATTCATCAACAATTTTGTTTTCATTCAAAATAAAATTATTTCCAAGCCCCAAAAATGATCATCTTCCCAATTTCCCCCAATTATATTCCAAGTAAACAACAACAAGAACGCTAAAAAAACAGATTAAACCAAAACCAAAATCTCCATCTCCTCCTGTTTTGTTTTGTGATGGATCAAAACGATCGAAAGAGCTACAACAACATGGCGTCGCTGAGCCCGAGCCAGTCGGGTCGGTTGGAGATCCGGCTGTTCTACGTTCGCATCAGCCCTTTCGTGATCGAGAGCGTCCCCGACCACCTCACCCTCCGCCAGCCCCGCCGCGACCTCGGCGTCTCCCTCGAGATCAACGGCTCTTCCGTCGCCCCCTCCTCCCCCGCTTCGCTCTCCCTCCGCCGCGACCGCGTCAACCGCGAGGCCCTCGAGGTCACCTACCTCACCACCGACTGCGTGCGCCTCTCCGGCGGTCTCGGCTTCGAGGTCTACGAGCGCGACGACATGATCCTCTGCGGCTCCCTCGAGAGGATGGACTCGTCCTGGGCCACGCCCGCCGACGACTCCAGGACCGGCTGGACCATGGAATGCTACACCTCCATCGGCTCCGCCATGTCCGCGTTTTTCCAGCCCAAATTGGGGGTTTCCTCGCCCTCCATCGAGGTTTACATTGCCGGCTGCTGCTCCGGTGTCCCGGTGATCTTGTCCAAGACCATTCAGGTCAGCCCCAGGAAGAGGGTGTCCCGCCATCAGCTTCTCGACGCCATTCCTGAGGACGAGGAGGTCCACAAGGATCGCAATCGCCAATCACAGGTAAACATATCATCAATTTTCATTTCAGGGTTTTTTATTATTGGATGCTTGATGATTGAAATTGAACTTTTTCATGGGAAATGCTTAAGGTTATTGAAATGTGTTCATTTTCAGCAAATTTGTGTGACCTGCTTTTCTTTCACATTGTTAACTTTATCAACGCCAGCGTGCTGTAATTCTTGTTTGATCAGCAATAAAACTGTAATAGTAAACAAGATAGAGCCAATTCCTGAGTTGGGAAAGAAAACTCTAGGAACAATACAAGGAAAATGGAATGCAAAATTGAAGAAAAACGAGCCTAAGGAACGGCTTGGAGAGGCCGGGTACTGTAATTACTGGTAGGAGGGTGGGCTGGTATAGACATAGTTACTATTACCTGTGGTAGCGGCTAACAATCTCTGTTGTGACGTGATACTCAATGTGGTGCTTTGGACCTGGCATTTGATAACAATCAGTGCTTCATTTTCTTTCCAACATAAGTGTATTTGTATTGATTGTAATGCGTGCAACAGTGAGGTACGGTTATGAAGATTAGTTCTGTCTAACTATACCTTCTAGCCTTTAGTGTACCATGTAATTCCTGTCTTTGTTTACTGTGGAACACCTTTTTTGCATAAATTCGAGCTCCCAAAGGTCTACTTTTGGGTGTGTGCTTTTTTTTAGAATTATGGTGAGCAGTTTGTGCAAAAACGTTAGAGTTGGAGCCTAGAATTAGGTCTTGATAATTTTCTTGCCAAACTAGGAATAAGATATAGTAGGGAGTGTTCTAAAAATCCCTGATTAATCCTCAATTAGTCTCAGATTAATCCTCTATAATTCCCGATTAATCTTTCAATCCGATTTATTTTCTGATTAATCTTTTTAAGGCCCTCTCTGCAGCGACAGACTAATGTCTAGCGTTTTTGTATAACGCGGGTAGTAGGCCTCTTCAAACTCCTTGATTTTTTGTGGATATATATTAGTTATGCTGCATAAAAGTAATGCAACTGTAGAAAACTTTTCAATTGTTTTAATGATATATTCAGTTATGGTGGAGTACATGGCTAATGTATCAACCAATTTGCGACTTGTGCAGACATCTGAGGTTGGGGATAATTCCGACACAGATGAGAAACATGGACATAGATATTACTCGGAAGACATGTACATGGGCGAGGATGGGCAACTATCATGGTTCAACGCAGGTGTAAGAGTCGGTGTCGGAATTGGACTTGGGATGTGCGTTGGAGTGGGAATAGGTGTCGGGCTGCTTATGCGATCATACCAAGCGACCACCAGGAACTTCAGAAGGAGGTTTTTCTGAGTCCAATCCGATCCAAGTAAAAAGGTCGAATTGCAAGTTTTGGAGAGTAACCTAAATTCTAGTGCAATGCTATGATGAAGAGGGATCTAGTTTTGGGTACGGCGTATAGAGATTGTGTGATAGGTTTCTGTTTGTGAATCTTTATTTTGTTTTCCTTTTTATTGTAGAAATTGTGAAGCTCTTCCTCTTTACTGTAACATAACATCTCAAGGATTTCATTCTTTTTTATATACATAAATAAAATTCATTTTGCATCATGGTTGCTACAAAATAAGCTGCCCTGCTTGTTATATTATATATGTCACACACACTGATATAAATATATATATATATATGTAAGAGTTCAATTTGGTGTCCATAGGTTGAAATGTTGAATTGTATAATAAGCGGTTTGACTTTGACACATTGACTTGGTATTTTTTAAATCAATGTAATGTTAGATAAAATTACTAATTTAACTCGTCATAAATGAGTGAGTTATAGAAGATTGTTTTAAATGTGTATTTAATGTATAGGGGTTGAGTATTATTCATCATTATAAATGTAGGCTATGTCAAATTCAGGGGAGTTTGGCAACTTCACGGGAGAGCAAAGTCGGTTGATCCTCGGATTTCTGATCTAGGTTCCATGGTAACGCAAATCATTCTAGTTTTTAAATTAAAGGGATATTCTCACTAAAACCAAATCATTAACCACAATTCCTAATTTTTTATTTATAGTTTGACTCTATTTTTAGTTCGAAACATATTTAGTTACCTGCCACTATAAATCCCGCCTCTCATCTTAGACGACTTGAGTACATTTTATTCAAATATAATTAATTGTATGAGTTGTGTTTAGAATAGAATCTTGATTTAAATCAATTCAGATTTGTGTTCAACTCTTGTTCGGTCAAGTGTCATGCCCTTAATTGTCGGACTTATACAGTTAAAAATAATTTGGTTTCATATTTAAGACACAATTTTTTGCTTATTTGAAATTTAATAAACCCACTAGTGTCAGCTGAATTTTAATCCTCAATTATCACTTGACCAAATAATTAAGTAATTAATTTTAGGGATAATGACGTGTGACTACACTCAATAATGTCACTTTTCAAAATCGGTACCTGAAAATTTCATTTCGGGTAAGTGAAGATTGTTTAAGCGACAGTGAACCCAACTTCTGTTAAATATAACTGAATTTGTTTGTTAAAAAGTCTAAAATATTCTCAATGGTTCTGATTTGAAACCAGACTGGCATGACCGGTTCAAGACTGATATAACCGGTTTCAATTAAATTTATTTAATAACTAATAATTACACTTTTAATAATTAACAATATTATTACTATGAATAATTAATTATATTATTAATAATAATAATTAATATTTATATTATTAATTTGATAAAATTATTATTAATTGTCATGAATATAATTAATTAATTATCATTAATATACTAAAACTTTCGAATGACATAAGTCTCTCATAAGAAATATGTTTCATGCTCATGATATATGAAATCGAAGAGAATTAAAAATTTTACAACTTTAAAAAAACGTTTGTCCATACATTATCATCAATTAGTTAATAATTTATATTGTTACTTATTATTTTTAATTTAATTTTTAATATATGTTTTGTAATGATTAATTATTAAATAATTTAATGAAACTTTCGGATAGCATAACAGTGTCATACGAGTTATGTCATTTTAAAGTTTCATTATATTATTTAATAATTAATCATTATAAAAAAAAATATTAATAATTAAATTGAAAATAATAACTAACAATGTAAATAAATAATAATAATAATATATAAATAAAAAAACTTTCTTCAAAATTGTAGATCTTTTATTTTTCTTCGATTTGATATATCATGAGTCCGAAATAGAACTTGTATAAGAGAATTATGTTATTAGAAAGTTTTAGTATATTGTTATTAATTAATTAACTATATTAAGAACAATTATTAATATTATTAATTAATTAATTAATAATAATAATTATTATTAATTATTAAATAAATTTAAATTGAACCGGTCAGACCAGTCTTTTTTCAAATCCAACCATTGAGAGCACTTTAGACTTTCTAATAGCCCAATTCAGTTAGATTTAATAGAGTTTAGGTTAAATGTCGCTTAAAAATCTTCAAATACTTGAAATGAAATTTTTGAAGTTGAGGTACGATTTTGAAAAGTGATATTGTTTGGTGTAACCACGTGTTATTATGGTTTAATTTTAGTATTTTAAAAAGGCTTTGAAAAAAAGAAGAGAAAGAGTAATGTTAAAATCCATTCCATTTTCATGTGTTTGGTTTGGAAAAGACAAAATAAAACAAACCCACCAAACCAAACTAAAGTGAGGAAGAAGGAAGGTATTCTGGTAAAAAGGAGAGTGTTTGTTTTGATGTCCACAAGAAAATGAATTAAGGAACTGCCACACAATAATATATGTATGGCACAGGTCACAGTCACGCTTAACCAGAATGCTCCACGTGTACGGCTCTGCTCCATTACGTTTTGGCCTAAGGTGTTTCTGTATTTCTCTGGAAGCACAAGAAACAGAGAAACACATAATAATCGAGCATCAAAAAAGAAGGATTTTGATTTTGATTTTGATTTTGCTTCTCCTATGCTATGGTGTCTGTGAATCGAAACCCAGTTCAGGGTTTTTACCTTTTCGACCCCATGAACACCAACGCTGCTGCTCCTGCGGGATCCACCAATACGGTGTCGTTCTGCAACCAAGATCTCCATAAGAAGGTTCGGAAACCCTACACCATTACCAAGTCCAGAGAGAGCTGGTCCGACCTGGAGCACGACAAGTTCCTCGAAGCTCTCCAACTGTAACTCCCTTACCTCCACTCTTTCTCTTTCATTCAATTCGGTTTCATATTTCTTCTTCTCTTCTACCTTACTGTTCAATGGAAACTGAACTCATTGATTTGTCTTGTGTATTGTGAAATGAGTAGTAAAAATTATGTCTTTTAATCAACAAGACCAATGATTGATTTTAGGTTTTGAGAAGATATGTAGTTGGGTACTAGATCACTCACTATGCATGCAATGTACAATACTCAAATTTTGTATGGGACTTCAATATTTATCTTGGTAACTCAGACATTACCCTTCATTTCAATTACGTCTGATACCAGGAAATGGATTGGATGGCCACACTTATAGAGTTGGAGAAGATTGAATATATATGGATTTCCCCCCTTGGGTCTTACATAGAGATGAAGGCTGCAATATTATATGCCCATAAATTTCTATCCTAATGCAAGTTATGAAGTTGGCTTAGTACTTCAACCCTTTTTTGATAATCAAAAACTGAAGGTGTATGGAGGAGCACGTGTCCTTTGTTGGGGGATGAGCATCTCAGTGTAGTTGGGCAAAATAATGCGTTACAGATATTTTTTATTAAATCCTAATCTATTTGTCCGTCCCAAGATCCAAAACTCAAGACCTAACATATTTAGAAGTGAGCTCCTTGCCACTTGGTCCAACTTGTGTTGGTTTCTGGTACGAATATTACATCATTTACATGCGCTTGGAACTTCCATGCCTCTCAGTTTTTGTATTTCTTAGATATAAAATAAGTTTCTCTCTATGAGCTCCTAGTCAATTTAGCAGCTATCATAATATTTATCTCCTGCAAATTTTTCTCAACATCTATAGTCTGCTTAGAGCATTTCACTGTCCTGTCAGTTTTAAGAACTATGTTTAAAAGCCTCATTTGTTGAATGGTAATGTATTTAAGAACAGGGTTTTTTGGTTAATCACTATATTACCTCTTGTATTGGTTAAATTCAATTGCATTATGCGTGAATTATTTGTTTCAGATTTGATCGTGACTGGAAGAAGATTGAAGCATTTGTTGGGTCAAAAACAGTTATCCAGGTAAGTTCAGATATTCAATTTTATAATTACACCTCTATATTATGCAAATATGAAAAGTGGCTCTGATGTGATAAATGCGGTGTACTCGAGAAGATATGATGTTTCTCTAACTATTAATGAGATTATATGTTACAAGTTTTTGTGGATATATCATGTATTTCAATTTATCATCTTTTCTTGATCTGATTCAGATTCACTGCAAAGCCTTTGGGATCATGTGATGAATTGGTTACCATGATGAAACTTGGGGATTGTCAGTTGTGTGATAGATTAATTACCATGATGGAACGTGGGGATTAACCTGTGTTATTTCATATTACCTAGTTAACAAATGATGGTTTTTTTTTCTGAAATCGCTTTTAGGATTGTCTTTTTTGTTGCGTAAAATATTTTGTTCTCTACTGGTGAACAAGGTTGATTATATTTGAAAGATGACAAGTATGCTATAACCTCATAGAAAAGTAATTATTCAATCTTGGGATTGATGAGATGAAACTTTTGTCATTACAACCTGCTGGAGGAATTCATATTTTGACGGCTATTAGATAGTTCCAATTCTCCTATACCTAAAACTTATGAGGGATATTGGAGCATTCAAGGAGTCTTGGTTGTTTTGTCCCTCCATTCTCATTTTTTGGCACTAGCTCCACAGCTGGTGAACTATGCATCTAGCATCTGCAATGTCTAGCATTTATCATTAAGGAATTGTCTTGGCAGATACGCAGTCATGCCCAGAAGTACTTTATGAAAGTGCAGAAGAATGGAGCAAGCGAACATGTACCCCCACCTCGGCCTAAAAGGAAAGCAGCTCATCCATACCCACAGAAAGCTCCCAAAAGTGGTCAGTTTTATAGTTTCACTATTTTCCTCTTGGCAGTGCTTTACATTGATCTTTATATAACATTTTCATGTTGCTTTCATCCCCAGTTGCATCAAACATGAATATACCATTTCAGTCTTCAGCTGCTTTGCTTGAACCAGGACATGCTTACAGGCCAGATTCATCATCAGTTCTTGATATTCCATGTGCTGGTGCAGCTACATCTTGTTGGAGCTTTAACTCTACTCCACCTGTCACTTTGTATCAACCAGTTAAAGGTTTCATATGATCTTTACTTTGTCGTTGTTTCTAGTTTCAAATATATGTGCATCATCTTTCCATAACACTAATGGTTTTGCTATCATGATCTTTAATCGTGTATATGTTGTGATTTTGTAGATGATGCTGTGTCGGCTGGATCAACCATTGTACAGAATAGTTCATACAGTGGTAGTAGTGAGAGTTTTCCGAGTGAGAGCATTCCGAAGACTCAGGAAATAAGCAAAGTGATTGATCAAAAAGATATTGACGAGCAAATTAGAGGTTGGATCATGTCATGTCCATATTTTGATCTTGATTAATGCTTGATTTTTGGAAATATCTAAGGCTCTAAATTTATTAGATAAGAACAAAATAATGCTTGAGGGAGGGGGTCATTTTTGGAAATATCTAAGGCTCTAATATATTATATGGTGTTCTTCCCATGTATCAGGGTGTGTTTAGTTAAGAATGTTCTAGAACATATCTCGTGTGCCTAACGGTTAATCTGCCTTAAGTGTTCCCTAGTCATTGATGGGTTCATTTTCATATGTACTTGATGACGAAATCCTTGTTTCACCATATCCAGCCGTCGTATAATTGGTAGATCCAAAAACACAGCCATAGGTTCATGCTCATAGTGGTTGTTCTGGGTTTGGTTTAACAATAGTGGATATCAGCTTTCAAGCTGGGCAGGGTGGAATAAGAGTTCAGATTTATGGTTGATGTAGTGATATACAGTTATTTTATGCTATATTTATGATTGCTTTTTCTTATTTTACTTTTCACTTCATATTCCTGTTTGGTCATGATAAATAGTTTGACTAGATCCTTTTTCTAGGTGAATACAATTTTATTCTGATTTTCTGCATGCTGTGTTATAATTGACCAATTTGCTGAGATGTTACAAACTCTAGTGCTTGACTGTTATATTTGCATGGTCTCCAGCATATTTGTCATATTGTTCATTTTTGTGATTGACAGTATAGTTTAGTCGTCCAAAAATAAATGTTCTTTTGGTGTTTATTAGCTTACTATGGTGATGCAGTTATGCCAGATTTTGGTCAAGTGTATAGCTTCATTGGCAGCATTTTTGACCCCAATGAAAGCGGTCATCTGCAGAGATTGAGGCAAATGGACCCCATAAATATGGAAACGGTACATTACTATATCTTTTCTTTATTCGTGCTCATCAATTTTTTGTTTATGCTGAATAGTTGTCCGTTCCCTTAGTCATGTTCATATATGTAATACACTATTATATAACCGAACTTTCTTTAAATTAAAATCCCCATACTGTTCTCTATTGCATACTGATGAGTTCAGTGGAGACAGAACAGTTTTATGAAGCCATCTTATGTGATATTGGATATTGGCGTAGTTAGTGATGGAACTCAATAAATAGTTTGCCGTATCAAAAGAGCTTCCAGTAATGTACGGAGGCAGCACTCACTAATGAGTTTTTAAGCAAAGAGTCTCAGTAGATGACGGTTCTTTTCTCTTGATCTTCCCCTTAACTATCCTCTCCGAAATAGAAAACATTGTTATTTCCCTTGTTCTTATACTCCTGAAATTAACATTTTGGTGGTTGAAGTCAGACTTCTGAAATGAGATGCTCTGGGTGTATGCTGTTATTTCTTTAGTTGCTCATCATTATGCTGATTTCTAATTGAAATAAGATTGGACAACTGGCAGGTATTGTTGTTGATGAGGAACCTTGCGATTAATTTGACGAGTCCTCACTTTGAGAATCATGTAAGTGCTTTTTCCGGTAAATTCTTCAACAATTATGATAAATTAGAACATAGTTTTGTTGCAAGTGATGCCCCAGTGTGATTAAACATGATAGTTTTTGTCATGCAGATTATAATCATCATTAATTTATTCCAGCAAACTATTTCGCTGTTATGGTCGTCCTTGCTAATGGTTTTTGAAATCTCAATTCCTGATTTGATTCTCTTATTGAAATTGATTCACCTGTTAAATGATTCTTGTCATCTTACGGATATGATTCAGTCTATGGAACCAATTTTGTTTCAGGATTCACATATCAACTTTGTAATTTGCAATTGAACCATGCATTTAACGTGTGATCCTTGCATTAGTACTTTACTCTTTCTGTAAATACTAGATGAATGTGCTTTGGTGGGTTAGTGATTGACGGGTGTATGATGTGGTACAGAGAAGGCTCCTCTCATCCTACGATGACACTGGAACAAGAAAGACGGGCCAGCTCTTGGCGTGTTGACAAAATACAGAATGTGATATCTTCGGTTTAGATATTGTCCATCATAGTGTGTCAAAAGCAGGAGGTGAAGTCGTGTATGGTCTATAGATGTAAATATTGTGTTACCATAACTCAGTTGGAGTATATTTGGGCTGTAAGCTGTAACATCTCATGATATTTGAGTGAGCTGTTCACTATAGAGAGTGTGAGTGTTGTGTGTTGCACAGTTAGTAGTGTTTTATGAATTGTGATAGTGAGGCAAAGTAAAATAGTTTTGCCTTGCCATTATCAATTGTAACAGGACTTGTCTGAGAAAAATCAGAACTTAAACCATTTAACTTGAGTTTCAAGTTAAGGTATGTATACTTAAATTAACTAGTACGAACATATTTGGGATGATTCAATGAAGTAAATGTAATAAGTCTATTAATTTTCTTCTTTTACATTTTTCAAATTGTGACAGAAATTGTGAATGGTTGTTATGAAGGTTCCTTTTATCTTGATTGGTTCTAAAATTGTTGAATATGTCGGTCACTGATGAAGTAATATTAAATTAGAATTATATTAAGGGTGCTATTAGTATTTTTTTGAAATAGAGTTGGGTTAGATTTGGATATTAGTCTCCTTTTTAGATTAGGTTTTGGCTATTTAGGATTTTCCTTTTTTTATATAGGTTTAGGTTGAGCTAGTACTATATAAGGAGCCTTTTGGCATCATTGTAGAGACAAATTTTATCATAATAAATTACTTTTCTCTCAAAATTTTGAGTTTGTACTAAGTTTTCGGATTGAATCTTGTGTGGTGATTTTCAACAACGTTTACTTACGCGAACTCGCTGCGTCGGGTGGTATCAGAGGCATGTTAACTCTCTACTCTGATGGTGGCTAACAGCAGCTCAGGAAGCGGTCATGCTTCTGACAAAGATTAGAATATGGAAGTCTTGCGAACCCGAATTCGGGCTCAAGAGGCGGCAACAAAAACCCTAGGACAAAAAGTTGAGAATATTGATAAGCGCTTTGATGAACTTATCACCCAACTTACTGCCTTAGGAGTAGTTGCCAACATAAATAGGGGTGGCGATAGGTTATGACCAAAGGCAAAAGATGCTGACGGCGAACAAATTGGCAGACCTATTATTGTGAACAACCGCCTTAGGTGATCTGACTATGATGATTGGGAGAATGAAGAGGAAACACTGAATACATGTAGGCACACGAAGCAAGGAAGCGGCAACTATGGAAATCGAGGTTCCGACTTTAATAATCGCGAGTTTCAACTAAAAGTGGACATCCCCAACTTCAATGGAAATTTAAGCATTGAGGAGTTCATTGACTGGATCGCAGAGGTCGACCGATTTTTTGAATATATGGAGATCCCTCAAGATATGAGGGTAAGGTTAGTAGCTTGCAGACTGAAGGGGGGAGCTTCTGCATGGTGGGATAGATTGCAAAATAGGATGAGTCGAGAAGGGAGAGCGTCTATTCAAACATGGGACGCAATGAAGTACGTGATGAAAAGAGATTTCGTTCCACCTGATTATGATCAGATCCTATTCCAACAGTACCAACGATGTCACCAAGCCCATAAGACTGTTCATGAGTACACTGCAGAGTTCATGAGACTGGCAGAAAGGAATGACTTAAGGGAAAGTGAGGGACAACAAGTTGCACGATATCTGGATGGGCTGAAACCGCAGATTCGAGATAAAATAGGGGTGCACGTTATTCGCGATTTGAATGAAGTTAAGAATATGGATGTTAAGGCTGAATTTATGCTACAAGAAAGAAATAACATGTGGGAATCAAATAGGCGTACTATGGAGGAGAGGGTTCTCATAAAAGTGTTGCTGACGGAAACAACCCCACTCATGATTTTCCACCACGCACAAAGTGACATGAGGATAAAGTAGTTGGGAAGAAAGTGGTGAATTCGAGGGAAACGTTAAAGTCTGCCAACCCATATGCTAAACCAGCCCCTACAAAGTGTTATCGATGTGGTCAACCCGGCCATAAGTCCAACGAATGCCGAAATAGGAGGGCAGTTAACATGGCGGAAAAAACAGAAACTGACGAGGTTTACTGTGAACCTGATGAAGATGGGGTCGAGTATGAAAAATATGATGAAGATGAAGAAGAGACATATGTGATCAGAAAGTTGATGTTAACCCCTAAACAAGAGGAGAGCAATCAACGACATTAGTTATTTTGTAGCCGGTGTACAATTAACGATTGTATTTTCAATTTGATCATAAATAGTGGCAGCTACGAGAACATAATTGGAGTAAAGGCAGTAGAGGTGTTGAAACTACCAGTGGAGAAGCATCCAACTCCATACTCCATTGGGTGGATCAAGGCAGGTGAAAAGATACATGTGACAGAACGTTGTAAGGTTCCTTTCTCCATAGGAAAATACAAGGACGAAGTGTATTGTGATCTTGTGGGCATGGATGCATGTCATCTTTTACTCGGTAGGCCTTGGCAGTATGATGTCGATGCACAACATTCGGGCAAGGAGAACATTTATAGGCTGGAGAAAGGAGGAGTAAAGTTTACATTACTTCCCTTAAAGTCAACTACTCGTCCTAAAATCACTAAACTAGATGAACGGTCTTTCCTCACTATCACGCAAACTGGACATGAAATGGAAGATGCCGTGAGAGAGTCCAAAGTTGTCCATGCTTTGATTGTGAAGCAAGTTTTATCAGTTGGTGAGGATGAATCGACTAAGGTGTCATCAATAATTCAACCATTGTTAGAAGGGTTTCATGAGACCTTACCTGACGAGTTGCATGATGTATTACCTCCAATGAGGGATATCCAACATCACATTGACTTGATTCCTAGAGCAAGCTTACCAAACTTGCCCCACTACAGGATGAACTCAAAAGAGAGTCATATATTGCAAGAAAAGGTCCAAGAGCTACTACAAAAGGGTCAGATTAGGGAAAGCATGAGCTCATGTGCGGTCCCTGCACTATTGACACCCAAGAAAGATGGTAGTTGGAGAATGTGCGTAGACAGTAAAGGTATAAATAAAATCACTATTGGGTACAAATTCCCAATTCCGCGGTTAGAGGATATGCTTGATCAACTGAGTGGAGCCGTAATCTTTACTAAACTGGATTTAAGAAGTGGATACCATCAAATTAGGATAAGGCCCGGAGACGAATGGAAGACAACATTCAAAACTAAGGAAGGGTTGTACAAATGGTTGGTCATGTCGTTCGGATTATCTAATGCCCCGAGTACTTTATGCGAGTGATGAACCAAATACTAAAACCTTTTTTCGGGAAATTTGTTGTGGTATACTTCGACGATATCCTTATCTATAGTAGATCTGAGAATGATCATCTCGAATATCTGAGAGAGGTGTTATCAGTCTTGCAGAAAAATAAATTATATGTAAACTTAAAGAAGTGCAGCTTTCTAGAAAGAAAGTTGCTCTTCCTAGGATTTATTGTTAGTAAAGATGGCATACATGTCGATGATGAGAAGGTAAAGGCAATCAGGGAATGGCCCATGCCAAAAACAATTATTGAAATGCGGAGTTTCCTAGGGTTGTCCAGCTTCTATAGAAGATTCATTAAGCATTTCAGTACTATCGCGGCCCCTCTAACGGAATGTCTGAAGAAGGGAAGATTCATACTTGGTGACGAGACTTCAACGAGTTTTGTAGTGTTAAAAGAAAAGGTATGTTCTGCCCCGATCCTAGCCTTGCCAGATTTTAACAAACTATTTGAAGTTGACTGTGATGCAAGTGGTGTTGGCATAGGAGCTGTTATGTCTCAAGAAAAAAGACTTGTGGCCTTTTTCGGTGAAAAGTTGTGCGAATCTCGGCTAAGATAAAATACCTATGATAAAGAATTTTACTCTGTGGTACGAGCCTTGAAGATTTGGGAGCATTATCTAGTAGGAAATGAATTCATGTTTTACTCAAATTGTAACGCTCTAAACACCTAAGTAGTCAAACGAGGATTAGTAAGGATATGCATGCCCGATGGATTCAATTCCTACAAAAATTCCCGTTTTAATTAAAGCATAAAGCAGGCATTCAAAATAAAGTAGCAGATGCTTTGAGCAGGAGGGCTAGTCTATTGGTCACATTGAGCCACGAGATTGTAGAGTTTGAATATTTAAAAGAGTTATACGAAAAGGATGAAGACTTCAAAGAGATTTGGGGGAAATACATTACACAACAACCATGCACAGATTTTCATATTCACGATGGGTATTTGTTGCGTGGGAATCAACTTTGTATTCCTCAATCTTCATTAAGGGAAAAGATTATACGCGATTTACATGCTGGAGGATTAGCAGGTCATTTGGGACGAGATAACACTATTGCATCTGTCGTGGAGAGGTTCTATTGGCCTCACTTGTGGAGAGATGTGAGCAGGTTTGTACAACGTTGTTATGTGTGTGTCAAACTGCTAAAGGGAAATCGTTAAATACAGGGTTATACACACCCTTACCTATTCCTGATAACATTTGGGAAGACCTATCCATGGATTTTGTTTTGGGATTGCCATGGACACAAAGAGGCGTTGTTTTCGTGTTTGTGGTTGTTGACAGAATTTTCAAAATGGCTCACTTTATTACTTGTAGAAAAGTTGCAGAGGCCCAAGGTATAGCCAAATTGTTTTTTTAAGGAAGTCGTACGTTTACATGGTGTGCCCAAATCAATTACTTCGGATTGGGATAGTAAATTCCTTGGACATTTTTGGAGAACATTATGGAATTTGTTTGACTCATCCCTTAACTACAGTAGTATTACCCACCCCCAAACAGATGGGCAGACTGAAGTGACAAATAGGACTATGGAAAACTTGATCCGTAGCATATGTAGCCACAAGCCAAGACAGTGGGATGTTGCATTGGCACAGGCAGAATTCACGTACAATAACGTTGTTCATCGGACAACGGGTCAATCACCCTTCTCCATCGTCTATACTTCGATTCCTCGTCACGCTTTAGATTTGGTGAGATTGCCTAAAAGTTTGGATAACAGTATACCAGCAAAGCACTTGGCAAAACACTGCAAACCACCATTGCAGATGTGAAAAAAAAATTGAACAATCTAATGCTAAGTATAAGGAAGCCGCAGACAAGCATCGCAGGAAACAAGTTTTTGAAGTATGAGATCATGTTATGATATTTTTGCGGAAGGAAAGGTTCCCAGCTGGAAAATATAGTAAGTTGCAGCCAAAAAATATGGGCCCTATACCATCACAAAAAAGATCAATGACAACGCCTATGTCGTGGGTCTACCAGACAACATGGGAATATTCAAGACATCCAATGTGGCGGATATTTATCCGTATCATTCCAAGGATGACCCATTAAATCAAAGAAAACTCGAGGACGAGTTTTTTCCACGTGCGAGAGAATGATGAAGTAATATTAAATTAGAATAATATTAGGGGTGCTAGTAGTTTTCTTTTTAAAATAGGGTTGGGTTAGATTTGGATATTAGTCTCATTTTTGGATTAGGTTTTGGGTTATCTAGGATTTTCCTTTTTTATTTAGGTTTAGATTGAGCTAGTACTATATAAGGAGCCTTTTGGCGTTATTGTAGAGACAACTTTTATCATAATAAATTACTTTTCTCTCAAACTTTTGAATTTGTACTAACTTTTTGGATTGAAGCTTGTGTGGTGATTTTCAACCACGTTTATCCACGCGGACTCGCTGGGTCAGTCACACAATTAGTAAAGACAATAATTTAAATAGTAACATAGTAGACATGGAGATTGAAGTTAGCTATTCTTATTTGGTAATTGCAAAAGTTTTGCATGTGTTTGTTTGATCTTGGTTAGTTCTAAGAATGTTGTCAAGCACATGAAATCACAAGTGACGCTCATGTAACTTTACACACACATTTAAAATTGAAGGTGCTTGTTTCGGGATTCATGCGACATTATGCCGCTTATGATTTCATGTTCTTGATAGGGATGGAAAAATGCCTTGAATAGTACTCGAAATTCACGGTCTATTGGTAAAATATGTACCTTCACTTCAAGGAAAAAAAGAGGTTGTCGAGCCACAAGCTGGCGAGTTCAGTGCCCTCGTTTTGAGAAACACACTTTTGTCTCACTTATGTTGTCCAAACTTTCAATAGTCAATTAGAAGTTTTGGTTCGCGAATTGATAAACTGACATGATGATTGTACAATTTATGAATTTGGCTCAATCATTTTTACCTGTTTCTCAAAGAAATGATATAAAAACATTAGTGCACTTAATTTAATCATTCTTATATGTTTCACATGAAAACGAAATCGATTAAACATATTACAAGCATTAAATTCATTAAGTTGAATAATATATCGTCCAAATTCCGCTCCACCAATTATATCAAATCAATGATAAACTATTCGGTTTGTGTTTATCATAAAAACTAAATCAATTAAAACGGCTTACCAATTTGGTTGTGTTTTCGTGATCTTGTAATTTATAAAGCCTTCTCTTCCTCCCCCTCCCAAACCCCCAACCTAAACACCACTTTCTCTTGTCGACCCAAATTGATTCCCAGCCATCTCTCTCCTCTAGAACCATCAAACCCTATCGACTTCAAATCTCACTGATCAAAAGCCATTCTTCTTCTTCTTCTTCTTCTTCTTCTTCTTCTTCTTCTTCTTCTTCTTCTTCTTCTAGATGAGGTAATCAGTAAACCCGTCGAAACCTCATTTCAAGATTGGTACCCTAAGTTTGATTTTTGCTGTTCCCCCAAGTATAAGAAGTTACCACTTAAGTCAATTTTGTGACATAAACCGTTAAATTTCTTTTCATGACCAAAATGCACTCGTTGTATAAATTTTAAATGATATAATTATTGATAGATGTGAAAATACTATTTTACCCTCACTTTAATGATAAACTAACATAATGCTCCAAGGCTACATCAGTCTTTTCAAGTAATAAATTAAACGAAAATACAAAATACTTGTAAAATGACCAAAATGTCCTCAACTATTTATCAAATTTTTAAACAAATGCCATCAAGTCAAATTCCTAAATATTTTAATTTCTCTTAATTATCTCATCAATTTAAATCCTCAAGCTCCCAACCTCTATTCAATCTGTCAACGAAACATAAACAGTAACTCATTAACATAATTTGAATTCATACATCAGTCAAGCCACTAATTTTCATAAATTCAGAAAAAAATCATAAATTAATTAAACCACACCACTCTTCACCGAACCCACACCCACAATCACTACCACCCGTCGCACGAACCCACACCCACAATCACTACCACCCGTCGCACGAACCCACACCCACAATCACCACCACCATAACCCATAAACAGAAAGAAGAACCCCCATGGTGGCGCGCATGACTGTGTCGACGAAGACCCCTAGGTGGAGACGGTAAGGAGGACATGTGCTAGGAGCACAACAGAGACGGCGAGCCCGCGCCTAGATCCGTAGCCGGAGACTCTTGTTGATGAAGATGGAGAGGCCCTTGAAGAAAGGAATGAGGAACCAGGCGGCGACGGTGACGACCAGTGGCGGATCCAGGGGGGGCGGGGCGGGAATTCCGGAAAAAATTGTATAATTTTTTTCCGAAATTCTGATATGCCCCCCCCCCCCCCCCCCCCCTAAATTCTGATATGTATACAAAAACTGTACAACTAAATAATAAATGTTATTTGGCTCAGTGGTAAAGGTGTAGTGATTTATCTTTAAGGTTTTAGTTTCAAACCTTGGAATTGACACTATTTTTAATAGTTGTGTGCTTTTTAATGTCCTTTGAGCCTAAATAATTATTTTTTTTACTAACTATTGCATTAGTTAAATTTGTTTTTTCATTTTTCATTAAACTATTTGTTTTGTCGATTATGTTATATTAATTAAGTTATTTGTTAATTATTGTAAATTTGTAAATTTTCTAAGAAAATTTATGCAGAGATTAAGCCCAATGGTGGATCGTTTGATAAATGAATCAAACTCGAGTTCAAACTATTAGAGTTTGTAAGGCTCGCAAACCGACTCACTTTGTATATATATATATATATATGCATAAAAGTTAAATTTAAAATCAACTAAATAAATAAATAATTTGCCTTTAATGAATTTTTGTTTTATACATTTAGTAATTATTTTATTAATAAAATTATTATTTTTAATTAATTATATTATATTATTAATTAATTATACTATTAATTAATTAAATGTTAGCATAAAATTTTGCCCCCCCCCCCCCCATGAAATTTTCTGGATCCGCCACTGGTGACGACCAGAGGCGGCAGCGGCGGCGAGCAGCGGCGAAGACTAGCAGCGGAGAGCGGGTAGGCAGGGCAGCGACGAGGAGACTCTGTGTTGAGATGGAGATGGAGGCGAGAGACATTTGTGATTCATTAGGTTAGAGTTAGAGAAATTGTATGTAGGGTTAGATGGGTATAATTGGTATTTCATAGGTTATTGAAATAAATCTTTTCTTTTACTTGTTTATTTGTAAAGACCATCTTACCCTCAATGTATCACTTAAGTTTATTACCCAATTATGGGTAAAATGGTAATTTTATAATTATTTCAATAACTATAAAAGATTGCAAATTATATATACTGGGTATTTTGGACATTTTACAAATACTTTCGTTAGATTTAACAGAATTTGGACTTAAGTGTTAACTTTTTAAATTTGAGGGACCGAAAAAAAAATTCTTAAACTTGGGGGACTGCACCTGAAATGAGGTTTCAGCGGGTGTACTGATCTGTAATTACCTCTTTCTTTTATTTGCAAGGAAATTGTCGAGCCACAAGCCGGCGAGTTCAGTGCCTTCATTTTGAAAAACACACCCTGTTTCACTTATATTGTGTGCGAACTCTCAATAGTCAAATTAGTAAGTTTGGGTTTGCAAATCCATAAACTGGCTTTTTAACAGTACAATTTATAAATTTGGCTTAATCATTTTTACTTGTTTCTCAGAGAAATGAAATTGATTAACTGACAAAAACATTAGTGCACTTGATTTAATCATGGGAAAACTACATATAACCACACCCAATTAAGGTCAAAAGACACATAACTATTCCCATCTTTTAAACTGGACACCTAGCTACACCCAGAGATTGAAAAATGGACACTTAACACCTACCGTTAGATTTTATGTTAAAATTTTAAGTAAAAAGACGAAAATGCCCTTGGGCAGACTTCAAATTTTCAAATCATGCCATTTATGAGTTTATGCGTGTTTTTTCGATCAAGCTTCTCCACGACCACCGCGTTCCTCGCCGGCCTCGTCTTCGACCTCCAACCGACTTCTCCGGTCGTCCACGCCTCCTAACCGCTGACCGGAGGTTCGTCGGAGCCCGTCGCTTTGGCCTCCCCTGTTTCTCATGACCTCACAAATGAGTTATTCATAAAGCCCATATGTGCTGCGCGAATGAATAATACTATTGACTTTGATGTATTGTGAAATTTAATTTTAAATTTAAAATTGGAGACGGACCGGTGAAAGTAATAGGTATTGGGTACAGAGTAATTAGACTCTTGATCGGATCATGTATTGTCCTACATAACTTGGCGTGAAAAGTAATGGGAGATACTTCATTTTCAAAATTATCTTTATGTTAATTTTATTCCCAAATTAAAGTTCAAAGTGAAAGTCAGAATATGAAGATAAATGACATAGTTACACACAAAATAGTCAAATCTAATGACAAACACAACTACTCTACTACCATATATGAAATTAAATAATTTCAGTTATAATAATATATGAAATGAAATGCTCCCATGAGAAAAATAAAACTATAAGCTAGCTAGCTAGCTACTTCCTGCAAGTCCAACCAATCTGTAGCTCTCCATATGAATAACTCAGTACCTGGCTCATTTTGTGAGGTCATGAGAAACAGAGGAGGCCAAAGCGACGGGCTCCGGCGAGTCTTCGGTCAGCGGTTAGGAGGCGAGGACGACCGGAGAAGTCCGTCGGAGGTCGAAGACGAGGCCGGCGAGGAACACGGTGGTCGTGGAGAAGCTTGATCGGAAAAACACGCATAAACTCATAAATGGCATGATTTGAAAATTTGAAGTCTGCTCAAGGGCATTTTTGTCTTTTTACTTAAAATTTTAACAGAAAATCTAACGGTAGGTGTTAAGTGTCCATTTTTCAATCTCTGAGTGTAGCTAGGTGTCCAGTTTGAAATATGAGGATAATTATGTGTCTTTTGGCCTTAGTTAGATGTGGTTATGTGTAGTTTTCCCTTTAATCATTTTTTCATATTTCACACAGAAACGAAATTGACTGAACATGTTACAAGCATTAAATTTGTTAAATTGAATAATATGTAATCCAAATTCCGCTCGACCAATTATGTCAAATCAAAAGTTAAATTATTCGATTTACATCAAATATAATAATAAGTCTGGTTTGATCGTTCTTATGAAGTTTTTCATAGAAGCTAAATCAATTAAAAAGGTTTACCAATTTGGTCATGTTTTCATGATTTTGTAATTTATGAAGCCTCCTCCTCTCCTTCCCAAACCCCAAAACCTAAACACCACTTTCTCTTGTCGAACCAAATGAATTATACTTTTACCCTTAACCCAACAAGCCCCAAACCAGGATTCAAATCAGGATTCAAATGTCTTATTTCTTGCGAGATTATTTATTTATTCCAGACAAATAAATAACCACCAACCTTTTTTCTTGTCCAGGATATATCCGAGATCTAAAAATGCAAATCTCATGAAAATAAAAATCCATTTACATTAAATCTCAATCTCTAAGAAACACACGATCCATGCACGAGTCAGATTTGCAAGCCTAGAACTGAGATGAGATATTCAATGTGCAAAATCACAATCATCTGTTATAACCAAAACCCATGTCAAGTTCATGACCACCATACTGCTTCGAGTTGGACCTCAGTTCTCTCTCAATGAGCCTTTGGAATGCCTCTGGATGATTGCTTCCACTATCTGCCACTGAAAAGTCAACACATACACAACTTTTTATGAGCTTCGCACAAATGATATCGCCAGCAGATATCAGGTTATGTTATGCACGTCGCACGAGGAGATTTACGCTTTAAACAGATTCCTCTATGATGAGGTTTTATTTCAATGCAAATGAAAGACATATATATTAATTACCATAAGAATCTTACCTGGCTGCAATGGTGAGAACCCACTACCTCCAAAGCCAGGTTGTCGGTGAGCAAGAGGAAGACCTTGCATTTGATTCAGCTCTTGTATAAAACCAGGCTGATTGGTGTGATGAGATGCCACAGGCCCACCTCTGGGAAATCCTCCTATTTGGTGAGGAGGCTGTTGAAAGTTTGCTGCCACATGCATCTGCTGCTGTAACATGGTATGATGATGTTGACGAGCAGAAGGGTCAAAACCAGGCAACCCGGTACTTGGATGATGGAAAGGAGGAGGGACCATGTTTGGAAGAAACTGGTGATTTGGGGTATCACGATGGATAACCCCTTCTGCTGGCACAAACTTCATTTGAGAATTCACATTACCAGGGTGTGACTGTGACCCCAACGGATGATGAAACAATGGTCCCCCCTGATTCAACTGTGGAGGTTGAAGCTGGGCAGAGGATTGACCGTGAAATTTTTTAAAAGGAACATCATGCTCACTCACATCATAAGGACCACGGAGAAACGAGGTTCCTCCTTCCCCCCGAGCGAAAGATCTGTCATCATTGAAGGCGGAATTTAAAGCAGCCAATTTTGCAGTAAGGTCAGCTGACGTACTTGAAGAGGATAACAATTTGGCTTTTCCAGAATTTCCAGCAATCATGGAGTTTTGGAGGTTCAAAGTGCCATTGATAACCAAGCTATCATCTTCAGGAAGCCGAATTCCCCCAAGCCCATCAAATCGACCAAGCTTGGCACCTGAGTCAGTTTGAAATTGTAAGGGGTTCATGTCAGTTCGAGGATCATCAAAGCCTAACCAATTCTCTTCAAATTTGTCTGGTTTGTTTTTTTGTCTTTGATTTCCTGTCACCAGACCACCTTCAACGTTGTTCCTGATAGATCCAACTGAAGACCGATGGAGATCGTTCTCTTTGGTGGGGAGGCTCAAACCATGAGGATCAGAAACATCAATTCTTGTAGATCCAACTGACCCCCTTTGAGTGGAAACCGGTGCTCCAACGGATTGCAGCTCCTTCATAAAAGCAGTCCCAAAAAGTGTTTCAAGGGTCAGACTGTTGCCTGAACTCTGGGCATTTTCAGTGCTTGCCTCTCTTGAACCAATACTTGCAACTTCAGTATTACTTAATTCATCCGAAGATCTGGTGTCAAGCCTGGTGGGTGGCATAATACCTATAGGGCCCGGTCCCTTCTGCAACAATGAGAGGAGGTGTTGAGATGCAGAACTATCAATAACTTTTGGCTGCTCAGTCTTCACATCAGGTACACCCAAGACTTGCACATGTTGTGGCGAAGCTGTAGAATTTTCACTCATTTCCGAAAGAATTGATTGCTCAAGGTCCTCACAAGTAAGAACAGCTGGAACAACACCTAGTTTATTATTATTGTACAACTGCGCTGAGTTCCCAACTGAAGCAGGTACTAAATTGGAAGTCAGATGACCACCTGCAAGGCCGGAGATCTCAAGCGGAAAATTTGAAGGTACATGTTCGGTGGCTGTACCATCAGAAACCTTAGACCCTTTTTCACCACCAACAATCAATGAGAGCAAACCATTCTGGCTCCCAGATGAGAGATTTTCAACTGATTTCTTTTCTGCGGAGAGAGAGAGAGAGAGTGGTTTTAAAATGTATTGCCTACTAACTTAATGCAAAGCAAACCAAATTAAACTACACCACGAAGATTTATGCCCAAAGTTTGACATATATACCTTCAAGAAACCAATGTGCAAACTTGGAAGATTGGACAGTGTGAGGGCTCCACGCCTCATCCACTTTGCTACCAGTGGGCTATGGGAAGAACATAGGATATCAAAAGTTCATATACTTCACAATAGAACTAAAATATTTTTAGAAATTAAACAAGGAAAAGAATATGTTTTAATCCAAACATGGTTTCAACATATGCAATTACAATACAAGAAGTGGTCATTCGCAGGGGAAACTGGCAAAATTATATTAAAGCGTTTATAACGCCGACTGAAATCTCCAGCAAATTAAATATTCTCGTTCACTACATGACCATGTGGTAGATTTGGTCAGGCAAAGCATATTACTGACGAGTAAAAGCACCAGAGTTCTAACCTATATGAAAAAAAATGTAAGACAATGATTTGTAGACATAAAAAGATAGTGTTTTGAAATGAGAACAAGATATTAGACACAAGTAAAGCACTGTTGTGTATTTTAGAATTTGATGTTGAAGTTTTTTGTCAATACTGAGCAAGATATGTCATGTAAAAAAAGGAGAAAGTGCAGTGAATGAGCAGAGAGAAATTCCATTAGAAATATGATTACCTCCATAGAAGGGCTGCCACCACTTAACGACAACATATTACCACCATTTAACGGCAGTACATTGCCAAAGAGCTTTTCAAGGATGGAGCCTGAATGATCAGGGTTAGATTTGGCCATTTCTTCATTCCCAATAACATTTTCAGCATCAAGATCCATAGCTTCTCTGCTTTCTGGAGCTTTAAAAGCGTCTGGAATATCTAAGGTCTTGTGCATATGACTGTTCATACCAACTTCACTGTTAGAGTCATATAAAGTTGTTGATACATTCATAGCATTTACATTCTTGTTTTTTGTTGCGACATGTATAGTAGAATTTCCGTATTGTTTCTTGCTCAAGCCCGCATAGTCCACTGATTGTTTTTCATCTAGAGTGTCAGATACCCCACCACCTACTGCATGATTACCTTTAGCAAACAACTGACTATCCTGAAATTCAGGATTCCGCACCTACAAGGGAAATAGTAATGTGTACAGTTACAAATACATTGCAAATGACATAACTATTTATGGAATCTACATATACTGAAGCATAGTTTATCTAGCACAGTAAACTACAAGGTAGAAAAGCCATCAGACATAGATAACATAAAACTAGGCAATGGAGCAAAAGTTTAATATGTCAACTGGAAAATCAGCTTCACTGCTACAACAGTATTGTTTAAAACCACAATTCACCAATCCATAACTCCTATATTCTAATTTCTAGGCAAGAAAGACTACATCCAATCACATATATCCTCACTGTAAATTTATGGTTTAACCCTAAGGTGCAGGTTCGTTTACTACAGCCCTTTTACAACACAGATCATTTTGCTAGCAGTATATTGAATGTCATAACAATTGTTCCAAGAAAAGTACAACTCTTCTATACAAACGTAATGGTGAAGTATGTGGCAAAAATAAACTGAAAGGAAATTTATCTCAAGCATCCTTAGAAGTAAACACAAATTTACCACCAACAAAAATACAACATTTTTGAACGAAGCCAGGAACTTAAACAACAACTAAATCCCACACTCTGTAACTATCTTCTTCACGGTCTAATGTGGCCCTTTCTATAGAAAAGTTGTGCTCATTAACATGGATATTACACACACATTTACTGATTGCAACGCATATTCTCATTACTATTATTGTGTATTGAATTGGTAAAGACCTTTTCTTAAGCCATTTTAAGTGCATTCCCCATGATCCAAACCCATTAGATGGTGTTTCGTAAATCTGTGTTGACACAAGTGAGAAAATGCATGCCCCCATCAGATGCATGCCCATCAGCTAATGGGTACAAGATTGCTTCAAATTGAAAAGTTCAAGTAAGAAGCTAACCACTGGTGTATGCAGACAACAATAAAACAGAGAGCTGAAAACTATATGCATGTAAAAAAACTATAGAGCATAATTCATATGACATAGCAGGCAAATAACCAATAGGTTCCATACATCGGGTAGGAATATGATGGTTGCTAGCAAGAGGACAAAAATCACAACTTTATTTTCAAAAACTATAATTAAAGTGATCACAAATGAAATAACAAAAACTGAATATCTTACATGATGCACCTAGAGGAAAAGTATGCTGACATATAGTCCTAAAAAAACATCATTGAACAAAAACTGTGTTTACACCAGCCAAATCTTTACAGAACGCAAATCAGACAGCGTTGAAAAATGAGTACCTCTTCAGTGCGAGGATGGACTGCTCCAAAATTCTTTGCAAAACCTGGGGGTACACGTGGTCTGGATGCATGAGTTTGTAAGGAAACAGAAGATTTTCCAAAATCGTTGTTTGAGGCAGACGTTATCATAGGATCATTAGATATATTGCCTCTACCCAGAAGTATCTTCTCATCTTTGGAATCATCTGCCAATGTATCAAACTCATCCTTGGGTTTGTCCAGATTCAGTTTCTGCTTCTCCTGAAATAATTTCTGTTGTTCTTTCCGCATCAACTCAAAGGAAGCTGAGAAAATCACAAAACGTTAAACTTGTGATTGAAGAGCTATAAATTAGAGTGAGCTAAAGCTATAAACAGAACTTGAACAAATGACACAAAATTGTTTGCTTCACCAGACGATACAGGACAGCAAGACACTACCTCTCCTCTTTCTTTCTTCCTCTGCTCTGTCATCGCTACTATGCTCGGTAGAACCAAATGTTTCATCATTTATTGAGTCTGTATCCCTCCGCGAGTTAGGTGCTGCCTGAAAACAAGTGGAGGACAAATATGCACACTGTGAGTGGTTAATAGTGAATAGGTGCACTGCACATGAATTCCACCAAGATTTAACTACTATTGTACCCATTTTGAACTTTATTCATATGAAATAACTGGAACACCAAATCACAAGTAAGGTTGCATATGGATTATTTAGAAGGAAGTGATAACCAAAATTGGAATGAAAGGGCTTTCCCTACTTGTGTCTACTTATGCAATGCACAATTTAAGGGTATACGAATACTTGGCAATGAGAATCACATTGCAGTTTAACATTGGAGGGCACGAGACTGTTAATTTAAGGAATGACAATGGTGTTGGGATGAAAATACAAAAGCATCATTAAGAAGTTAGAAACGGAATAAGTGATTCCCATTCCTTTCAAAACAATCCAATTGCTACCTGAATGAGTCATGGTTATCATATTCATCCAGCAACAAGTATTTCTAACCAATTCAAGACCAAACTTAACCTTGAAAGGTCGGGGAGGCTGATAAGGTTCGTTGCTCCTATTTAGTGTCTGTTGATCATTAGCTCTAGGCTTGGGGACCGATGCCCCTGGTGCATATCCAGATGGACTAGCAAAAGAGCCACTGCCAAGTAGTCCATCATGCTCAGGAACTTGCCATGACCGCCGAGGTTGATTGCCATGGCGTTTTCCAGGATCTGCAATTATTCGTACAAAAAAATCAGTACATTTAAGATATTTTTCCATTCTAATAGCTATGGAATGACACTGCACATGGAAACAATATAAAGTACACCATTTTAAGTATTGCAACCATACATTAAGATTGGGCAACAGGGAAAGTTCAGGGTGTACCAAAACCCATCACCAAAAATTAAACCCGGTGCCCACATGGAGACTGATTTCAATCGCCGGCGATGGTGGGTTTCCCCCCACAAACATCAAAGATTCCCACCAAAATTCTTAATTTTAAATTCAAATATTTTCACATTTACACACATGCAAGCACTAAAACTACAAAATATACATTTACTCCAATCTAATAAAACAAAGTTAAAAAACTTGAAACACAAATTAGTATAAGAATCAAAGTTAATGATATTCTGAAAATTTTATGGGAGATAACTGGTTTGTTATCTGTAATTTGAAGATCTTGTAGGAGGTGTGGCAATCATTGGATTTTCTTACAATATAATGACTTAATATATGCAAGAATTGATGAATATTGAAAAAAAAGTGAAACAATCAAGTACGACAATCAAGAAGGTCAACGGTGAAACTACTTTAATGTTGAAAATCTTTGCTCAGTTGAACTTCAATATTTAACAACAATGTCTTTTCAAGTTGATTTGCCTCCATTACTAAGCAATAGGCTTGACTCATATGTTGGTATATTTGAAACTCATACCTCTATACAAACTTAATGAAAACATATATAGGTAACTCCATAACGTAAAACCCTTTTTTAACTACTTGTTCTATAAGATTATATACATATGGATAGATATTAAGATGTAAATGAGTCTCAAGTGTTCCCCGACGTAGCTGACTTTTCCCCATTCCACACTAGAATTAGTTTTATTCACCACGTCAGCAGGGAAAATGTGTCCCTGTTCGAGGAGGGTCACAGGTTTTCCCCATGTAGTGGCCATCCTTTAAGAGTTGTATGGCTCTGTCGGTTCATTTTAATTACAGGGTTCCAGCAATCTTCCTCAGCGTAAAACAGATAATATAATGGAAGTGAACTAGTGCCATCAAGTCTTCCATCATGGTAATCATAAAAATTCTGACTTACAACTTTTACCAACTAATTTTGTAAGGACATTGCTCTCTTACTTAATCGACCCATTTTGGATAGAAAAATCAGCATAAATAATTTCACAATGACTAGAACCCAACCCACATTAAGCATGCATTCATGCCAAATAATATATTTTTCATGTATTGGCTAACATTGTTTTGTATACCAAACAAAACAAGCACTTAAGCATGTATATTCTTCAAATGTACAATAATTCTGCTCCTAGGGCGTCTACAGACAACCCATGGCCTGCCACAAGCTTTCCAAATAAATGCATACTTAAGCTTTAAACACCTGGCAGCCATCCTTTTTTTACTTTGCGCTCTCAATTTGATCAATGATTATGATGTATAACCAGAATTCATCAAAACTAAACTTACACAACTTCTAGTTACCTATGAGTTTATAGGTAAACTATTTCAACATCTACAAACAGTATCTATAGTAAACCATAAGCACTAGACCAGTCAAATGCATTTTTGACCAATAGTTTTGCATCTCTTTAATGTCTAGAAAATTCATACAAAAACCCTTGTAAGATATATGCACCACAGTACAATAAAGAAACATAAATTGTTATGAGAAACAAAAGCAAAATGATCTAATTCACATCTGTACAAGTACAGACAAAAAAATATGCAAGCTAATCCACATACGTTGAGAATGATTTTAGGTTTCTATAAATTCATAATAGTATATAGCATATTCTAAACCCCACCTGAGTCCCGTTCAGATTGTGAGTCACTGTCTCTATCATTCCGACCAGAAGAACGGCTGTCCCACCTTCCATGGATTCCCCGTGAAAAATTGCCCATATCCCCACGGGTAGGAGGGGATGATCCATATTCATTACGCCGGAGTGAAAATCCACCAGTTCTTGATCTTTCATGGAAAGATTCTTCAAACTCACTAATATTGAATGAATAGTAAATAAGCTTCAGAGATACAGCAACCCATAGTTCGATGCCTGATTAAATCAGTAATGGTAACGGCAAAAAATGAAAGATATAGCTCACTTAAACTACAAGAGCTACTATTACTCGTAACTTTGCAGATAATGACGTGTGCAAATAGATGTCTAACCACATGCAGTTTGCAGAAAGAGGTCTAGCCATACACAAAACTCTTCTTACCTTAAAATTGATTGGTTGAATCCTCTTGGTAAATGTTTGCAAATATCTAACCCGCTAAATGATAGAAGAAAATCTCTTGCATACGTAATTTTGAGCTTCCTGTACAGTATAATTACAAATTACTCTTCGTTCTCAACTTATTTTAAGATGAGAGATGAAATATATGTAAGGATCAGAAAAATATAGTACTTTTGTGATCCATGATTGGATTCAGCGGATAGATCCGGGAAATGTTGAGCATCGTTTTCTAAGCTCATTCTGCAGCTAGTAGCAGTAACTATATTCAAACAAAAACTGTGGAATTCTGTTCACGCCCTCTAAAACTTGTCTAAATCTACAAATGTAGGATAGAAGTCAAGCTATGATGCAGAACCGGCCAGAGAATCGAATTGCCAATCACATACAAACTAAGCAGCTAAAACCCACATTCATAGTCGAATAGCCAGAATTCACATCACAGGCCAAATTGGAAGAAATCATCTTGTAATCGATACAAACCAATTTTTATAAACTACACCACTAAAATTGAATAGAAAAACTTGAAAGAAAAAGGCCCAACACTGCTAATCCACCACCACCCATTAACGAGAGCTCGATCCGAATAAAATACAAGTCCCTTAGCAAACTCAGATGGAAGCTAAACCACAACCTCTAAAGCTCATTACAAATCTAATCTATTCTCTGATCCAGCTTGACCTCAGCCACCATTTGCAAGCGAGCAAAGCCTCAATATCACCCAACTTTCTCTTCCAGGTTCCCCAAATAACATTAACGAATCAAAATCCAACCTCAACCCAAAATAATAGCTCAAGAACACAGATCTGTAGCAGAAACCATCTATGCTTTTTTCAAATCAGAAACGGGCCACCGCATCGTGCACGAGAGAAGATTAGAAAACGATCATCTAAAGCCCGTGAAAATAATCTTACAGAGAAATTCGCTGCAAAAAGCACGGAACGTTGCAAATTCTAGGGTTTTGAGATAATCCACAAGCACCGAAAACAGGAATGGAAGTAGCTGGATCTAAAGAGGCAAGAATCGGAGGAAGAGGTAAACTTTAAGGGTTTGGATCTCGGAGGTCGTAATTCTTATCCGGCGATGAGAAAAAGAACGAAAGTGCGTTGCAAGAGACTGCAAATGGTTTTTTCTCCTTTGTGTCAGAAATGACGGTTCTTACATCAACCTTCATTATGAAATCTCTAAATTATAACTAAAAGTCTCTATTCTCTCTCCATTCTAATCCAAAAAAGTTAAATCAATACAATTTTTTAATAATTTAAGTAATTTTAAATATACTATTGTTATAATAAATATTTGTTATGTTTCAAATTTTAAATTAATTATAATTCATGTATTTATTTCACATTTTTTTAGTTATAAAATAATTTAATTAATTAATCTATCGAAAAAATAAATATTATAAAATTATATATTTATGTCTTCTATATTAATTATAACTTAAAGATTCAAAAAATGAATTAAGTATTAAAGTACAAGAATATATACTAAAAATACTTATTTTAATTACATCGTATACTATATTTATATTTTAATTCTTCTCTTCCCTGATCATAACAGGATTCGAAACCAAGATCTCTCCACTTATAGTGTGAGTCTCAAACTGTGATGATATTCTTTCGAAGAATATTTAAAATGTAAATGATCCATTGGTTAAATGATTAACTTATTATTTTGAAGATAATGGAAGTGCAAATAATATTTGACTCATTTAATTTTCTTTGTAAAATAAAAGTTCATTAAATTAAAAATGAAATTAAATAATATTATATTTGTGTAAACTTTGCTACATTAAGATGAATAGTATACATACCCGTTTCAGTCAAGTTGGCAAACATGAAGATGAAGATGGGCAGGCCCGGCCCAAGCATAAAGCAAATAAAGTTTTTTCTTTAATCCCATCAAGAAATAGGCTCAAATGTATAAGTACTATAATTAAGTTAGGCTCATTTTTCGGTCAAAGAAGGCTTAGAAATTTTCCAAACCCTAAATTGATCCTATTTTTTTCACAGCACCTCATTAGTTATCATTATACTCACGCATGTCGTTCCTAATTCCTTTGTGCATTGATTTCAATCCTAATTTATTAATTTTCTTGATTTTCGTTTTTCTTTTAAGATAAATCGGTAGAGAAACGACCTATATAAACGTGGAGAACTGGAATAGTTTTGCATGTGCCATCATATACTAGATCTATAATATTCAACCATTTTTGGGTTATGAAAACTCAAAAATCTAGAAGCGTTCATCTCTTACAAATTAAGTCTATTCATTGTTCAAGGTAAAATCAGCAATGTAGTTCACTGTTCTATGTAAGTTTAATTTTGCTTATAATTATAATTAGAAGTTGGATATGCAGCTTGGAAGTATTTGTTTATTTGAGCTTCTAATGTTGAATGCTCATTTTGCTTTGATCTATAACTTTTAATTCAACTTGAATCTCATGCAACTCACTCTTGAATCTATTTAAATCAATTTTAAATAATTGAATTTGTTTAAATATGTGTTTACCTGTTTGAACTCAAGTTTTTCAAACGTTTTTAAATTTGGTTTTTGTTTGTTTAAATAAATGAGCATGTTTATAATCGTAGATTTTCAAGTTGTTTGAGGAGTCTAATAGAACTTAGTTCTTTGTTATGGATATTGTTTTTCAGTTTTCTAGTCTGGGGTTGTTATTTAAAATTTTGAAACTTCTATTTGGTGCATATTGTTATTTTGCTAATTGATGCTATTTTTTTAATTGTTATTAAATATTTTGCTAATTGATGTTAAATATATATTCTGAAATTTTGTTAATTGTCATTCAGTTTTCTTCTATTCGGTGCTTATTGGTTACCTAATTTCTTGTGCTTATTGTAATTAGGCTAGTTCATTTTAAATTATGAAATTTTGCTAATTGGTTATCTAGTTTTAGGTAAATTTTGCTAATTGGCTATCTAATTTGTTTTGTACTTTAAATTTTGTTTACAGATAAGTTGTTGCTGAAAGAGAGAAGTCGATAGCATTCAACCATAGAATTATATAACATATGACAAACAAATGAAGGCCTTATACTTAAACGTGCAGAAATTGAAAGTGTGTTTTACCACCTATACAATGTAGACTACATATCAATCAAACAATCCCTAAATGTCAAGGGGTAGTATGTATAGGTAGGCTATTCTTTAATACTTGTAGTGAGTATTATGTACTTAGATTGAATGAGTGAAGTTCATCGTATCTCTCTTTAACTATGCCTTATTGTTAATTAATAAATTTGTTAAAGTACAATCCATTTTTTATACGAAACAAAAGACCCTTTTTAATTTTTTTTGCTTTAGGCCTCAATAGAGGTTGAGCAGACCCTGAAGATGGGGATTGTTAGAAGGGAAAACTTCCTAGAATTAATTGTTTTGCGGATGTCTACACCTAAAAAGATTTAGCACGGCAAGCACTTAAGTTTGGAATTTTTTGCACCGTTGTCATTTCGTTAGGGTTCGTTAGATTTCAACTTTTTATTTTGTAAAATGATTAAAATACCCTCAAGAGATAAATTAATTTTTTTTCAAAATTAGATTGAAAAGATTAAAATGATCTTACCAATTAATCTAATTTTCAAATAAATGTTAGTTACTCCTTCTCTCATCTTCCTTCTCTCACTCCATTCTCCTTATTTTCTCTCTCTCCCATCTATTGGAATTATACCCTACAACCCAATCATTATGCATAATTGTTAAGGACATAGTGAATTATTAGTAGAGATTAATAAATGACTTTTGATGTTATCATATAACGATACTTGTTGATATCGAACTATGATAGTCCTTGATCAAGATATATACATGACATCATAATAGAGACTACGATAACGAGAGTCATGTATTATACAGTTTGATCTAAGTTGTTATTGATCGTAGGACCATCGTACGAGGACTACGATGATCCAGAAATATCAATATATGTATGACGGTACTCATGAGATGAGTATTAATGGATCTCATTCATTAAATAATACCACTATGCATCATATGCTTTAGATTCCGCTGCGTGCATACGATGAAACTCAAGATTGCATCAGAATGTTAAGCTCAAGAGCATGTGATGCATACTGAAAAACTTTTTTTTCTTGATGCCTTAAATTTGTCACCAAAGCTTTCAATCTCAAGTATTAAGAGAAATGAATTGGTTATTGAAGCAAATCAGAAAAAATGACAACAACGGAATCAAGAAGTACAAGAAGGTTAGTGGGAGCATAATTATTTTCTTCACACGCTATATAGATGACATATTATCTAGAGAAAATAATGTACCAATCATGCAGGAGACAAAGATTGGAATGGAAGAAAAACACTAGTATAAGTGGAATATTGTTGAAATTATGCCATATAAACCAATCATTATGCATATTTGTCTTGGTCAAAAGAGTTTGACTAGTATAAGTGGAATATTTGATTGATGTGCATTAAATGATTGGCTTAAGGTCAAGTAGAAAATTGTTGGGATTATGTCTTATAACCCAATCATTATGCATAGTTGTTAAGCATATAGCGCATTATTAATAAAGATTAATAAATGGTTTTGATGTTATCATATAACGATACTTGTTGATATCGAATTGTGATAGTCCTTGATGAAGCTGTATACATGACATCGTAATGGAGATTATGATAATGAGAGTCATGTATTATATGGTTTGATATAAACTGTTCTTGATTGTAGGATCATCGTATGAGGACTACGATGATTCAAAACGATCAATACATGTATGACAGTACTCATGAGATGAGTATTAATGAATCTCATTCATTAAGTTATATGTATAGATGAAGCATATCGACATGTGATCATTGAACTGATCAAAAATGAGATTTTCTAAATGGTGATATTACATGTACCGTCAATGCGAAAATTTTCTCAAGAGAAAAATATATATCATTTTCCTTTGACTTGAGATCGTCATTGTAATTAATAGAATGCATGTTGTACTTTGACTCCAGACACCTAGTGTATTAAAATACTAGTTGAAAGGTCGTTGAGTATAATTGAGTACCTATATAATTAATAGTGAGACAAGAGATAATCAATCAACTATAGGTAATGAGTTTGAACTCTATATTGTCAACAATCCTATGGTTGAACAAGTACATTGGTCAAGGCAAGTGAATAATTTAGGAAATAAGTTTCTTAAAGTTATTCAAACAACCATCGAGATTGACGTGAAGTATAGTGATTATATACTAGGGTTTGAAAGACATAAACATACCCTTGGATGATGATGCAGTCATATCACGTTTACGTTTTGCATAATATTTCCCGTATTAGTTGATATTTTTACCCTCGGAATTGTAGGAGTTTTAATTCCTTATACACTTGTATGCTTTCATGAGTTTATGAACTCATGTGTAGGGAACAAGAAAAAGGACTCATGAAAGCAATATGGGCTAGGCAACGAGCATCTTAACGACACATTGCCCTAGCCGTTAGTTAGAGACTTGGAGACAACTCGAAGAGCTAGTTACTGCCTGCTTCGACGGGTCTCTCAACGACCCGTTGAGCATCCCATCAGCCTCGGAGATAGTCGAGCCTGAGATGATTAGCTACGGGTGGGTGTAACGGGCACCTCAACGCCCTATTACCCAACCCGTCAACAACGTCGCAACAACAATATATAAAAGGGTTTTTCGTCAGTGGAAAAACCCAATCAACCGCTAGAGACCAGTGTTATGAAACTCGCCGGATTCCGGCCAGAATCCGAGATTTATGGCTACGCCGAGACGAGTTCTCCAAAAACCGGCCAAACTCGGTCAAAATTGGTTAATGCAGTCAAATCCGGTCAAATTGGCCAATTCTGGTCCAATTCGTTCTAATCTTGGGGGAAATTTTGGGTATTAATCGCGTTTTAACGCTTTTCAAATCTCAATATCAATACTCAGTCTCATTTTCAAACCTTATATTAGGTCAAATTCCACAGAAAGCTCTCGATGTCCTGTTTTGTTCCCTGCCTGTGAGTGTGACTTCCATAACGCTCCGGCTACCGTCGTCGCTTCTCTGGCCCTTGTTTTCGCATCGCACGCTGACGCAGTCACGTAACCGCAGGTCATCTCCGTTCTTCAATTCTTGTTTTTTCTTCTTAAAATTTGTGTTTGTGTTTTGCTGCTTTGCTTGCCTCTTTAAAGAATATTATTTTTTTATAAATAAAGAACATTGAAGATGTGGTAGTTAAGTGGGCAAATAAAGAGTTTATTAATTTTTAGTTAGTGATTTCCAGCGTGATGCTTAATAATAATAATTAATTAATATGAAATTAGATTGAATGGTTGTGGACATTTGGTGGATACTGGACAGTTAGATAGTTTAGTTATGTATTGTAGATCATAAATGGTGGAAACTGGACACTAGACATATAGATGATTTTTTTATTTATGGTAGATCATAAATGTCTTGTATATTTCAATATCTCTTTTTAATGTAAGAAATAGAATGACTCATTCCTATAATTACAATTCCTTATTCCATGGGTAAAATAATAAATGCAATTGGTTTCTTTTTATAATCTATATTCTTTCAAACATATAATTGTTAATTTATTATTATGTTTATTTTATGTATTTATTATAAATTTATAACAACTTGTTATGACCATCATGAAAATGCTAAGACATTATTGGTTATTGATGTTAATTTCTTATATTTATTGATTGATTTGTGTAGATATGAATAATTCGTCGTCATCTATGACTTCAAATTCTATACCATCGAACGCTTCTAGACTTTTAAGAAAAGATGTTGGTTGGTGTTATGTGGAGATGGTCGATCCACCCAACGTGAGATTACTAAAGTGCTTGAAATGTGCTAACATATGTCAAGGGGGTGTTACTAGAATGAAAGAGCATATTGCTAATGTAATTGGAAATGTTGTTCCATGTTCAATGTCCATCGAAGAAGATAAAAATAAGTGTTTAGATGCTATTCATGCCACAAAAAGACATAGAGAGCAAAAGAGGAAGGGTATAAATGATCTTGTAAATGAGGTGCGTATTTTTTGGATCGAATAAGAACAAGAAGAAGAACAACCGAATCTGAATGCTTGGACCAATGGATAGGTATGCTAAGCCTAAGCCAATAAATTTTGGTGCAAGTAGTAGTCAACAAATTTGTGTTCAGGAAACAACTTTCAAGAACAGAAAACTACAAGCTCAACAACATGTTTCCCGTTGGATGTATCGTGCTGGTGTTCCTTTTCATTGCATAGATAACGACGATTTTGTACAAACTTGTCAAGCAATAATCCTATGCGGAATTGGATTCCGACCTCCAAGTCAACATCAATTGAGGGTGACTATGTTGAAAGATGAGGTTAAAGTAACAAAATTGTCACTCAAAAAACAAGAGAACGAATGGAAAATAAGTGGGTGTTCAGTGATGACCGATGCTTGGAGCGATCGAAAACGAAGAAGTGTCATGAATTTATGCATTAATTGCAAAGAGGGGACTTCATTTATTTCTTCGAGAGAAGACTCAAACTCCTCGCATACGGGCAAGTATATTTTTGATTATGTTGACGAACATATTGAAAAGATTGGCACGGAGTGTGTTGTTCAAGTGGTAACGGATAATGCTTCAAACAATATGGTCGCGGCGGTTTTTCTAAGAGATAAGAGACCGACTATATTTTGGAGTTCGTGGGCCACACACACGATAAACCTCCTGCTTCAAGGAATCGGGAAACTTGAAAAGTTTAAAGGAATCAATTAATAAGCCCAAGAAATTAACGGTATTCATTTATGCTCATACTAATGTTTTGGCCCTTATGAGAAAATTTACAAATTAAAGGGACATTGTTAGGCCGGGAATCACTAGATTTGCTTCATCTTTTCTTACTCTAGTAAGTATAATGGATAAAAAAGAAAGTTTGAGGCACATGTTCGTGAGTGATGATTGGAACAAGAACCCGTGGTCCAAGAGTGACCAAGGAAAGTTGTTGTCCGCGATGATCGTTTCACACGTGCCATTTTGGAGTGGGATTAAATTATGCTTGAAGGTATTTTACTTTATTTTAGCTAAAGTTTATGTTTTCAATTATATAGGTTTGTTTTTAATTTTGTTTTTATCTTAAAAGGTATTTGAGCCTTTAGTCAAAGTTCTCCGACTTGTTGATGGAGATAAAAAGCCATCTATGGGTTTTGTGTACGGAGAGTTATTAAAAGAAAATGAGGAGATTAAACAAGCATATAAAAATGTGGAGGTCCAATATAATCCGTGTCTAGCAATTATAGATGCAAAATCAAAAGGGAGGCTTGATACTCCATTGCATTTAGCGGCTTATATGTTGAACCCGTACTATACATATAAAGATCATGCTGCAGTAGAAAATAATCCAATGGTGAAGACGAGTTTCATAGATTGTGTTGAAAGGATGTATCCTGGTGATTCCGAAAAACAAGATTTAATTGGCAATGTGGAGGCTTGGAAGTATTTAAATCAACAAGGAAGTTTTAGCAAGCCAATGGCACACAAAATGTGTTCCAACAATATGGAGTTATTATATCAGGGTATGTAAACTTGATTTATATGATACATATAAACATATATTCACATACATTCATTGACTCTTCATTTTGTTTTTTGAATAGCACAATGGTGGAATATGTACGGAGATGAATTGCCTAACTTAAAACGCACGACCTTACGAATCTTAGCATTGACTAGTAGTTCATCGGGGTGTGAACGAAATTAATATATTCATACGTCATAAGTTTTAATTTCTCATATATTGATTTATTAGGTGCCTACCAAAAAAAAGAAATAGATTAGAATCAACAAGATTGAACGACTTGGTATTTATTTAATTCAATAACAAACTTCTTAACAAAAGGAGTCGGGCAAATAAAGAAGGCCAAGATGTATTGAGTGCACTTGATGATACTAGTAAAGCTCAAGAATGGATGAGAGAAGATGAAAATGGAGATGAAGATGAAGAACTATGGGAACCAATAAGTGAAGCTTCTGAGACGGGTTATGCATTAGAGTCGGAGACGAGTAGGAGAAATGTTTGAATGAGACTACTAGATGAAGATGTAGTTGAGTCGGAACCGGAAATAGAAGAAAATGCTAACGTTGAAGTTGAAGATGATTGAACACTTTTGATGTAATAGCATTAATCATCTACATTTTCATATGCTAATATTGAAGTTGAAGATGATTAAACCTTTTGATGTAATAGCGTTAATCATCTACATTTTATTGTTTCAAATATGTAGATGATTAACACTTTTGAACTTTTAAATGTTTATAACATTTGAAGTAAGTAAGTTTATGAGAGAAATTTTATTATTGACAAACTTTTGAATTGCAAATAATTATGTATAGTTAATTTTTTCTATAATACATATTACATAAGAAATTTTTTAGGTATGAAATTATTTTTTAATGCAAAACGAGTTTTTCCGAGTTCCTCGAATTTTACCGAGTTTTGCCCGGATTTCGAGTTCTTCCTATTTTTTGGCGAGTTGATTTTTGACCGAGTTCCGAGTTTCACAACCTTGCCAGAGATAGAGAAAAGGTCGACTCCAGCTACACCACAGACAATTTTGGAAACTTTGAGAGGAGCTCCTTTACCGTCGAAGGCCAAGGAAGTGCAAGGATCAACCAAACATCAAGCATCAATCAAGACTGAAGCGAATCAAATAGATTTTATAATCTTCGACCGGAGGGGTTTGGGGTTTTAGATTTATATTATCTAACTTTGTGTTTTAAATTGTTCTTGAATACTTTATTTGCTAGCACCATGATCATGAGCTAAATTGCCGTGATCATGGGTGTTAGGTTGTTACCATGGATTTCTTACTCTTGATGTTATGAATGAATTGATTTGGATGATTGGTATGTTTATGGTGCTTTATTGTTAAATCTTTATGTTGAGAGACATATGTGATTTAGCTTGAGTTGTGATTCCGAGTTTGAGAGGGCCGGTGGGCAACAAACCTAGCCATGTTCAATTGGTTTATTATAAACTCCGATCTCGTGATAGTCAATGTTTATTTGAGCAGAATTACCTCAAGGTCGAGAGATTCGAGAATAATTCCACTCAAGGTTAGATTCACTACGAGAGTAGAATTTATTATTTGTAGAGACTTAGGATTACCATTATAGCATTTCAGTTTGTTCATGCTCGTTAATTGTTTAGATATCTATAATAGACATAGCACATATGATTATTCATTTTGAATAATTTCTCTGAAAGTTTGATCATTTTTTATTATTATAAAACACTTTTACATCACGCATACTAAACTACAATTTATAATTAGAATATTATTGAGATAAATCTCATTTGGTCTCTGAGGATTCGACCCGGTTTTACCGATATTACTTGTGACAACTGTGTGCGCTTGCACGTTATCGGGTGTCCGTGAACTACTATCCATGGAGCCAACAAATGATTAGAAGTTATAACGATTGAAGCAAATGATACATTACACTTAGTCAGATTCGTCTTTATTGGATATTGACATTGACATTATCTGGTCATTGAATAATGTCGTTAGACATCAACCTCAATTAGTAATTATTGAGATTAATTACTTCTGGTTTAATGTTAAACCTATGTGGTCACACACAAAACAAAAACAAAACGTATCAGATTTTAGAAATTGAATTATAATATAAATTGGATACATACATACATACATACATACATACATACATACATACATACATATATATGTATATAGTTAATTAAATTTTAATTAAACTTAATTAGGTTTTAAATATAATTGTTATACTTTATAAAGTTTAATTTAATTAATATTTTACAATATGATTGAAATTGTTAATTGATTAATTAAATTAAATCTAAATTGTTTGAGAGTCGTGATATACAAAAGAGAGAGGCAATGTTTGGTGTGAGATTTTTAAGCTGTTATATAGAGGAGAAAGAGTTCTCTATTGTGCAAAGAGAGATGGATGAGAGGCGAGCCATTGATGATGTCCTCTTCTTATTTGCCAAAGAAATCCATATATGTATATGTGTATAGGGTATCAATCACATACAAACCGGGTGAATTGTCCAAACTGTTCGAACATGTGGAACTTTTGTGTTGAGGGTGGAATGTTTGGGTTTAGGCTTTTGCGCTGAGGGTGAAACTTTTGCGACCCGAAAAAACATCGCGGGTCATTCTACCTTGCCACGTGTCGCGCTCTGGAACAACGCGCACACAAATTTCCACTTATCCAACGCTTGAGATTGGTTTGGACGGTTTGCACTGGTTTGTACTGTAGTGTATCATTATGTGTGTATATATAGTTAGAGAAACAATCATGTACAAACCGGCTCTCTCTTTCACTTGCCAAAAGGCTAAACGCTCTCCGTACACTCTCTCTTGCTGACACTCCATTTTTATGGTTGTCTTTTTTCTCGTCCGATGTTAATAGCTGGTTAAGTGAATGTTAAGTTGTATGTGTTGGTATCAGCTAAATGAATGTTAAATTGCATATGTTAATACCCTTGTATGAATTGAGATTGTTATCAAATGTATATTTTAGTGCATAATTTCAATATTTTTGGGTGCATCTGTTCTTTAAGAGATCATTCAAGTGGTAACAATTATGGTAAATATTTTAACAATATAATAATCTCAAAATAATGAAATTATAGGACATTTCATATAACTTGAACAAGATTTGTCCCAAAAACAACAACATCAACATGTTATGAACATATTACATAACAAAATAATTTGACAAAGATTTGTTCAAAAAACAACAACGTGCTATGAACATATATCATAACAAAACACTAGACCAAGATTTGTCTTCAGAATAACTTGTCATGCATATGACTTATATAACTAATGAAGCACGAGATAATGCCATCAACAAACATGACAAATACTCAAAAAATTCATCCACGGAAGTATGACATAGTTCTTTTTTCTTCAAAATGGCTGGCTATTGTTTTCACATGTAGCGAGAAAGTTTGTCGCACTTGTAGATAGTTCTGGTTTAGAGTTAGTCCTAGTTGTCCTAACCATGATGCGATTACCAAATCTTGATGTTTGTTGTCATCTCCCATTATTAATCATCACCATCATTTTACATCAATTAAGTACCAGAATCACATTTTATATATAGTAGGCACAAACAGATAAGAAAAACCGTAAATATAGGTATAAATGTACTAGTCTATTACTTAGTGTATTAAGTTTAGGGATAATGACAGTTGGCTACACCCAACTATGTCGCGTTTCAAATTTAATACCCCAACTTTCAGTTTTTCATTTGGGATACCCAAAAATTAAATAAGCGACAGTTAGCCCAACGTCTGTTAAATCTAACTGATTTGGTCTGTCAAAAAGTCTAAAATGCTCTCAATGGTTTTGGTATGTTAAACCAGTCTGATTGGTTCAATTGATATGATTATGAAATGACTATTTTACCCCTAATTGAATACCCAATTTAACTAATAAGTTGAGGGCAGATCTGACTTTTCACTTACCCAAATAATAATTATAATTTTTTTAATAATTAAATATATATAATATAATATTATTATTAATCATATATTATTATTAATCATATTATTATTAATCTTAATCCTTAATTAAACCTACTTAACCCTAATTAAACCCTAATCCATGCTCCCGTCTCCGCCACGCTCAGCCGCCGCCGCACTCAGCCGCGACTCCGGCCGACGACCTCGACCGGCGAAGTGGAAGAACGGGGTCGACGCGAAGTGGAGGGTTGGGGTCGACGAGGTCGGGCTTCGCGTCGGGCTCGCAGTGGTGGGGGTCGGGACTGGGCTGGTCGGGGAGGAGGCGGAGGGGAGGGAGGCGGAGGGGTCGAGGCGGCTCTGGGTCGGGCGTCGGGCTCGGCGACGAGGCGACTCTGGATCGAGGCGATGAGGCGGCTCTGGGTCGAGGCGGCTCTGGATTTGGGTTATGAGTCGACCAAACCCAGATCCAGGCGAGCTCGGCGATGAGGAACAACCGGAGACGCGACTGGGTTTCGAGGGCGCGACGGAGACGCGAATGGATTTCGAGTGCGCGACTGAGACGCGACTGGGTTTCGAGGGCGCGACGGAGACCACGGAGTTCGGCCTCGCTTGCGCCGAGCTTCGGCCTCGCCTGCGCCGAGCTTCGCCGAGGCTCGGCCTCGCCTGCGCCGAGCTTCGGGGTCGCCGGCCGGAGTCGGTTTAGGGTTTGATTAAGTTTAGGTTTAATTAAGTTTAATAATAATATAATTAATTAATAATCAATTAATGATAATATGTATATTTAAATATTAAAGAATTATAATTATTATATTTGTAATTGAAAAGTCAATTTTGCCCTCCATTAATTAGTTAAATTGGGTATTCAATTAGGGGCAAAACAGTCATTTCATAATCATATCAATTGAACCAATCAGACTGGTTTAACAGACCAAAACCATTGAGGGCATTTTAGACTTTTTGACAGACCAAATCAGTTAGATTTAACAGACGTTGGGCTAACTGTCGCTTATTTAATCTTTGGGTATCCCAAATGAAAAACTGAAAGTTGGGGTATTAAATTTGAAACGCGACATAGTTGGGTGTGCCAACTGTGATTATCCCTTAAGTTTATATTGTGCGAGGCCTATATGATGCACACCTCCTTGTGTTCAAGCATCATAAATTAAAATATATACATCATTCAAAAAATTCTTAAGTGCAAACTTAATTATTAATCATACCGTGACATTCTACATCAATTAGGTACTGAATCACATTTTATATGTAATAGGCAGAAGCAAAAAAGAAAAACATATATGTAGTTATAAATGTACTGGTCTATTTCTCAGTGTGTTAAGTTCATATTGTGCGAGGCCTATATTAAGCACTATTGTTGGTATACTTCCTTGTGATGGAGCATCCTAAATTAAAATATATAAATATTTATAAAAAAATACTTAGGTGCAAATATAATTGTTAATCATCACCGTGACATTCTGCATCAATTAAGTACCGAATCACATTGTATATATAATAGGCATAAGCAAATAAGAAAAATATAAATGTACCGGTTTATTCCTAAGTGTATTAAGTTCATATTGTGCGAAACATATATCAGGCGCTATTATTGGTATACCTCATTGTGTAATAGCATCATAAATTAAAAAATATAAATATCCTTAAAAAAATTACTTAACTGCAAATGTAATTGAAATTGTAAGTGTAGTATTTGTTACTAATGCAATACTTGAAATTTAATACTTGTGGTGGCAACACATTTGAAGAAGATGTGTGCATATTTTGAAGAAAGGGTTGCAACTTAAGTTATACTTGTTTCAAAGTTAATGGAATGGAACAAAAAACTCTCAATTTTAGTGTTTCTTTCCATTTTTTTGTATTTCGATGGGTTGGGTCGGGGATTGACTTCTAAGTTTTTTTCCGTAAGGAATGAAATTTAAGCAATCCCCTATTTTCCATAGGCATCCAAACAAATCAGGGAAAAGATTTAAATGGATCATTCCTTAGTATTTCATTTCATTCCTCAAAATTAATGGTTTTCAAAACACACCCTAAGTTCCATCAATTCTGATAGTGTATATGAGACTTTCTTATTCATATGCGGCGTCAGATGTGATGGTTTAGCCGCCTCTGATCATTCCTCAAGACTCTCAGTTTCTTCGCATATACAATTTGTTCTTCTCTTTTCCACTTAGTTTAGGGTAAGTAGTCCTCAACTCAAGACATGTTTTCTTATTATGGTCCGACTTCCAACATTGTCCACATAATGATTCCAACACATCTCTTTTTTTGTTTTGTATGAATTGGAAATCTCATTTGTACCTCTAACTCTTTTCTTCTTAGGTCGCCCTGGAGCTTGAAGTACTATCACAGGTCTTATTGAATCCTCCGTAATTATCCTCCAATTCCGTGGACCACACACATGAAGAAATTTTTGAGCATATATGGTCTTCAATATTCCTATCACGTAGAATTGATGAACACAATCTTCAGGATTTCCGTTGACACGCACTATTGTAGCAACAACATGTAAGGATAGAATTCCAAGTCAAGTCCTGCTGCTTGCAACTATACAACTTTTACCTGATAGATTCACTGTCATGATTTGGTCGCCCACTTAAATCTCGTATAATTGATACCCACAAAGTCGGCCAAAAGTATATTAGTTTTTCAAAATTGTGATTTTTATTTTTTTTTGCGGATTTGGGGAACAAAATTTTCTCATACTCGGTGTTGGGGGCTAGTCAAATTGAACCTCAATTTGTCAAAACCTGGCCCATGAATAAAGTGTATGATTCGCTTCAATTCAGTTTGTTTAATTTTCACCGCAAATATTCATTTAAATTTGCATGAAGTAAATATACATGAGTAATTCAATATGAAATAAACCAATGGACCATACCCCCCCAGCTATGCGTTAGAGTTTTCGTCGGTTCTCGACGGGCCGTGGCGGCCATAGGCGAGTCAGATCAGATCGGCTACAAAAGGGGAGGTCGAGGCAAAGGCTTCGTGGGCAAGTATTTTTATGAAAGAGATCACCATGGGTTCCAAACGTTAATTTCATGCAGCGAAGCCTTATGTAACCATGGTGATCGAAATAGATGAAAATCTTAATGAAAAATTCAGCATGTTCTTAACCTTTTCAAATATGAAAATTACCTTTGTCAATCGATGAAAACACAATGTAGTGTTTCTCTATTGAGTCCACACAAGCACAACAACCAAAAACCGATTTTCTCTCACACTTTTGCTATGAATGTTTTGAGAAGAAAATTGACAAAATCAATGGAGGAATTGGGGTGGGAGGTTCAGCCAAGTGAGGAGGGATTAGAGGGGGAGTTGCTGAAAATATTAGAGAAAAATAAGGGAAAATATTTTGCAATTTTCCCCATTCATCACTTAAAACCCTAAATGGGCTTTAAGCCCGTTTAACTAAAACCCATTAAATTGCGTTCTAATTTCGGTTTAGATGAATCGGTTTTAATTTTCTTGAATTGATTTCTTCAACCATCTGGTTAAAACCTTAGGCCAGAAAACTACCGAATCGTTTTCAATTTGACTGTATTGAAAACCTGATCCTCCCAATTTCCATCCATAATTATTTGTCATGTATCGTGCTTAATGCGTGTGACCCTCTAGGCTCACGAACAGTTGGCAGGCTGGTAAAATAACTATTTTACCCTTTCCATCATAAGTGGTCTCTAGCAAGACATTATGATTACCCAATGTTCGTGATTATCGATTATTCGACTTAACCTGTTATCGTACATGTCACTGTCCTTTTCTCAAACCGATATCCAGATTGATCAATAGGCATAGAATCGTCATCCTAATTTATCAATCACTGTTTCTTGATATTTGAGATGACTGAAAACTGATACTAAGGTATCACCTGCACGGCCGTGCTATTCCTTCAGTCATACTCATCAAGTGGTCTAAACGGATATCTTTCTCATACCGAAGTATGAGTGATAAATCCCTCAGACGCCTTTCGAGTTCACTAATGCAATAAATATCCAAGCCAATCGAAGCCGTTATAGCTACCATTTTACAGATAACGTTAGACTAGGTCAAACTTAGGTATTCGTTACATAGTGTACACAAAGACTCCTTGGTCTTAGGATATAATGACAAGCTACGATCTGTGAGTATCTCATGACTGGATCTATGCAGCATACTCACAATCGGGTTGTCCGATATCATCGACCTGATGATATCTATGATATAACTCTGGCACATACTTTGCCATGATCAGTAGAGCGTGATCACAAGGAGTTGGTCTCATACTGATCGCTTCATAAAAAAGCTTAGCTGATCAGGGACTCATCAAATGTAATTCTTTCTGATCTACAGTTCTACTATTAGTGGTTACACACATAATGACATAAATCAAATTACATTCGATATATTACTACAACACATTAGTAATATATGCCGATTTATTTATTCGGAAAGATGATAAAACATTACATCTGTAGATCACTTATATATTGGACTGGGGCATAACTCTAACATTTTAGTTATGTGGAAGATGGAGGAAGGTATTGGGGTAGGTTTCAGGGTAAGGTTGTTGGGAAGGGAATCAAAATAGGGGGAGGCCGAGAGGGCTGAGGGAATCGGGATAGAAGGAGGCCGAGAGGGTTGAGGGACGGGTGGGGAGGCTTGGGCCGGAGCTGAGATCGGCGGGAATTGACAGCGGAGGCCACCGGAAGGCAGGGGGATTCGAGTCGGGACGGGCTGAGACCAAGGAACCGTTGGTAGATCGGTATTGGGAAGGAACCAGCGGATTTGGTTGGTTGGTAGATTGGTACCAGGAGGGAACCGACAGATTTGGTTGGTTGGTAGATCGGTACTGGGAGGGAACCAGAGTTATCTAGCGTCGTTAGCAGATTGATGCAAGCATACCGAACTATGGGGCCTCGACTTGCTTAAGATTCAATACGTCAACTGGGTGTCCTATTGGGATTGGTACTGGAAGGAAACATGAGGTCCTTGGTGTCGATGGGTTGATCCGGTTAAACCCAATGCGTTTGAAGGATTTGAATTTCGTGATGCCCATATTGATCGCAGGGTTGATCGAGGAAGCTGGTTTAAGGCGGTCTGCAGTAAGATTACGAGATTTCTCCATCCGTATGAGTTGGAGGTTGTGGCTCGGCATGATGCTAACTGGTTAGAGTCGATTGGTCTCTAGAGTTATCATGGATACCTGTGAAAATCATTATGTAGCGGAATCACGGAGTTTCTCTATTCGTATGAGGTGGAGGCGTGACTCTACATGATGCTAAATAGGTCGAGCTGAACAATTTTAGGGGAATCATTATCGAACGGTGTTGCGTACTATCCGCTATTAGAACATGTGCTCTTTGTTTTGCTCGTAATCAAATGACTCACAAATTGGCCACATTTGTTTTAACTAAAAATAGCTGAGATTATGGTGAACAGTCCGTCTCACCATTTGTAGCTTCAGTTGTCCGACTTAATGTCGGGTCAGTTGTTATTTAATTAATAAAATTAACTTTTACCTTAAAAAATAAAATAAACCAGCTCGACTCAATTCAAATTTTCTAATTTAATCATAAATATTTATTAAAACATATATTTTAATATAAATAATTAAATATTAAACGAATCGGCCGATGAACTTACCGATTCTTGAAAAGTTGACCATACTTTGATTATAACAAAGGAGACATGAGGGTGGGCAAGCCTATAATGAGCCCAAATCAAGTGTCTCTTTGTTCCTATCGCCGTAACAGTGGCATCTGTGGAGCATAGTGAAAACAATGCCAAGCATAGGAGGACAAGTCGAGGTCTCACTCTCACAAGTCACCGCTTCACTGCGTCGCTAACCTAACCCTATTCGTCCCCTCCGTTTCCATCGTCTTCTCAACTTCGCTACAGAGCTCCGCATTTCTGGAATTGGAGGCTCACACTGACAGTCTATGCCTTTGGCTCCGGTAAGCAACAACCAACCTATCACAAATCCATGAAATGGAGATCAAATCATACATGAACAAGTTGTTATTCGTAAAATACAGTAATGGTATGGTGTTATCGCATAGCATTGGGAGGTGTACCAATGGCTAAACCCTCGGTGATCAGAGCTGAACAGCATCAGCAACCCTCCGCCCGCAGAGGCGGCGCCTCCTCTTCTCATCGCCGTGACCTTGTTTTCGTCGTCAATCCTCGAGGTCTCATCTCTCTCTCTCTCTCTCTCTCAGTTCTATTTAATTATAGATTTGAAATCGGCTTCTGCTATATCTGTGAATTGTCCAAGAGCAGGCGCTAATGGGAAGACCGCTAAGGAATGGAAGAAGCTGCTTCCTTATGTCCGGTCTCGCCTTGGCCAAGATTGCAATGTGAGTTCTATTTTCAAACCTTAGTTCTGTGCATAAATTGCATGGTGTTCTTCATATTACTGCATATGGTATTGACAATTTTATCTTGCATTGGCTATAGTTTGTATCATAACTGGATTATCTGGATCTCTTTTCTCTGAAACTGCACGGTACTGTCTTTTCTTGTTGTCTGTGTAGGGGTGAAACCTTGATCAGTACTATCAGGGAACATACTTGATACTGGTAGTAAACATCAGGAGAACCTACACATATGTCATTAGAGCTTGAGGCTTTGAGCGCCTAGTATAAACTTCATTCATGCATTTTGTACCTGGACATGGTTGAAGACCCATGTGATTGTGCTTGAAAGTTACCCTCCCTTGTCTTGGTCTTGGTTTTTCAATGAATTTGGTCATCCTTTGTTTGCAAGTAAATGACTTCTTCCATTGCAAAGGCATAAATGACTTCTTCCATTGCAAAGGCATAATTGATAAATTGAAGTTTGGATACCAACAGTAGTTGATAGTTGACAACTATTGAGGAGAATTGGGTCTCCAAGGAGGAGAGCACCCATCAAGAAAAGTACATATACACATTAGAGCTCACTCTTGACCCAAAAGACTAGCATATCATGTCTTGGGTCCAATGTGTATACAAACTCTCATTATACCCCGTATTTATCCGATGAGGTACTTGGACTTAGTATGTGTAATCCTAACAAACACTGCCACTATCTATCTGCTCTACCCGAGCCAACTTCTAACAGTCCTGCTTTTTTTTGTAAGAGAAGAGTGACCCCATAGGTCCAACACTAATCTTTAGCCTCTGAGAATTAATTTTTATCACACTACTTGGAAACATTTTCCGGCATTCTAGCACTTTCTCTATCTACACTTTGTTTCTTCCTCTTATACAACTGTTTTGAGGGTCCATTAATGGCTCGAGCTACATCTCCTCCATAACTCCATGACTATTGTGAATGTCTTTGAATATGAAGTTGTGCTTGGCACTGATAGATTATGTGGTCATGAGAACTACATTGGCTGCAAGCTAAGTCTTTCTTTTTCTTTTGCAATTGTACCCAAATAGACTTTTTCTCATCAGCACAGACCGATCGACCAACTTAGATGGCCAAATGAAGCCCACTGAGGTTATGGAATAACATACTAGAAACTGTCTTGCCTGCAAACTTTTTCTTGGAACCAAATAGAAACCCTTACCACTTGTGTCTTTCCTAACTTCCCAGCATAATGTTAAAAAAATTACACTTCAATTACTTGAAAGTTGAAACTCTTCTCCATACCTACTTCTTTTCCCTCAAAGCCTAACAATCCTTTTTAAGGGTGTTAATCTAGTAATGTGGTTCTACACGCATGAGTGTGTTATGTGCCTCCTTCTAAGATCTAGTTATGGGTCTAGACACCCTAGAACTATCCTTGGAACCAATAGTGATAATAGCAGACTCGTCCTTGACAGAGCCTTCTCCTTGAACTAATTTATGAGAATAAAAGATGATATTTTATTTCATTAACGAATGCCTATTTATAGGCTACATTAGGTATGCCCTAGAATATATTATTCCTATTTAAAATAGGTAACATAGTAAAAATAAGAAAACATGCAACTAGAAAGTATTGGGTGGTGCTGCATGTAACTAGAAACATGCAATTAAAAATAAGAAAACATGCAATAAGAAAACATGCAACTAGAAAAACATATATTTAGGAAATACTATTTTTCCTATTTATTTAGGTGGTGTTGCATGTTGACTTTTCTCTTTCCTTTATATGATACTTTCCAATGAAGGCATCTGTATCAGAGTGATCTATCTGAGCGTATGCATCTTGCCTTTTGGTTATTATTAACATTGGGTGACCACTTGTTCGATATCTTACAACAAGACTCAACAGATATAGACCATTGGATTGTAATTTTAACTTGGATTTGTAAGCTCTACTATGAGTGTAGTTTACTTTGAGTTATTTATTAAACTTACAGTTTAACATAGACATGGGAAAGGTCATTAATGAAAAATATTATGCTATTTCATAAGTTCATAACTGTAGTTTTGCGTGCATTTGATTTTGCCAGTGATGATTGATGAATACTTCTTGATTGTGATATTTTAAAAAAATGTCAAACAAATATGAGCAGTACTTGGTAATTATGAATTAGCGGTAAAGAAGAAAAATTATATCAATGGTAAATGGATTTACGGGCATCACATACTTTTGTAGAAAGTCTCTATGGTATGTATTCTATTTATTATACAGTTTTTTCACCTGCACTTGCTTGTATTTGGATTTATTCACAACACATGAGCATTTATGAGACAGTTGATTTAATTTTGTAGATTTGTGAGTCCTTCACGTCAGGTCCTTCTCATGGAATTGACATCACAAGGGAGGTAGGTATCTTTATCTATCATGATTCAAATTTAATTTCAGTTTAGTTACTCTGTTGAAGGAGTTTTGCTACCAGTATTGTAATTTTTCGTTAAACTGTCTGTTTGCAGGCTATACGAGAGGGTGCTGAAGCTGTGATTGCTGTTGGAGGGGATGGTACTCTCCACGAGGTTTGCTTTTCTTCTCATTGGAATCAGGCTGAGATATTGCAGTATTACCTCTATAAATTTATTCATATACTTTCTCTCAAGGTAACAACATATATCATGAGCGATTCTATCTCTGCAGCTTGACTTACTATGGAATTTTTGTCCTCATTTTGTTCTTGAGTTAGCACGAATAGTTAGAGGACGAAGTGCTTGGCACATTTTTGTGAGACCTGATTGCTTTTGAAGCTCTAAATGGCTTTCTTTCAGATCAGAACTGCTGATGCACATTGAATGTTTTTTCCCTCTGTATGTTGTTCTGTTTGGCTCCCTAACAAGCATTGATCATCACCCTAAGGAAAATTACCTCTAAAATTAGTGCCTTTAAGGTGTTGGGTTGGCCCTAGATGGAGCAAAATGACAGTGTTCCTTATATCAATTGTGCTTATGATCATTTGACCTGTGGGCTAATAACACATATTCAATTTGGTTATAATATAGGACTCCCTGCTGGATCTTGAGTGGCATAAGCATTTCCTCTTTGCTCGTGTTATTCGTATTCCCTTCTTTAACTGTAACACCTGTTTATGATGCTTGTAATTTGCAGGTTGTTAATGGTTTCTTCTGGGATGGAAAACCAGTTACTAACAATGACAGAGAGGCCTCCCATTCAACTGCACTTGGTGTGAGTGATTAGGATCACATTTTGGTGGTCTAATTTGTTTTCTCATACAGTTATTGCCAGTGAACTCACATCACTTTCTCAATTGTTGCTGTGGTTTTTCAAGCAGAGATATAACCATGTTCCACCTTTTTACAGCTCATTCCCTTGGGTACTGCATCTGATTTTGCTCGAACCTTTGGCTGGTTAGTTTGTATTTGGTTGCCTTTCTTTTTAGTTATGTGTGTACCATTTGTCTTGGGAGTTAATTTAGTCAAACATCTTTGTTACTTGATTCATCAGGAAAAATGATCCTCATGAATCTGTTGACCGCATAGTTAAGGGTATATTTCTTAACCCTCTCCCCTTCTCACACAGACATTATTTCTGGTCTGTCATGTTTCTTATTCCTATATGTTTGTATACTATAAATATGCGTCACCTTAATCTGCTGATGTGCTGATGGAGGTGAGGTGTCTTCCAGGAATGAGATCTCGGATAGATATTGGTCTGATTAGTGGAGGAAGTAATGAACCTCATTACTTTGTAAATGACGCCGATGTTCATTTGTAAGGTTAACTTTGAAATTCTGTTTAAACGCTCTTGCCAGATAGTCTTGTGGTAATGTTTACTAAAATATTTCAGGAGTGCAAAGGCAGGATATTATGCTTCTAAATACAAGAGATTTGGGAACTTATGTTATGTTCTTGGTGCTTTGCATGGGTTTTTTGGGCACCGTAACCAGGACCTCAAGATCAAGGTCAGTGTATTCTGAAGAATAATGATAAGTTTATGCATAATCTATTGTATCAATACCATTACATACTTATTTTACACCTACGGTCCTTGAACTCAGTCACGCCTCTTTAATACGAGAATTGTTGTTGATATACCCCCAAATAATTGTTTTAAGGTCAGATCAATGAAGGCGAGTGGGAAGTATATCCTCAAGTAACAGCTGTTTGCATTGGAAATGCAAAATATTTCGGCGGGGGCATGAAAATTACACCAAATGCTGACCCTAGCAGTGGAAATTTTGAGGTAGTATAGTATTCCTCAAAAGTTATTGATTATCATGTTCGTTTCAATTAAGCATATGGAAATGAGGTAATAGTAACTTCATTGTTCGCCTCATATTATGGACAGGTGGTAATTCTTCAGGATTTCAAGTGGTACGACTTCGTTCTTAAACTACATAAGCTGTACAATGGAACACACTTATCTGTAAAAAATGTATCTTCAAGAAGGTATGTTCTCATTATTTTAGGTGAAGATGTTATGCATTTATGTAATCTAGTTGATTGAACATTGTTAGAGTAAATTCTATAACTGGTTTGTCAACTCTCACCGTGGCCTTTTTGAATCAGTCCTTTAATAGACATAATCTTTTTTAGCTGACTGTATTTACTCTCCTTTACTGAAATGTAATAAAAATAGTCTATGGCTGACAAGACGATGAATACAATGAGATGCCTATACTGACCTAAAGCTATCATACCAAATTCATGTTCTATGATTTTAAAATGTTGAATGTGCTATCACTCTTTAGGGCACTTCTAAACGATAAACTTTTCTATAACTATAAAAGATGGTGCAAAACCCAAATTATTGAGCGACATGTTTGTTGGCAAGAAATTACCTTGTTAGTTATCCCATTGCTCTATTTTCTTTTCTTTTTTCTGTTCAGACCTATTTAAATATGACTCATTTGCTTGCAAGTAAGCAAGCCATAATCACTAATAGAGGTAGACGTATGTGCTTCATAAGCTTAACTAATTACAGACGAGCTGTATCCTGTGTCTGAACTTTTTGAAGCTGCTTCGCATACTCTTCTTCTCCAACAATTAGAAGGTTTTATTGGTAACTTGTTTTTTGCCATGCCGTTACTTTTTGTCCTTAGAGATGACGGTCTATGTTTGTCATGCAATCGTGTTAAGTTATGATGAGGGGAGGTTTTTCTCGGATTAAATGTAAATAAGGAGTAACAATTCAAAACGCTCTTTCTGATATGCTGTTATCCCATTTGCTCCATAGACATAACTGATGTGTTCGTACCAAGTAGCTTTTTTGTTGAGTGTAATAATTTGATTTTCAGTTCATAATAAGATCTTGTTGGTTTAGGTATACAAATAACAATTGCTAGTCTTCAAATAGAATTATTTTCATGCAATTCCCACCTTGTGTGAAGCCTACCTTAATCAATATATTTAAAACCCAACCAAATAATACACGTTAGGAAAAGAATGTAGGTTATGGATGGCTTATTGTAGAAGATTGTAATAGTTAACTTTAGGCATACTTTGCATGTTGACGAGTAAACTAGCTCCACCTAAAAAAATCTTGGAGCATTTAAACTTCGGTATGAAGCAGAATTTACAATAATTTTCATTTGTTTTCTATGCAGTGTGTATTCTATTGAGATGGAGGGCATTTCAGATAGTGGCAACATCTTTATTCAATCAGATGGGGAACATTTAGGGTTCCTTCCTAGGAAGGTTAGTATTTTACCTGCTTCAGTTGAGATGATATGCTAAGGTGGGTTCGGAGACAGCTGAAACGTTTGGGAAGTGGTGTGTGCATCTCCTTCCATATCTTAGGTCTGAGCTCAATTATGTGTGAGTGTGTGCAAACTTCTTCGGCCATCACTCGTACTGCATATGCTTTAGAGTAGCAGGTGTTGAGTCTTCGCATTCCAGTTGCGATGATGATGATTTGCTGCCTCCTAAATGCCAATAAATTAGTCTTCTGGACTTAAAGCTTATTTATGATCTCGATCCCTTGGTTCTAAATTTGAAGTGAATCACATCTTGTTCTTTTTTATTACCTTGCAAATTTGGCGAGATTTGCATAAATAAAGTAATCTGCTATGTTCATGTTGTAAAACAAAATTAAGTAGAGTGCTGGTGATGTTTTTCTAAGTAATGACCTTAGGTGCGGTAATTCATGCTTTTCAGATATGTTTTGTAACTGTATAACAGTTGCATCAGACTTTCCATCATTTTAAAGACTCAACTTATGTTTTTGATTAAGAAATGATTGGTTATGTTAATTAAGTTTTGATTTTGAAAAGAGTAAAATACCTCTACCTTTTGTCGGCAATAAAATTAAGTTTTGATTTTGAAAAGAGTAAAATACCTCTACCGGTCAGTTTGAACTGGTTTAATTGTATTTAAACTGGTCAGACCGGTCATATTTTCAAATCATAACTATTGAAAACATTTTAGACTTTTCACGTACCAATTCGGTTAGATTTAACATATGTTACCTTAACTGCAACGTAATTGAACTTGGAGTGTCGACAAAATTTTTTTCAGACTTGTGGTACTGATTAGATTATGAGTCAAATTTGAGATACTGACATTGAATTACCCTTTTTATTTCATTGTGTGACACTGTAACACTCTTGTTCATTGCAAGCTGGACAAGCTTTAACCATGCACCCAATATTCTTACTATATAACATGCGATGGAGATAGCAATATTTTTACCTACTCGTTTTTGCAGCACACTATAATACCTATCCAGTACTTGGTTAATTTTGGTCTCAATCTTGTGAGCCGCTCTTTCAAATTTCAAGCAACATTTATTTTAGAGATAATTCCAGGTGGCTACACCCAGATATTGTTGTTTTTCACCTGAGTACACCTAGAATTTTTTTTTTCAGCTGACTACGCCTATAATGTGCAAAATTTTCACTCTGCACTTTCCGTCCAATTCTGTTAGTTCTTAACGTTTTTTTTCATGTGAAATGACTAAAATGCCCTTAATGTTAAAACAATTATTATAATTGGATTGAAAAGACTAAAATGTCCTCACCTACTCATCTAATTTTCAAATACATGTCACTCTTCTCTCTCACCTCTCTTTTGTCTCTGCAACTCCACAGGCGGTCCACGAGGTATGACCCGACAAACCCGGTCCCGCCCGTCACCACCACCCTCATCCCCTTCCTCCTCAGCCCCAGCGGCACCTTCCCCACCGACCCGAACCGTCAGAGCGCCCAACGAGTGGGTCTCTAGGAAGTACTCGTACCCGTACCCGATATGGGTCGGTGGCGGCGACCCGGAGGGAGCTATGGTGAAGAAGACGGTGGCGATGGAAATGCCGATGAGAACGAAGAGGAGGCGCTGCTCGAGAAGGAGGTAGCGGATCAGACGGACCACGGTGAGCCACGACTTCTCCGACTTAGGTGAGTAGGTCTCCGACGAGTCGGACTGGGCCCCGTGACCTCTAAAGATCAACTCCGAACCGTTCCCGTCGTCGGCGACCGGAGAGAGCTCAACTACTCTCCATCTTCATCACTGTAACCATCAAGTTCCTCTCCACCGTCTCCGTCGAACCCACCTCCCATCTCCACCACTCAATCGTCGTCGTCGCCGTCGTGCCACTCCCGGACCACCGCGACGACGCCGTGTCACATCCCCATAAGTTGATGTGAAAATCGGCGTGAGAGAGGAGAGGGAGGATGAATGAAATGAGAAAGAAAGTGAGTGACATGTCTTTGAAAATTAGATGAATATGTGAGGGCATTTTAGTCTTTTCAATCCAATTATAATAATTGTTTTAACCTTAAGGGCATTTTACATAAAAAAACGTTTAAAATTAACAGAATTGGAAGGAAATTGCAAAGTGAAAATTTTGCACATTCTAGGCGTAGTCAGCTGGAAAAAAAATTTTAGGTGTACCAGGTGAAAAACAGCAATATCTACGTGTAGCCACCTAGAATTATCCCTTTATTTTATGTGCACAAATTTCTTGAGTTTTGGATTTTTATATTAGTCCACTCTGTTGAACATATCCACGTTATTTATAAGCTGATGATTTTGCCAAGAAGCTTGGCTATACTTCTCAACTGCGCACTGATCTTGTGAAACTATAGGTGATTTTTCTAAACATAATTTCTTATGTCACGCGGGTGGAAGAATTGCATACTTGATGATAATATTATCTAGGGATAATTTCAGATGACTACACGTGGATATGTCACATTATCACATGACTACACCTGAAACTTTTCGTGTCAGGGTGAATACTCAAAAATTTTATTTTTCTCAATGTTACTCATCCATCCATTTCCGTTAGTTTTTAACATTTTTTAACGTGTGAAAAGACTAAAATACCCTTCACTATTCATTTAATTTTCAAAAAAATACCACTCATACTCTCTCTCTCTCTCCTCCACCACCACCGCCACCACCTCCATCCCCACCACCACCATTCCCTCCACCACCATCTCCTCCCCCTCCGTCGCCACCTCCTCTATCTCCTCCACCACCACCGCCTCCACCTCCTCCATCATCACCACCACCACCTCCATCTCCTCTTTGCCCTTCCACCGGCACCACCACCATCTCCTCCCCTTCCATCCCCACCTCCTCCATCTCCTCCACCTCCACCACCGCTACCACCTTCATCTCCTCCACCCCATCCCCTCCACCACCACCACCATCTCCTCCACCGTCGTTGAAGCCTCGCCGGAAGTCGGACGGAGCTTCGCCGGAGGTGGTGGCGGTGGTAGTGGAGGAGGTGACGACGGAGAGGAAGGAGATGGTGGTGGAGGAGATAGATGTGGTGGCGGTGGAGATTGAGGTGGTGTGATGCAGCGTACAGCGTATGTGGCTAGGAAGAACTCTTTATCAAAATTCGTTGATTCTTGCGAATACCGAATGTGATAGATTTGAGGGAAACCTCGATTTTTTATTAAACTTCAAAACTAATCAACAAAAACCGTACGAGAGTGCTTAAATAATGAAACAAAAATTGAAAAAAAGGAAAACCCTAATTCGCTAGAAAGGAAAAAAAGGCTAGAAAGGAAAATAAAGGAAACACATATTAAAAGTTATAAAAAACTGCCTGAAACTTATAAAATGCGATTTTGACCCCTAAGATGACCTCGGATGGCCGAAATCCATCGTACTTCATGGCATAGCCATGAGTTTTGCTCAGAATACTGTTTCCGCCCAGAAAACACTAGTTCTTTGTCGAAATCCGACACTTTTGCGATAACTCCAAGTGTTCTACATTCTACATACCGGCTTCCTCGACCATACTGCATCATGGTGGCGGTGGAGATTGAGGTGGTGGTGGTGCTGGATGAGATGGAGGAGGTGGCGACGGAGAGGGAGGAGATGGTGGTGATGGTGGAGGAGGAAATGGTGGTGGAGGAGATGGAGGTGGTGGTGGTGGTGGAAGTGGTGAGAGAGAGAGAGTGAGTGATATTTATTTGAAAATTAAATGAATAGTGAAGGGTATTTTAGTCTTTTCATTCAATTTAAAAACAATTATTTACATATGAAGGGTATTTTAGTCTTTTCACACGTTAAAAATGTTAAAAATTAACGGAAATGGACGAAATGAGTAACGGTGAGAAAAATAAAATTCTTGGGTATTCACCATGACACGAAAAATTCTAGGTGTATTCATGTGATAATGTGACATATCCAGGCGTAGTCATCTGAAATTATCCCTATTATCTATTGCATTTCTTGAGTTAACGAAAATTAGATTATTGGAGTTAAATTATGAGACTCAAAGATGTGATAATTTTACAGGAAGAAATTTTTTCAACCATGAACACAGATCAATAGTACTCAGCCTATCACTATTCTCATCCTTCTTTTGTCGAAAGATTGGTCAGTATCGACGAACTAGATAAAAAGTCAGATCAACTTAACAGATGATATGATTACCAACTATTTTTAAAGAAAAGCATGATAAGGGTTTTCTTGTATTCATAACCTGCTTTTATCTATGTCAAATTTTGTTGTTTTTATTTGACTCGTTACTTGCTTCTTGATTTTCTTCACTTTTTATATCAAATATGATTTATTCATGTTTAAAATGTCTAAAAAAATGTTCAGCTTTGTTGCCTAATACTTATCGTAAAACAGGATTAATTTTCATAGACAAGTGTTTTTTATTTTATTATTTTAATAGTCCAATTCAATTACTCTTTGGAATTACAGAAGTGCTTGAATCGATAATGCGCTAAACAAATTGACCAATTTCGTAAGTTTCCAAAATGAATGAGTTATATAATGCGCTACACAATTTGACCACAAAACTGATTTAATATTAAGCCACAGTTCGTATATTTAACCAAAAGAAGTCTATTTTTTTTTTCAATTTCGTTGAACCCTCATAATTAGGGGACTATTCCAAAAACAATGTACTTTAAGTGGGTTGGTGGTTTTTGTATTTTCCAATTAACACCACCACACTCGTGTGTGTATCTATGAACTATGGGCATAGGGACCCACCACCTTCTGTTTTGATTTGACCAGTTAAATCAGATTAGAATTTAGATGATTTGATCTGATTTATTATTTTATTTTAAGTAATTTATTACATCTATAAATGCAGACAATTTTACTTTTACTGGCCTTTTGTAAACTTAGGGTCCATTTTTGTTCATGATGAAACCAAACTTCTTCGCAACTTTATCAAAACGAAAATTTCAACCCAAAAAGCTTGCTTCAATTCATAAATATATTTTTGTAGCTTACAAATCTTTTCTTTATTCTTCGGATCGATAGAACCCTCAGGCTGTGTTATATACACATCCCCAGTTAGATTCCCGTTAAGGAAAACGGTTTTGAAATCCATATGTCATATCTCATAATCTTAATATACATTTATGGCTAAAAGAATACGGATCGAATTTGACAATAGCTACTGGAGAAAATGTTTCATCATAGTCAATTCCCTAAATTTGCCTATAACCTTTTGCAACCAGACGTGTTTTATATGTCTGAGTTTTGCCATTCATGTCAGTCTTCACCTTGAAGACCTATTTGCAACCAATGACTTTTACACCAGCGGTCGACTCAACCAAGTTCCAAACTTGGTTGTCTGACATGGATTGCATCTCCTCTTTCATGGCTCCCAGCCATTTCTCAGAGTCGGGCTCGTCCATGACCTCCTGAGAAGTTGCTGGATCATCTGAATCCACAACCACCAAATCACCATCGTTAGATACGAGAAACCCATATCTGACGGGTGGTAGACTTGTTCTTTCAGATCGCCTTGGACCTTCCGTAATATCAGCAAGAATCGGTTATGTCTCTACAACCAGCTCAAACTCCATTACTTCTGTACCATCAATATTATATTCTTGAATTACTTCAGGTTATACTGCATCATACTGGAATTTTTTCGACATGTACAATACTCCCACTGACTGTTTTGGAAACAAATTCTTTTTCCAAAAACACACCGCCACGAGCAACAAAATTTTTGTTCTCCCTTGCTTTATAGAAGTAGGCACCCCTCGTTTCCTTGGATATCATACAAAGACAAATTTATCAGATTTTGGTTTGAGTTTATCACCAAGCATACGCTTGACATAAGTCTCACAACCCTAAATCTTTAGGAATGACAAAATGGGCTTTTTCTCATGCCATATTTCATATGACGTCCCTTCCACCGCCTTTGTTGGAGCCTTGTTCAAAATGAACACGACTGTCTCTAGAGTATAACCCCAGAAAGAAATTGGGAGATCCGCGTGTCTCATCATGGAACGAATCGTATCCAGCAAGGTTCGGTTTCTCCGTTCGGACACACCATTCAATTGTGGTTTTCCTGGCGGAGTCCATTCTGATACGATCCGACAATCACTAAGATGATCAATAAACTCTTGGAATAAGTATTCACCACATCGATCCGACCGAAATGCTTTAATACTTTTCCCGAGTTGGTTATGTACTTAATTCCTAAACTCTTTGAACTTGTCAAAAGCCTCGGATTTATCTCTCATCAAGTAGACATAACCATACCTATTAAAATCATTAGTAAATGTGATAAAGTACCCAAACCCTCTCATGGATTGATTGCTCATGGGTCCACACACATCAAAGTGTATTAAACCCAATAAGTCACTCACACTATCACCTAAGCCCGTGAAGGACGCTTTTGTCATCTTGCCCATCAAACAAGCTTCGCATCATTCAATCGAATTGAATTCAAATGAACTTAACAGTCCACACTCGTGAAGTGTTGATATGCGCTCTTCGTTGAAATGACCTAAACGACAATTCCATATTAGAGTTTGATTTAAGTCATCGGACTTAAACCTTTTGGTATTAACATTATAAATTGAACTTGAGTTAGAGTTTTCAATATTCAATGTGTATAACCCTCTAACTTTAATAGCATTACCATAATAAATATTATTGCGATAAATATTGAAATCTCTATTCTTTATTGAAAATTCAAATCCCTCTTCTTGTAACAAAGAAATCGAAACAATAGTCTACTAAATGTAGGTACGCAATAAGCATTTAATAGTAAAAGTACAAGCTCATTGGGCAAAACAAAACTAATGAAGCCTACATCAATTGCATCAACGCTAATTCCATTGCCAACTCTCAGGTCCACTTCGCCTCTGCCCATATCTCTTCTACCTTCCAGCACTTGCACATTAGTACAAATGTGAGATTCAGCACTAGAATCTAGTACCCAAGAATCAGAAGTAGAGAGATTCAACTCTATAAAGAATATACCTGAAGATATGGACCCTCCACTCTTCCGCTGATCATCTGAAACTTCTTGCAATCTCTCTTCCAATGCCTAACTTCTTGGCAATATAAGCATGCAACTGTCTTCTCCTTAGCCTTTCCCTTTGCCCGCATGGGTTTTGGATTATAGGGTTTATTGCCACGGACCAGACCGTGGTCCAAAACTCATTTGTCCGCATGAATTTTAGATTTTAGGGTTTGCTGCCACGGACCAGATCGTGGCCCAAAACTCATTGGGACAAAGCCCAATGGGTCGAAGCCTTAGGGTTTGGAAACCCTAGGTGCCGCCGCCGCCACCCCACCAGCCGCCACGACCACCCCGTGGCCGGCGCCGTGGTGGGGACATGATGGACACGGTCCTATCGCTAATCAATGGCCATAGCCGTGGCCAGCGCTGCCCCGCAGCGCCTCCCGTCCGGTGATTCAAAAATTTCATATATGACATTTTTCAATAAAAATTAATTTTCATGTAGTTCTAAACCTAAAATAGAAAATTAAGTATTGAAAAATTAAACTACTGGCAACCAAACAAACAACGAAACATACATATTCAAGCAAAATTCGCATATCTAAGGCCATAGATAGCCTCTGATACCACTGTTGGAATTCAGAAGGTCTCAATCATAGATTTACGCAGCAGAAATAAATTAAAATAACTCCCAACCCGTCAGGATCGCCATTATGCGACAGATCTGCGATTAAAATAATTAATGGAGAATTAATCGTACCTCTTTAGATCAAGCCCGAATCACCGAAGAGGAGAAACTTTAAGTCTCTCTCTATATTTGTATCCACATAAACACACAAGTTTTAGCAAAACTTAATCCTAACCACCACTAGAATGGAAAAAGATTAGAGTAGAAAATCGGGCAGCGTTTCGATATGGTATGGAATGAGCATTAATTTTCAGCACAAGGGGTTCTATATTTATTGAGAAAACTAGAGTTTAGGGGATCACAAACCTAGCCCATAAAAGGGCTAGGTGTGGTGGCTCCACAAAACCATAGCCGACACTTAGAGTGGCGGTTTGGGCTTTGTGGGCCGAAACCCTAGTGTTTTGGGCCGGTCTGTGGCCCCTTTTGTGCTTATGCCTAATTTTCCACAGTGTATGTTTTTAGTGTGTGACCCTATAGGCTCATGTCTTGTTGGCAGATTGGCGTAAAATTATCATTTTACACTTTCCATTATGATTACCCGACGTACATGATTGTCGATTATTCGACTTAACCTCATGTCGTCCATGTCACTATCCTTTTATCACTAGATATCCTGGTTAATCATAAGGCATAGAGCCGTCATCCTTATTTAATTAATCACTGTTTCTTGATATGTGAGATAACTGAAAAATGATACCCCGTATCATAAGCATGGTCATGTGTTTCCTTTCAGTCATTCTCATCAAGTAGCCCAAATGGATACCGTTCCCATGCCGGAGTATGAGGGATAAATCCTTTAGCCGTCTTTTGTATAACCCATATAGCCCTTCCCCGAGCCAATCATAACCGTTATGTCTACCCTATTACAAATAATGTTAGGCATATGTCAAACTCGAATATTGACTATACAGTGATCACAAAGATTCCTCGGTCTTAAGATACAATAACAAGCTACGACAACTGAATATGCTCATGAAAATATCTATGTTGCATATTCAGGTTGGGTCGTCTTATACCATTTCCCAAATGATATTTATGATCTGACTTCGGTAATCTCATTGCCAATGATCAGTAGAGCGTGATCATAAGAAGTCATCCTCATATTAGCCGCTTATGATGAAGCTTAATTGACCAGGGACACATACAATTCACATAGATCTATAGTTCTACTATTATTGATGATATACTCAATAATACAAATCGAATTATACTTAACTTATTACTACAACACATTAGTAATAAAATGCCGATTTTATTTCATTACAAATGATGATACATATATACAGACATAACTTTGTATTAGACTAAGGCACAAATCCTACATCATCCGTTCTCTATTTCCAAATACTGAGCTCTAAGGTAAGAGTTGCCTTGGTTCCTTTCCGTTACAAGGAGCTACGAAGAGTCCTCTGGCAATAACTCACCGACCTTTCTTTTGCATCTTAATCCATTATAAATCGCGCGTGTTGCAATGAGAAGTTTGTCTTCGTTGGGTTCCCATGTGGACTATGGCTTCACATTGTCGATGGAGTCTTGTGTGCCCACAATCTTCTTTGGAGTTCATTTGTATCTCAATTTCTCGCACATTGTACATGACTCTTGTGTGCCCACAATCTTCTTTGGAGTTCATTTGTATCTCAATTTCTTTGGTAATGTCACGGCTTGATCGGATTTGGAAGGTAGAGGCGTCGCCGGCCGTCAGATTCGGTGTTGATGGGAGCGAGATCATATGGGATAGAAGAGGATCATCCCCCGACGGATCTTGCCTTCTCTCCATTGTTGCTGGGTCCGAGCTCGAAACAAGAAAACTTGGAGAGAGACGATGAATATGAAGTCTCCGGCTTTGGGCATGCACTATAGCACATCGTCTGATTTGAAGATGCGGTAGAGCAAGTCTCTTCATGGTCCATTTAATTTAGTTTATGTAAATGATAAAAAAAATTGGGGATGGTTGTTCTTTTTAATTATAAGGATTTTGATAATAGATGGACAAATGATTGAAACTATTCTTTGAAGAAGCGTGAAGTAAAAGGCCGATGGCCTACCATGGAACGACGACACCATCTGTTGTTGACATCATCATATCTGGTATTAAAAAAAGAGGTCATACTGGGGTGATCAAGCTAAATGAGCAGCTAGAGACAAACTTGAGGAATACGTTCACCAGTTTGCATGATGTCAGATAAATAGATCAATCATCAACAGTCTGACGAATGGAAACCAAACGATGCGAAGCTAGTGCAATTTTCTTATCTAGTTGCAATCGAGAGTCATTTGCGATCTTTGTGGTAAAATGAAGAGTCAACACTCACTTTATATATTAATAAATATTAAAACTTTAAGTATGTATCTTTCCAAATACTTATCTTTGGTTATAATTGTTTATCGTATTTGATTTAATATTTATTATTCACTAATTGCTAATTTTTTGAATCACACTAATTGACTGCAAGTTTGTAACATAAATAATAGTTCCCTTAACTGATTATTTGTGTGATATTAAATGAGTAATTTCTACAAATCATATAATTAATACGGTGGTTTCCCTAATTGAATTACAAAGTAAATGCTAATTGATTGCTTGTGTAATTCTTGAAAATCATATAATGGTGATAAAATTTGAAACTAAATGCTAATAAACTAGTTGTAGTATATTAAAACATGGTGCAAACCTTCAAAAAAAACATGGTGGGAAGTCTATCTTATCACTAATTATTGTGACTGTTCGGCATAATGTCGAGTTAGTTGCATTTTAATAATATTCGTGTTTTTTCTAAAAGAAAAAGTATTAAATCATAATATTTAAGGGGCAAATGAATTATTTAATTATTTGTAAATATTAAATCACTTTGATAACCGTTTCAATTTAGTCCAAGATTAATAAATTAATTTATATTACCTTTAATAACTAAATAAATGTTTTTATGGATATTTGTGGTGAAAATTTTAAATTAATGACAATGATAAAAGAAATTAATCAATAATCACAATTTTACCGATCAAACATGAATGGTCAATTATGAGATTATATTCAAATAAATTTTCTTAAAATTTTAAAATAAATGTCTAAATTTTATTTTTAGGTACGAAATTTTCAATTAAATAATTGTTGGCCCTTTAAATTCATGTTTTACACCATCAAGAAGTTTGTGATTTTTTAATTCACGTTTTACTTTTTATGACGAGTTACAAACTTACGATTTTCATATTTTACCATCAATAAGACTTAGTGACTTTCCAATTAATACACAATTCATGTTTGATCATTAATAAAAAGTTATTGTCATTTCATGTTTTATTATGTTTTCAATCCATGCCTTACTATGAATGACTACTTTTTTTTATCAATGTTGTAATTTGTTTACTTAATGAGCGGATTAAACGGAGAGAAGAATTCAAAATTTTAGAAAATCAGGCACTTAAATGGACAAAAAAAGTCTATCTACTATAAGAGAAATCTATATTTTCTATATTATTACAATGGAAACTTATAGTAAATACATTCTTATTATTGGATTCTTACAACCCCTTCCACATTTAGAACTGATAAAATTAAATCTATATATGAACATTGTAATTAGTTATTAAATAATTAATAATTAATCTATCTTATATATAATGGGAATAGGGAATGATTTTGGTGTGCTTGCTGCCTGCCATCTGGCTTCTGTGTAAAGTGCCATCTGTGCTGATTTGGTTTTATAATCTTAAGTATATGGTGTAATTGGTTTTCCTGTGAAGTTGACACCTAGGTTCAGATAGGCGCGAGGTGGTTGTGTGGCGCGAATGAGTGTGTTTTCTATCCCTGCATTGCCGGTTTGGTAACCGTCAGACATTCAATCTACAGTGTTAATATATTGTGAACTCTCTGTTTTGAGTGTTGTTCTCATTGTGTTTTTAGTTATGGCATCTGTTGAAGTAAAATCATTGTGTGTTGGTGTGTATTCTTGATCCGGTCATTTTTTCCAGGTTGAGTGTCGATGTTGTGTTTGCCATGTTGCGGATACTCTACCTGAAAATTTGTAGGTTTTGACTATTGGATGTTGAGGGTGCGGGTTTGTAGAACTTGGGATGTAGTGAACCATAAGACATGAGAGTTGTTGAGTCTCGATTTTATTGTCGTCGATGAAGAGGTTTGTTTTCTGTGTGTTATGTGCATCTAATTTTTGATTTGCTGTTTATTTTGGTCTTTCTTTCATGGTTTGGTGATGTGGGCGTCGGTGAATTGTGGTATGGCTTCTAGGTTCCGACGAATGTTACAGTGTGGAATGGTTTATGATATAAGTAAAATTATGGTTGTTCATTGTTTTGTGGACTTCAGACATGTGGTTGGTGGATTAAAATGTTGTTTATGTGGGGTTCATGTGTTGAGTTGGTTGAGCATGTTCTTCCAAGCTTTCCACTTTACGGGTTCTGTTTTTGTGACCGGAACATTCTTAGTGGGCGTATTGACAATGATGCAATTTTGACAGGTTTTGATGATGTGGTTTGGTTACGATTCAGTTTTTGGATTTTTATGCTTTTGTGTAATGGTGTGATTCCTGTGCAGACGTTATTGGTTGTCTTACGTTAGTGGGAGAAGTGGAAACTATATTGGGTGGAGCCAAGAGACGTGTTATAGGGTTAATATCTGATTTGTATGTATATTCTTTTTTTGTAGTGTTGTCCGGTCGTTTCATTTGACATGATTATCATTCTGATGTGGGCATTTATAAAATTTGCGGTTTCAGTTCTGTTAAAATAAGGGTGATCTTAGGATCATGTTTGGCCGAGGATTTTTTAGAAGTTTATGACATTGCTGAGTTGCATGATTCTGTGATGATGATGTTCACGTCAATGAAGGTCCGCCAAGAAATGGGTATGTTGGCTACCTTCTTTAGATGAATGTATGAATTTATTTGTGTCATGGATTTTGTTGTCTTTTGTTTGTAGTTCATCAATGTGGTTTGAGATTTTGTTGTTCTAGGTGTGTTTGAATTTTATCCTACTTGCGCAACTGTTGTTTATGTTAACCCTGGTGACAAGTACGTTGAGACAACTATGAAAATATTTTCAACAGTAAATCCTGTTTTTAGAGGCTCAGTGAGGCCTCGAATGAGTTTGGAGTCTATTGCAGAGCAGATTCTGGCAAAGAGAGTGTATGTCTCTGATATTTTGATAATTGATTGGCTTCATAGGAAAAGGTATCTACGTGTCTATTGTTTTGTGGTTTTGTTAGGTATCTACATGTCTATTGTTTTGTGGCTTTGTTAGTTTATTGTAATGTTTTTTCTTTTATTGTTTAGGGATTGTGAGTTTCTATTCTTGGTCTTGTAAGTTCTATTGTTAGTGTTTGTGGGTGGTTTTATTTTGGCTGTAAGTTCTGCATGAGATGTGTTGATGTTATTTTTGGAGTGTATAAATGCAATGCGTGCGGCGATGAGTCAACCACTCTTTTGATACTGTGAATTTTATTGCTTTATTTCAGTTATGTGAATGAGTTATATCTGATTGGCTATGTTAATTCAGGTATAAGATGGAGATTGTTATTGGCGATGGTACTGGTTATGTCAATGTTTGTGTTTTGAATAAAGTTGTTGAACGGTTAATTGATTCATCAGCTTGTAAGCTTTTCAATTTGCATGGTGTTGCTGAATGTGAGATTCCAGGGGAGGTATTTAGTTTGGTTGGAAAAAAATACATATTTAAGCTGCGATATGATGGCTACGATTTGATTATGGGTAGAGAGGTGTTCACTGTCTGTGATGTTTTCCCACCCTGTGGTGTGTGGAATGTGCAATGTATTAATGAGTTATGCTTGGAGGTTAGTAAATTTTATTTTACCTTTCATTTATTAAAATGGTGGTAAGTTTGTTGGTTGTGTCTAAGATTTATTTTTAATTTTGGGTGTATTGTTTGTTTTGTTTGATAGGATGCCTTTTCGGCGACTGGATGTGGCGAAAATGATCGGTGCGGTGTTGGTGTTTTGTCTGCTGTGGGCGGTTCTTCAAGAAACATGAAGTGCAGTTTCTACATAGTTTGTGATGTGAGTGTGTGTGTTGTTTAGTTTTTGTTTATGGGTTTGGTAGATATACTTGCAATTTGGACAATTAATTGTGTGACTGTATTTATGTTGTAAATCCGAAAATGGGATATGAATCAGAAGTTATTTGCACTTTTGCTGGTGTTGGTTTATTTTTTTTGGTTATTTATTGCTCTATTTATTTTTTATAATGATAGACGTGAAAATTTGATCGTCATCTTACATGAAAATGGTTGAAAAATGCATCCATTATGGTTATCTTATCAATTGTGAACTAAGCAGTTTTCTTTGAGGTCGGTATTTTTGTGTTACAGAGACACACTTCAAGTTGCTTCAGAAGGCTTTTCTTGCATTTTATTCGAAATGGTTAAGGTTCAAATTTTTTTTTGTAAAGTTGTTCTGAATATTTCAGGAAGTCATTTACCATAAGTTCTATGATGCCCTTTGAAATAATTATGTTATATAATCTTAAAATGTTTTGGCGAACGATTTTATTTTTTTTCAATGTATAATAACATTTGTTGTTTTCTTATATTTTATCTTTTAAGTTAAAAGAGCATATGCTTCTGGTGTTTTTATTGTTACAGTTATTTGGTGTTATTAGGTTGTGGTGGAGATTATGTGTTGTTTTGGAAAATGTACTAAGCATAGTTTGAGCTTACTGAAAAAATTAAGTTGAAAGAGATGCATGATTTGTTTGATTGGATTAATTGGTTTTTTCTGAGTTTAACTAAAAAATTGTTGCCCGAAATTGTTATTCTTGTTTATTGGTTTGGTCAATCTATTGTGTTGTGTTTGCTTTTGTGCTGCTGGGGTGATTCCTTAAAACGTCTTACTGAATTTGTTTTGGTTTATCATAAAGTCAACTTTTATAGTTTAATGATGGATATGATTGAATTACAGTTATTGTCTATGGATTTTAGTGTTTTGGTATTTGTGATTGAGGTTTTGTAATTTCAAGTGTCTTACAGAGTTGTCTTAGTCATTTTATGGTTATGGATGAGCAGGGTGCCGTGGATGGTGGGGATGTGGAGGTATATGATGTTCAGACATATGGAGGTGGTGTATTGGGTGCCAAAAGAGTAGGTTGGTGACATCTCAATCATGTTAATTCAGTTTTGTGGTATAGTTGTTGTAAAAATTGTGTAGTTGGTGCTCGATTTTGCTTAGTTTGGTTGTGTGTTAATTTGTATTTTACTTTTTAAAAATTTGGTAATTTATATAAAATGTATTTTATGCAGCAAGGTCTCTTAGTCGTGGTTGTTTTGAGTCAAGTGGAAGTGAAGTTCGTGTTGTGGTTCAGCCTGAATTGATGTTAGGTTGGTTTGTTGTGTTTTATTAACATGTTAATTTTTTGAAAATTTGTGTTCATTTTTGTGATAAATCACAATTGTTTTTAGGGGTACGTTCCTCCCATGATCAAAATTTGTTCCATGTCATGTCTGATGTGTTGGTATTTTACCATTGTTGTGACAAGTTTTGTTAATGTTTTTCAGGGCCAAGTGTCTGTGAGAATCATAGCGCTTCGTTAGAATCGGGTCATGCTGGAGGCGATGAAGTCGTGGGGCTTGTAGTGTTCGGACAAAAAGGCATGGTGTTTTATGTGCTAAAATTTAAATCAATGTCTGGATATGGTTAGGATTGTGGGTGGTTGCAGTGATCATGGTTGTTATATTTTTTTTATTAAACCAATTCTACTTTCCCTTGGTGCGATACTTGAAACTGGAGTTACAATAAACACCATCAAAAATATGTAAGTATTTATACTTTATTAATAACTTACAAAATATTATTTTTATATGTGGTGATGTTAATAATTATTTTATTTGCAGAGACGTTAAGAAGATTGATGATCCTGATGAACCAATGCATTGGTTAACAAAAGATGGAATGATAATTTTTATTATGTGTTCTGTTATTATTGAAAGTTAATGAATTTATTTCTAAGTTGAATACTTGTTCAAAATTGCAAAGTATAATTCAAGTTTAAGCTGCTGACTTCTTTCTCTGTGAATAACAAGAATGTTATGGTATATAATTTAACATATTAGATTATTTTATACAAGTCAACAATAACATTTCATTTATAATTGATGATTTATACAAGTTCAACATATGAATGAACGTTTAAAATCTCTGTAGATGGGGCAAGGGGCGTTCATAAAACGTCAAATTCAAGCTCTAAAGAGTTCCCTGGTATTATGTGGAAGCAAAAAGACTTAGATTATGTTTTTCTTATATTTTGGTAAATACTTGTTCTGCCTTTGCCGGTTCACTGGTTAAATTTGAACATGTTTGTGATTTATTATTTTGAAGTTTGTGGGAACCCTTCTGCAGTTTATCAATATGTTTTAAATGAATTATGTGAACACAGACTTACTATTCAATGTGGATTATGATGAAGTTGCTAAATTTTAACCTTTGAGTAAAAAGTAATTAGTATGATTCTAACTAACTCATTATATTCTTTCACTAAACAAATATTCCTTTTTAAAAAAAATTTCACATGTAATTTCAACAATAATCTTAATAATTTGACATAGACAGTACTTATATCCAATCAGATAAATAAAATTCCAGAATAAACATACAATGGTAGTCAATTAACTGGGTGTTAGATATAAGTAAACTATTAATTTTAATTACAAACTATAATACCTAAGTTTAACTGACGGTAGTTTCTAGGTATTATACTTAGATCAATTAAAGTTTATTTCTTATCAAAATTATACAACAAATATCAACGAGTGTCTGTCAAATGTTCAAAACTCTATTAACAGTTCCCGGAAGTTATTCTAAGCAAGTTACATGTTTCCTAAAATCTAAAATTATGGGTACCATACACTTTGGCTTTAGTTCTTTAAATTAGATACAACACTTCGCTTAAACGCAATTTCAAAATACAATGGATTTTTTGTCCTTAAGTGACGCATTTGATGTTTCTGACAACGTCTTCACAGTAGACGAAAGGAGATTTACTCTGATACCATCAACCAAGACAATATCGATGCAGGACCAACGAACACCACAATTGTGTTTGATTGGAAAAATAATGGATGAAGTTGAATTGCATGCTGATTGGGTAAAGTTATTATTGTCTTGCAAGTGGGGTCTAACGGGTAGAGTATTGTTACAAAAAATTTGCTGAAAATTTGTTTCTGATTCAGTTTGATACCAAGATTGATTTTGAAAAAGTATTATCACGTCCATGGTCTTACCTTGATAATATGATCTTGATGCGTCGTATGGATTTGAGCCTGCTAACAAAAACAATAGATTTTAACCATATTAGTTTGTGGGTTCGTGTATATGGTTTATTTGGAGAATATATGAACGAACTGTTTTTAATGTCTACTGCTATCAAATTGGAGAAGTGATAGAAATAGATACAAACAGTTTCAAATGTAGACATCAAGTCTGTGCACGTGTTTGTATTACAATACCACTGGACAAACCATTAGTCATAAGAAAAAAGAATTGGTGTTGTAAACAGTGAAACATACTGGGCAACATTTGCTTATGAGCATGTCCCTAATTTTTGTTATTACTGTGGTTTCTTGGGACACTGTGTGAATGCATGTAAGCTAAAGTCAACAATAGTTTCTAGCAAACAATTGGAATGCAAATATGGAGCAAATCTTCATGCTGCAATATATAGACACCCAATAATCAGGATACATGGACACATAGACAACAAATCAACGAAACCATAAACGATTAATTTTGTTGTTATGCATTTTGTGTTCAATTTCAATTTTTAAGACATTGTTGTCTAAGCTTCCAATTTAATAAAATTATCATCCTATCTATATTGTAGGTAGTGCAATGGGTAATGTGTATTATCTTTTTTTGCAGGTCAATCAAATTTCCATACAATGGCACCAAATATTACCAAAAAAATAGCTTAAATCAAATATTCTATTCTTAATATATTTATAATGAATAATTTTTTTTAAAAAATAATTATATTTATATACGATTTTTAAAAAATTTTGATAATTTATTTAATAAAAATAATAATTCATAATAAAAATGTTTATATAAATATTTAATTACGACACAAAATACCATATTTTACAAATCACTAAATAGACCTAGGCGCTTCTTGAAAGCTATCAAGTTTGTCTTTATGGTCTGACGTTTATCACAACATAACAACATACGCGTTTTAAAATTTTCACATATTACCTTGAAAATTAAGAATCACGTCCAATTAATTAGCATCAACATAAAATACTCTCCACTTAATTTTATTAAAATTTAAAGTTGTCTTCATTGGTTGTGCGTCTGATACATCATATATACATGAAATCATATGGTTTATGGCCAAACTATTAAGATATATCTCAATCCTACCTATTGTTTTAGTATATAAATTTAATTTCAGAAATATATGATATATACACTCCAGTTATTAATAAGAAATCAAATGATGCAATATTGTGCATTCATGTCCATTAATTAATTAATTTCAAATAGTCATATATATGAATCGATGGTACATCGATCAAGTTTGAGTAGGGTTGATATTGATAATATTAGAATTATTATAGCTTAAAAATTATTATTTAATTTCATAAATATAATAAGTATTAAGTGTAACGACAAGTCATTATATTATTGCAAAAATAATCAACTTTTATCATACAACAATGCAATATCTATGACATTATTCACCTGCATGCACCTTGGACCACTTAGGATAAATAGCAGGTCATGTGTATGATGTTATTAACTGAGTTAATCAACATTTCTGTCCTGAATCGTGTGGTTATTTATAGCGATCTCAGATTATTACGTATCATCTTATTAATCATTGACGTAAGTGAAGTAAGCAGCTCAGATATTACTCAGCAAAAAACAAAATAATGCAGCTTGTGGCAATTAATGTCGCCTAATGAACACCACTGTATACATATTCATTCATAACGTTTTTATGTGAGTTGTTTCCCGCTCATTGTTATTAAGTCAACTTCTTATAAACATGCGTGATAGTTGATATAACATATCAACTAAATAAAGTATATATTTCTTTGTGATTCAGAATGTTATGTGTCACCTTCAGTTGTTATTAACACGTATGACCTTCAGTTTTAAACTGTAAGCGGTTTTCAAATCATTTTAGTGTACATAAATTGTTTCAACAATACATGAATAATATAAATCACTTCATAAACAATTAGCGTGATCCATATTTTAGTTTTTTGTATAAAAAATATTAATATAATTAGCTTTCGTGGGATGATTTTATATGTTACATCTATATAACGAATTTTCATGAGATGCGCGTGCCGCTCACTAGTACATATGAATGTTTTTTTCAATTTCTAAACTTTTGACATGCATACATTTAATTGTTGAATAGAATTGAGATTTATACAAGATATTTCTGGTAATCAATTTTACAAAATTATTAATCATACTTTTTTAATCAACAAAGTTATTTATTCATGTAAATCGAGTGAGACAATTCTTGCACTCATATATTGAAAGTATACAAGCGTCTATAAACAATAATAGCTCTTCTGGATACCAAATGAGACTCGAATTCTAATCCAGAGACCAGGAAATGAGTAAACCCCAAACTGTTGTGTCACACTCAATTAATTATCAATCATATTTAATTTAATACTTAACAATTAAGTATGATAATTATGTAGAACATAATTAATTTAATAATCATTTTTAATGATAAAAAATCATGTACATTGTCTTATTTTTAATTCAAAGTATTTTTTGAATCAACAAAGTTATTCATTCAAATTGGGTTGGACAAACCTCGCATTCATAATATTATGCAAAACACGGCATACACCTCAATTGACTGGAGAAACCCACTATATATATGTATTATGTTAAATAAAATATAATTAGTACATGATGTTATGTGTGTACTTTTAGTTATTATGTGTTTAAATTGTGTAATTGTATGTATATTCATATTTTTTTTATGGAAAAATACTGTTATTAATAAGTTAACTAACCCGACATCAAGCCGGAAGCTAAGATAACATTTGGTGGGACAGACCCCGCACAATGATCTCAATTATTGTTAGTTAAAGCATACTTGAATATATATATATATATATATATATATATATATATTCAAGTATGCTTTAACTATCACTTCATTCCAAACTCCACCAAAACGTTCTAACCTATATCTGCTCATTCATTTTCTCGCGAGCGACACGTGGCGGAGTGGTTTGCTAACCTCGTTAGTCACAAACATGTGGAGAGCTAATATATATATATATATATATATTCAAGTATGCTTTAACTATCACTTCATTCCAAACTCCACCAAAACGTTCTACCCTATATCTGCTCATTCATTTTCTCGCGAGCGACACGTGGCGGAGCGGTTCGCTAACCTCGTTAGTCACAAACAGGCGGAGAGCTAAGGGCACGCTCGTCATTCCAATATCAAATTTGATGTATAACATTTTGTATTGGATTGTATAACATCATATATTCTGTGCTGATCGCGCATTTAAAGTGCGGTCATTCAGAGATTCACACTAAAAATAGGTGCATTTAAAGCGGGATCGTGATTTTAAACCACGATCATTCAGCGATTCACACTAAAAATAGGCTAGATCTGGAGAGTGATCGTTCATCAGTACAATATATAACAACATGTTATACTTGCTACATCGACATGTTATGCATCGACAGTGAGACAGTTATACACAAACCTCTGAAAGTGGGTACTCGTTTTATGTGCTGCTGAACATCATCTAACTACACTGGTTATACAATATATGACAACATGTTATATACATGGTACACCACCATGTTCTACGTAACCATTCAGAGAGTTACATATAAACATCTAAAGTGGTTAATGGTTTTACATGTTGCTTAACATTATCTAATTAAATAAGTCAACGTCCAATAACAAATCCATATTTCCAAAATTATTAAAATATTAAAGAATATAAATTAAATATATGTATTTTCAGAAATATCGGTATGCAAAATCAATCTATATGTTACCAAATTTATTGATGATTAATTGAAGATTTACTTCCAAATTAATTGAGCATTTACCACAGATATTTAAATAGGACATAAATTATAAGTCAACCAAGCTAATAGACGATTATGATATTAAGAATATGAATCAACTTTAACATATGTGATACAGTACAAACAGACATGTTATACATGATACATCGACATGTTATACATAAACAAAAAGACAGTTGCAAAGTTGATTAATTAAAAGTTTGCCCCGAAAAACAAACATTACAAACACATAAAATGAGTAAAAAAAACATGCAGCGACGATGGTAAGTCGTTGTCATCTTCGTCGTTAATGTCTTCTACACCTTAAATTTGTTGTACATGAAAGAAAAACTCTAGATCGGATCAAAACCGGCTAAAATAAAAAAAAAATCAAAAATCAATAACAACATAATCGACAACAGATTTAATATGAAATAACGTTATTTAGATTGGATCAAAATTGGCTTCAATGAAAACAAAACAAATCGAAACTATAAAAAACGAAATCAACATAAGATGAAACAAAAAATCGCGCTACTTACCGATAATTCTCAGCCGAATCGACGACAACAAATCACACGCCTCACTGCCTTTGAGTCGACGCCAAAATCGCTCTGCAGCAAGTCAAACGTCGCGCGCGTAGTTGTAAGAAGTCAAACCGTCGAAATGGGGTATTAGGCTGTCCACAACAAGAGAGTGGGCAATGAGTGGAGACTCTCAATGCTGCTATGTGGCAACCACAATGGAGAGTGTATTCAAAAGTGGGTGATGTGGAGGGAGGGATGGAAAGAGAAGGAGTGGGTGGAGAGGGTAGGAGAGAGAAATGAGGGACTCCCTAATTTAATATATAATAATGTATTAAATATGTAATATGCAATTTTTTTAAATTATAAATATACATTACCAAATATATAATATGTCTATTAATATATAATAAAATATAAAATATATTCATAAAATATAATTAATATTTATTTATTTTTGAAGAAAATACAAATTTTATAATTAATATAATTAATTATATTAACTGTATAAATTTATAACTAATTATATAATTAATTAAAATATAATCAATATTTATTGTATCTATATATATTTCCATTTTTAATAAATATACAATATGTTTATTAATAAAAAAAATTATATAAATAAAAAATAATAATAAAAAATATTCATGGGGTATATTTAATATTTACTGTCTCTATATATACCTCATATGTTCTCATATTTGCACACGAAAGAAGAACCGAAATACAAAGAGGTCCTGTTACAGGAGCTCGAGGAATTTTCAACTGAACCGAAAGAATATTTTCATATTCATGTTATAATAAAATAGTTTTTTTTTTATAATTATAAATGAATAATAATGTTGAAATATTTAATTATATAAAAAAATTATTAATTGAATTAAATAATATAAACATGAGACACTCTGTTGTGGCCTCCAAAGAGTGAGTGCTTGTAGAGAGTGAGTGTGCTGATGTGGCAGCTCAAAATCTGACATAGAGACTCCCATGGAGGCATTCAGCTGTGGACAGCCTTAGGTCTGCTAAGCAAAATAACCTCAATACCCCCACTTAAACGCATATCTCTGTTAAGTGGGGAGACTCTTCGTTCACGCCACGTGTCACCATCTCCTCTTTTACTCGTCAATCCTGCGAATGATATAAAGTTTAGACATTTTTATTTTTATAAGTTTGTACTTTTATATATATATAAAAATAAAATGAGTAAATTAAATTTTTTTTTAAAAAAATGATGAAAATATGTCAAGACATTTACTTCTGGCCATTATCGTATCCAATATTTTGAACATAGGGAATTGGACTTTAAGTCTGATGGCTGTTTAAAGCATAAACTAACAATATATATCCATTTGTCTTAAAAAACATATATTCATTTTGATAAATATTTTTTTATAAAAATGAAAATTCTCAATGTCTCGTAATGTTTCATAATTTCGATTCTTTAAAATCTAATTCTTAAATATTTTAATTTAATACGACAATTTATTTATCTACCTTACAATTCTCCGGACAAATTATTTGAAATATAATAAATCAGACAAATAAAATCTACATGCTTTCGCATTCCTACCATTTTGAGACAGACTTTCTATATATCCGCCAACCAGAAAAAGAGAAAAAAAACAGTAATTAACTTAACAAACAAACAACAATTAATGTTTTTTTATAAAAAGCCCTTGTCTTGAACCGAATAAAAATATCAAGAAAAGATTCCAAATAAGCAAGTTGCAGTTAAAACGACAGGCGGTGACTCACTGCCCACAACCAGCCAACCAGCAACCTCCTTTCCGGTAATCAATCACCGTAACGCCTCACTTAATCCTCCACGTGTCACCCTTACAGCTCCTTCTGTTTTAACGGTCACCTTTGTTTCGTCGCCTAGTCCATTTTCGAGAACAGATCGGACGGCTGAGATAAATGAGGATACAGAAAAAAGCGTGCGCTGTATATACACGGGAGACGGGGAAGTAAAGACAGTCACTAAACGGCTAAACAAAGAAAAAGAAAAATAAAATAAAAAACAGACAGATCATTTAAGCAATAAAAATATAAAATCACTCACAGACCTCTCTTTCTTTTCTCTATTGCTATTGCTATGTTCTGTTTCTGTGCTTGTTGAATTGAATCCTCTGTACCTGGCCACACCCATAGCAGATCTCTTTCTTCTCTACCCAAATCTTCTCCTATTTTGTTCAGATTTTCTCTACCCTTTGATTCTGCTATTAATTCCCATCTTCCCATTTCGATTTTATTTGATTCCATTTCCTTCTCTCTCCCGGTTTCCTCCGGCGACAAAATGCGAGCAATTGAAACCCAGGAGCTGTAATCGATTTCCATTTCTCTGTCTTTCTGGGTACGCGGCGATGGCGGTGTACGACGCGGAATTCGTGAACAACCAGCTTTCCAAACCCACATCGATCTTCGGGCTCCGGCTGTGGGTCGTCATCGGAATCTTGTTAGGGTCTCTGTTCGTGCTGACTCTGTTCCTGATCTCGCTGTGCCTGACCTCCCGGCGGCGGCGCAACCCGCGGCGGGGGAAGCTGATGATGGCGGCGGCGGCGGCGAAGGACGCGACGCCGGTGGTGTCGAAGGAGATTCAGGAGATCGTGGCGGCGGAGCAGCAGGCGGTGCCGGAGATCCACGTGGAGATAGGGAAGGCGGAGCACAGGGTGGTGTTCTCAGATCGGGCGTCGAGCGGGGAGAGCAGGGGGACTGTGAGCGGCGAGAAGACGGCGTCGTTTGGGAGCGGGAGCATAGGGCCGGAGGTGTCGCATCTCGGGTGGGGGAGGTGGTACACGCTCCGGGAGCTCGAGGCCGCCACCAACGGCTTGTGTGAGGAGAATGTCATTGGTGAAGGTGGCTATGGGATTGTCTATAGTGGGATTCTTGCAGATGGTACCAAAGTTGCTGTCAAGAATCTCTTGAACAACAGGTATTGTGTTGATCATCAATTTACTGATGAAGATAGTTTTAGGATGTGTTCATATGAAAAGGGTATAAGAAAATTTGAATTTTTTTTACCAGGAGATGAGATTCGGACTAATATGCTCAGGTAGATAGTGGTTGTGTTGTATAGGTCAAGATACAGCAACTGTTTTGTATGTTCATCTTGGTTATTGTTGATGACATAAACTGGAAAAGGAGATGCAGGTTAGATGTTAATTTGTTTCAGTTGACTTGTGAAGCTTAACACTTGTTCTTGCCCAGGGGGACTAGTAGTTGTGTGATGTACAGATGAGTACATTTGTCTTTCATTTCAAGATAAGGAGCATGCTGCTTAATATAGGCCTAGTAGGTGACCACATGGAAAATTTTGTGCTAGTTTGTATGAGTCATAATTGAATGATTTTTCTTCTGGTTCAGTGTGATAATCCTTTATATGTTCTGTTATTCCTTTCTTGTGTTTGTTTCAGTATATGTGGTAAAGTTGCTTTTTCTTTCTTAGATAAAAAGAAATTTCTTTAGAATCAAGACTTGGTCAGTGATGTTGGAATGTGTATTTATAGGGTGTATGAGATTTTTAGTTGACAAAAGCTAACTGTGGTTCTTGGTTCGTCATATTGTTTTGTTCATCATTCATAGTACTTGCATATGTGCTAAATGGACCGGCTTATAATATTGATGATGAAAATTAGGGGCCAAGCTGAAAAGGAGTTTAAGGTTGAGGTGGAGGTTATTGGGCGCGTACGACACAAGAATCTTGTTAGATTACTTGGATATTGCGTTGAGGGTGCATACAGGTATCAAAATTTGCTTTCCAATTTCATGTTGAGGTTGTATTTATGGTCAAAATATAGTAAATGTGAGTAATATGCTTTTTATTTCTTAGGATGCTTGTGTACGAATATGTCAACAATGGCAATCTAGAGCAATGGCTTCATGGTGATGTTGGGGATGTGAGTCCTCTGACATGGGATATCCGTATTAACATCATATTGGGAACAGCCAGAGGGTACAACAACTCAGATCTTAACCTTAGTTTTGCAAAAACTTATTTTCATTCAACTCTTATATTTGTTGCTTGTTTGCTGGTTTTCTGATTGATATATGTTTACTACTTAAATGGTCTCAGGTTGGCCTATCTTCATGAGGGTCTTGAACCGAAAGTCGTCCATAGAGATGTAAAATCAAGTAATATACTACTTGATCGGCAATGGAACTCAAAGGTTTCTGACTTTGGACTAGCCAAGCTTCTGTGTTCTGAAGTGAGCTATGTGACAACTCGTGTGATGGGAACATTTGGGTTAGTGCATGTCCCTTATACTTCTGCGTCTTATTCCGTCGTTTTATATCTCTCTACTATCATTTAACCTTAGTGTACTTAGAGGAGTATCAGATAGTTTTTCTTGATTTGTTTCGTCCAAGAATAGGAAACTAACTCTTACTTTTGCCGGTTTGTCTTAGTTATGTTGCACCAGAATATGCTTGCACTGGGATGCTGAATGAGAAAAGTGATGTTTATAGCTTCGGAATTCTCATCATGGAGATAATTACTGGGAGAAACCCTGTTGATTATGGTCGACCCAAGGGAGAGGTTAGTTTCAAATATAACATAAAATTTGTTTGCTTCAGCCCTTTATGCCTCAAGTTTGTTTTGTTACCGACTGCAAATTGGAAAATGCTTGCAGGTAAATTTGGTCGAGTGGCTGAAGACCATGGTTGGAAACCGAAGATCGGAGGAAGTAGTAGATCCCAAGATGCCTGAGATGCCTTCATCAAAAGCCCTTAAACGTGTTCTGTTGGTTGCTCTTCGATGCGTTGACCCGGATGCAACCAAGAGGCCCAAAATGGGACATATAATCCACATGCTCGAGGCTGATGACTTGCTAATCCACAATGTACGCACTGTTTCCCATTACTGGATACATTTTACAATTCAACCGGTTCATCTGCGAAGTAAGAGGTTTACACTTGTTATGCATCATTTGCAGGAGAGCCGAGTTGGGAGAGAATCTTCTCACCGTGAGCATCAACCAGTAAATCACAATGTTCAGAGAGTAGGTGATAGAAAATACAGCGAAGAAGCATCCGACACGAGTGAAAGTGGAGATACCGGAACATACCAACATCAACCAAGCAGGTGGAGGTAATACCATGAAAGGATTATTTATTAGGTTACTAACAACTCAAGCTTCTCCATCCCTTGTGCGTTTTCATAGTTATCATTATTGGTTGGTTCCCTCTGATTTTTTTCTTCTGTACCTTGAGTACAAGAAGACAAGAATCTTCATTTATTTCTGGCCCAGTTTATACAGTTGTTTCTTCTATATATACCCTTTCTAGATTGGGATACAACACTTGTACAATTGAACGAATTACTCATCCTTGTTATAGAAATCTTAATTCATTGATATTTTTGCGAGAATATAAATCTAGCAGAGTGAGGATGATTTCTTTTTTACGATAGTTTGCGTTCAATTGTAACATTTATTTATAATTTAGGAAGTTTTGTAGCTTGAGGTCTGCTGTCGCATTCTAGTATTTGTGGCGAGAATGATTAATTAGCACGCATGACCCTTACCTTTTGTCGCTATCGGGTGGCGGCCACAGAAAAATGAGGTGCATGTTAGGCCAATAACCAGCTGCATTGATAGAAGCACTTAGATTAGGTGGTAACATCACTGCCACTGCCAGCCTGGAATCTAAATGGATTTGTATGGAGGAAGAGCCCCACATCCACAAAGAAGCTAAGTCTTCTCCAAGTATTTTATTGTATGATTTTACATAGCTGTCTTTGTCTGTCCATGGGAATTAGGACAGAAAAAGGGTTGCAGTTTTGGCTCAACTCTTAGGAGAAGAACATGCCCTTTCCCTTTCCATTTCCCTTAGGAGAAGACCAAGTAAGTACATGATTATGGATAACAGATGTGTTGCAGCAAGCAAGCTGTCTGTGGGTGCTGAGCTGCTCAGGTGGACCCTTTTTGTGTCTGTCTGTCTTTAGTTTATGATTCTTAAATTCCCAGATCACCACATGTTGTGTTGTAGAGGGAATTGGGAAATTACAAGTTGCAGTTGTTTATATGAATGTGTTTTGTATTTAAGTGAGCAAGTGGAGGGAAATGGTAGCTCTGCTAATACAATAGCACTACATTCAAGTGGAATTTGCTCATAATTTAGAAGACGTAAAAAAAGGTGTGTGAATAGTGGAGATACCAAGTTGCTGCTAGTTGCTTGCTGGTCTATGATTTGATTCCATATGTTTGGCACAAGGCATGTGCATAGTGCATGTACATGTACTAGAGAGACAGAGGATCAATTCCAATCTTTTTATTATTTACCATCAATTTTACTGCAATTTGGTATCTACAAATATTTTTATTTCGATTTTGTTTTAGTTCCTGTTTATCATCGTGTCTAAATATTCAGTTTTGTTTCAATTATATCATCTATGTTAAATAATATTTGCTTTAGACTGGTGTAACTATTTTATTATCTGGCATAATATACATGTTAGTTTGATTTAACAATTCTGCAACAAAAACAAATTCGAATAACATCAAATTGGAACTTGTATAATATGCATGTGATGAATTAAAACAAACAAACTCTGAGTAATTAAAAACATTATTATGTGCTTCAAGGAGGTTTCTTCTAGTTGTTGGCAATGGCAAGCCCACATGAATTGGGCTAGGGCCATTTTAATGGGAAAAAGATAAAGTAAGAGTGGGTGATAAATAAATTTAACTCAAAGCCCCGTATAATAATATGAATATATGGGTGGGAAAAATCTGAGTATCGGTAAGAAACCATAAGATTACGTTGACTTTGATGCAGTATTTTACTCAAAGGGGGACAATATAATATTCTTATTCATACTACTAATTTTACTATTTTCTAATACTAGTCTTAACATGATTACGAGTTGGTAACTGATTTTTTCGAGTCACTATTGTTTGGAAGCGGTCTATAGTTAGGATTAGATAAATCAACCAAACTCCTTGGTCTATTGATTACAAATTTATCCATTACACCACAGTGAGTCAATTACAATAATTCAACATTAAAAAATACTTTACTAACCACAAATTAGACTCAATTGGAGAACAAACTAGGTACATGAATTTCAAACTCCAACCAAATCAAGAAATCAAAATTCCACCTCAAACACAGGTAATAATCTTGATGAATAACAAAACATCATCCTAGTGAAACAAAAAACACCATCAAACAAAACAACAATTGAAACCAAGAGACAACACAAGAGTAAGACGAAGCAACCTGTCAATTCAACGTTTACCACGTGATTGCTCAATCGGAAACCTTCCCAAAACGACATTGTAACCGCTTACGCAGACGTAAAATCAGAGGATCACAATAGCGAGTCAGAATCTTTCCAAGAACAAACCGCGAGTTTTGCTTGAAATGGAAAATGTACACAGTCTCCACCCTCGGTCTCAACCCACCAATACCCCCCACATATATAAAAATTGAACAGGCGCATACCAACATGCACCAACACACACACATTCACCAATAGACACGTAACAACATATACCGTGAGTATGGACAAAATTTATAATACAATGAACAACTCAGAATTTATAAAATAACCACACAAAAAAATGAAACAATAGTAAATTTATTTTGAAGAAACAGTCGCCACTTGTCACATTTCCTTACTCTTTTTATATTTAAATTAGATTTAATTGAACCAATAAATCTAATTTATATATAAAATGAGTAAATATTTTTGACAAGTGGCGATTGTTTTGTGCATAAATTTTTTTTCAATTGTTGAGTTTTTGTATTTGGTTTTTGAAAAATAACTGTCAATTTTAGTTATTTTTGCATTTTTTTAAAGTTCAATGTATTTGTATTTACGTCTATATTCAATGCATTTTTTATTTCGTGTCTGTTGGTATTAGTTGTGTCTGTTGGTATGTGTCTCTCCATGGTGTATAAATACGTGTTGTGATCCTATTGTACGATGGTGTCGTTGGGGTTTAATCTACCATTTCACGCATAGCCCGCGGATTGTTCTCGGTTAGAATGTCGCTCGTCGTTGCGGTCCTCAGACTTCGTGTTTGCGTTAGCGACTGCAATGGCGTCTGATATTTATTCCGATTGAGCGATCACGTGGTAGGTCTGAATGTCGGATTTCCACTCCTCGTCTAATACTTTATTATAATTGTCATGTTTTCCGGTCTTGTTATGGTGGAGGTGATCAATGATAATATGCAAGAGTTTTGTATGGTGTTTTAGTTTTGCATGGTGGAGGCAATTTCTTGAATGTAAGTATTTCATTTTGTTCCATTAGCATATAAATGACTTTTTTATTTTACTTTTTAAAAATAATCATTTTCTTGATATTTTGGTTTTATGTGTCATGTGTGTATGCGGAAGGATTTTTTATATTGATGCATATATCCTTTATATAGGAGAATATATGTTTCATTTCAAAATTGTCCCGAGATGACACTAAAGGTCGTATATGTTATTTAGATTATGTGAATGATTTTAAATTTTTTTTATCTCAACACTTATGTTTATGCAAATTTCTTTTATCAACAACGTAGTTTGTCTATTGTTATATGCTCGTGGTGGAAATAATGAATTCTTATGGGAATATAAATTTATTAAGGTATGGTTTTTATATTTTGTTTAATTATATGAGTAATTGGTTAATTTATCAGGATTTGACCGGTTTGGTTGTAGCTGTGTTTTTATATGATAATCTTTGTGGTTTTTGGCGTTTTTAGCTTGGTCACAGAACATTGAATGAAAACATTATGGTTTGGTGAAGATTATTTTATATATGGCATTAAAAATTTTGAATTTCGTAACATGAATCAACCATTGTAATGAGAGACATTAATTGAAAAGTTTATGCGCGCGTGCATTAATTAAAAACATTATACGAAAAGCGCGCAATGCTCGCGCGTGCATTGCACTAGTTAATGTAATTGCAATATTAGGAAGAGATTTGGAAGTACTGACAATGCAATTGATTCATTTTTGCTTACGTCAATCCAGTCTTGAACATTGATGACTATATTTACTAAAGTGGTCAATCTACAAGATGAATAAGAGAAATAGTCCATAATATGAGTCTTCCCATTTGTGTATGAATAACAAATAATATATTTCCTATACTAACTAAAATTCAGTTTAGAGTTAGATGAATTCACTATATAAATTTTCATTCAAAAAATGGAATTGACAACACATGATAAAAATATACAAAATAATAACACCCCTGCTGAAATTGTGACAAAGATTGTTACTGTTATTTGTATGCAAATGATCAATAACATTGAAATACAAATAGTTGGTCCTGAATTTCAACCCGCCATACAGAGCTACAATCATCAAGAAAGATTTTGTCGAGTAACATTATATTATACTTTTATGATAATAGACTTTGCAAATGAAGCGCACCGCTTTTGCATGTGGATAACTTCCAGTTCATTAAATGAGCATGATCTTTATTTGTTATGGAATGCATCAAGATCTATTACATGGTTTCAGTAGGTATGAAAGTTAATATATTGTACTCCAAACCAATCAACCCACCCTAGGAGTAGAACTATATTTAGTTACTTTCTTTTTATTTTAACTATTTACAAACATGCAAAGTACACAATAATGCAATATCATACTCGATCTTATTCAGATGTTCTATAGAATTTGAGTAGTTTGCAAATTATAAAGTAATATAATAAACAATCATTTCACCTAACACATATCACACACACAAGAAGACAGTATACATAGCGCAAGCTTATACAAGACATGATTGGTATGTGTCGTGAACATAATTTTGTTGGTGAATTTAATAAATAGCCAGAATGCTCTTTCCTATACAAAATTAGAATATTGACGAAATAGAAAAGTATTCTCATTGTGCCGAGAATATGACCGCAACCACACAATCACGTGACCCCCACATTCACTAAAGTCCGAGTCTTTTCTTGAATAGCTAGAATGTTCATTATGTTGTTCAAAGTCTTTTCTTGCTCCTTCCATATGGATATGAACTGACAATATTTCAGCATGGTGGTGGGCACGGGCCAAAAACCAACCTGCCCGCTATTATGCGGGTATGTGATATGAACAACCGCCAACCACACACGATTTAATAATTTTTAGTGTTCATAACCGCGCTGATTTGCGAGTGGGTCGATTTTCACCCACAAAACCCGCATTTGTTGGGCCTCAGCCTTTTACGCACAAAATAATCAGATTTTTTAATTTTAAAACCAAATTAATATGCAGATCCTATTTCTTATTTGAAAGTCCAATTTCTTTAGAACAATGCCGGTTTTGCTTACTGTCATATCCAATTTTCAGAACAAGAACAATCCATATTCAACAACATGATGAAAGTAAAAAATAAATTATAACAAACCAAAATATGGGTTTTTATCTACCAAATCAGGTGATAAGTGCATGTGCTTATTTTGATTTTTTTCATCCTGCAAAAACCATTCTTGAAATGATTATTTGTACACTCATATTGTGTATATAATAAATAGATACAGATGTCGGTACTTGTATAGAGCATTTAAAGTAGTGCAAATTCAAGCTCAAGAGATTTACCCTTCAAAAAAAGTCTCGAGATTTATATTTACATTTGCATGTTCAAACTCTAATAAGAAAGAGATGATGTTCGTCTAAATATTTGAAAAAATCTTCTGCACAAACATATAATAATTGACTGCTATTTCACTCCACTTTATTATTAGTGATTCTATTTCATTGAAAGTTTGATGAATTTGAGGGTAATTTAGACTTCTTACAACATTAAAATATTCGTCCAAATTTTAACGACATTAGAACAATTTGTAAAAAAAACATAATTAACTTAATATAAAAATCTTGTTATAAAAGGAATAGCACGTACATTGTAAAACGCGTCATAATAAGTGTTGTAGTGTATAATTAATTATTCTAAAATAAATGTTAATAATTATATGTATGGCATCTTGTTTTTATTTTAATCAATTTTGTACATGATTTTTCATTAATTAGAAATTAATCAATAAAAATCGGTACATTATCTTCCGAGCAACTGAAACACCAACAAACATATAGAAAGAAGTATAAAACAATAAAAAAGACATAACGAAGATGTACCTAAAACCACAAAATTTTCCAACATAATAGATATATGCATCAATCTAAAATTTTTTCACATACACACATGACAGAAAACCAAAATATTAAGAAAATGATTCTCTTAAAAAAATAGAATCAAAATGACATCTCTATACTAATGGAACAAAATGATTACTGACATTCAAAAAACTACCACCACCATAGAAAACTCTTGCATACTATCTTTGATTACCTCTACTTTAACAAAATTAAAACACAAGATTTTCGAATGAAACAAAAGCCAACACCACTATAATATTAAGGATTTAAAAAAACAACACACTCTAACAACTTCAAATCAGGACAAAAAAGAAAAAAAAAACATGCTCAGATGGCTTCGAATCAAGAACAGAAACACAGAGAACACACACTCGTACAATTACATAACATTACGAAAAAATACGAAACAAATTACATCATTAACATAATACAGTAAAAAACCATAAAAAATAATAAAATAAAATAAAGAAAGAAACCAATCCAAATACCAGAATTCAAGAACAGACTCCCACAACTTCGAAATACTAAACAACACCGAGAAACATGACAATTATAATAAAGTACGAGACGGGGGGAATTCAACATTCAGACCTACCACGTGATCGCTCAATCAGAATAAATATCAGACGTCATTGCAGCCGCTAACGCAAACACAAAGTCTGAGGACCGCAACGACGAACGACATTCTAACCGAGAACAATCCACGAGCTATGCATGAAATGACAGATTGAAGCCTAACGACACCATTGTACAACAGGATCACATCACATACTTATACATCATGAAGAGACGCATACCAACAGACGCAACCAATACATACAGACACGAAACAAAAAATGCATTGAATATAGACGTAAATACAATACACTAAACTTTAAAAAAACAAAAAAATAACTGAAATTGACAGTTATTTTTCAAAACTCAAATACAAAAAAACTCAACAATTGAAGAATTTTTCTACACAAAACAATCGCCACTCGTCAAAAATCCTTACTTTTTTATATATAAATTAGATTAGATTTATAACCAATAAAAACATAAAAAAATTTAAAAGTTCATAAAACCTAATATAACATACAAAACAAATTATGATTTAAAAATAATAAGTAATGAAGAAATTATAATTGGTTGGAATTAGTTTTCTGAAAATTATACTAATACTCTGCTAGGGATGAACTAGAGTACAAACTATATTTAGAGTACAAATGTTAGAATAACTAATATCTATTAGATTAGTTTCAATCAATGGTTTAGATTAATGTTACTAATTACTAAATGAAACAAATAGAAAAAATAAAAAAGGGTATATTGGTCTATCTTTCTGTTATATATATATATAAACTCATTTTCAGAAACCCTACCTCCCCACGTAATTTCATCCGCCTCCTTCTCACAAGGCCCCTACCCACAATTTCATCCACCTCCTTCCTAATGAATCGACGATTGGCGGTGGCGATGATTCACGGCGGCGACGATTCACGACAATTGCAGACGAGGAGGCGGGGTGATTATCAGATGAAGCGGTGACGATTATTTGGAATTTCCCGATCACGATCTCTTGTTTCCGCCGCTGCAATCGCCGCTCACTTCTATCAGGAACACCGAGTCGAGGCGGCGGCGATTCTCTGGAGGCTTTGGCGCTGATCATGTCCGTCATGCTCCTAATTGCACCGACGTCATCGATGATTCGACAGCTCCATGAGCAAGCCAGCCTCGTCCTGATGTCGCGGCTGTTTCGTACTCCGCAAAGCAGTCGGCGGCGGCTCTGTAATCGTCCACCACAAAGTATGTCGCGTCAGATTTGTCCTCTGCAAAAGCAATCTTGTCCTGATGGCGATAATTCCCAAATATGTAAGTTTTGTTGTAAATATTTGTGTTTTTTATTTGGGTTTTTTTCTTGCGAATTTGAAACCAAGCTTTTGATTTGGGACTGCATCTGATTTGTTTGAGTTCATATGATACATTTTTGTTGATACTGAATTTGACTATACTTTTGCATTTGGGCGCAGGTCGATTCACGAGTTGGGATGTACCGATTCAGGGGTTATACTAATTTACTACTAGTTTTGTGAACTTTTAAGATGTCGCATGTATGTAATATTTCTTGCATAAAACTATCTCATTTGGGTGTGATTTCCATTGAGATAGTTGCTTCATTCATTGTATTGAGATTATAACTTGACGAAATTGATGAAGTAGATCTTAAAACTTGACAAATTGACCAATGACACATGACGAATTGAACAATGACACATGACGAACTGAACAAATTGACCAATGACACATGACGAATTGAATAATGACACTTGACGAATTGGACAAATTGACCAATGACACATGACGAATTAAATAATGACACGTGACGAATTGAATAATGACACATGTTGGTTGAAATTTGACGAATAAACTGAAATTGATTTCATGAAACTTGATTTGGTAATAAATTGATGAAAACAATTTGATTTCGGAAGTAATTTATGAACGATTTTATAAGGAAATATTGTACAATTAATTAATTTATAAATAAGGAAGTATTATACAATTAAGTAATTTATAAATAAGGAAATTAAATGTTTGTATAAAAATACAAACTTACCTTTCTTATGGTGTAGATTGACTAAAATAAATATACAATTAATTCATAATTACGGTAGTATGCCATTGATGAGTCAGCATGAATCTCATCCATTGATTATAAGATCTAACGATTGAGATATGTTCTAACATTTGTATGATATCACCTAATTTGTACCTACTCTGCTAATTTTCGATTAGTTATTTAATCAATGGGTCAATATATTTTATTTCCAATGCTGTGGACACCAAAACCGGAACCGCCCATTTTAAACAAATCACAACTTGCAGATACCAACAACTTTTTCCAAATTAAAATGGAGAAAACAAAGCACGCGTGAGAAAAATAGGCAACGGTGACTCACCGAGCAGCGGTGGTCCAATAATACCGCCCCACGTGTCAGAATTCGTGCACCCGCAGGTGAGTAGATAAAAACTTGTGTATCCCGTTGTGAAGGAGACGACGATAAGGCCATTGACGAAGCAGACTCACCAACCATTTCCATTTCAGCTACCGACTGTTCAACATCAATCTGCGCGTCGAAGCTCCGCTACCCCTTTTCAGGTTCCATTTCTTCTTCAATCCTTCACTTTTGCGTTTATCGATCCCCGCCTTCTCCAGAGCTAGGGTTTCGTGTTTTTTCCCTTTCTGTTTTGGTCACCGTATCGTCGATCGGACGGGAATTTTGTTTTGTTTTGTTTGGTAAACGATTTAGCTTTCGGGTAAGTACTTTATGTTGTTAATTTTGTTCGATTCATTGTGTTAATTCATTTGTCGGTTTATTTTCTGTTGTTGTCGTTCATGAAGATAATTTTTAGATCTGTTTCAGTTTCATGGCTATTATTCTACAGTTTGATATTATGTGGATTAGGCTTGATTTATGTTTATATTTTCCCTAATTTTGAGAAGGAATCATGGGTTGTTATGTTAACCTGTGAAATTTTGACTTTAACATGATAAATTTGTTCTTGATTGATGAATTGTTCTGTTCTTACAAGGTTTAGTTTGGTTTGGTATGGTTGTGATGATTGAACAGGAGGTGGAAAGGATTTAGATCGTCGATCCTAGGTTGGAGCCTCAGATTTGTTTTAGAAATGAATTGAGTTTTGTTATGGTGATAATCGACATTATTGGAAGGAGAAAATGACTAAGCTTTTGGGGTTTTCTCAAAATATCAAGTCCAAAATGAGTTGGCTTTGGTTGCTCTCCTAAATTATTAATCCGGGATGCTGGATGAAGGGCTGAAAGTGAATGTGAAATGAACACTTTCTGCAGTAATCTGAGACGGTCTTGATGTTTTTGTGTACCTAGTGTCTTTTGATTATTTGGCTTGGGGCTGTAGATGGGATAGTAAAAAGGAAATAATGGTTTCAAATCCTAGTATCTGCCTAAATGACTTGCTGACATACTATTCCTTAGCAAGTAGATGTGATGGTCTAATGACTATATAATTGGATCATGATTTTTCTGCCTGGCCTGTAGAAACTTCAAATTTCTGCACTGTGTAATATCGAAAGGTAGACAGACATCATCTGTATGAAAATATGTAAAGTTACTGAAGAAATTGATTAGCTGCTGGTTCTGATAGTCTGCAATGCAATTCTTTCACTCTTTTTTGCGTTTATGCTATTTAACAAATTTGTTATTTCTTGCAGTAAATACATCTCAAAATGAGTCGCTCACAGGACCCACATAAATCTTTCTTTCCATTTGGAAACCCTTTCCGTATGATATCTCCAAAAGGTTCTCAATTGTCTCCAAAGTTACTTGCGTTGCTGAATGCTTTTGAGGAAACTCTGGCAGAGAGGCTAAGAAAGCTTATTCCCAAAGACAAGGGTGATGTTCTTAGCATATCATGGATGAAACTAGCAATGGAGTCACTCAGTGCAACCCATAATGACATCAAAGCTCTCATAACCGAGCTCGAGCTTCCCGTATGTGACTGGGAGGAGAAATGGATAGATGTGTACTTGGACATAAGTGTCAAGTTACTCGATATATGCATTGCTTTTAACTCTGAGCTCTCACGACTAAACCAAGGCCATCTGTTGCTTCAGTGTCTCCTGCACAATCTGGAATCCAACTCGTCACAGCAGTTGATACGGGGCCGCTCTTCAATGGATGGATGGGGACATCTTATTAGTTCAAAGAACTCCAGAATTGACAACTGCTTTGCCATCTTAGGTAATCTCATGGAATCACTAAATCAGCCAAAGGTCAAGAACTCATCGAAGGGGAAGGTTATGATGCGAGCTATGTATGGAGTTAAGGTGATGACTGTATTCATTTGTAGTGTTTTTGCCACAGCCTTCTCAGCTTCTGCACAGATGTTGCTAGAATTGAATGTTCCAGCAACATTCTTGTGGTCCCAAACTTTCACTGAATTGCAGGCTAATGTACATGGGGAGATCAGAAATATATTCTCCAGGGGTGAAGTTATAATTTTGAAAGAGTTGGAAGCAGTTGATACTATCATCAAGAAGCTGTATCCTATGATCCAGGAAGGGGTTGCTCCTGTCGAAGCGGAGGCATTCCAGACTTGTATATTAAACTTGGGCGATAAAGCGGAGAAACTTTCTCAAGGTCTGGATCATATTTCAAAGGAAGTTGATGGGTTTTTCCAAATAGTTTTAACTGGACGTGATGCTTTGCTTTGTAACCTAAGAGCTGGTGGTTCTTTCCCTGACCAAAGGCTCGGGGGAAACATAGAAAAGCAAGTTGTGAGATAAGTGTGATGAAGCTAAGCTCTCTTGTGTATAAAGATGGGTTTAGGTATGGGGTTTTATTGTTCAGTAAGGCACTCTATATCACTTATGAATGTGTGATGCAAATGTTACACTATAGTTTGAGAGTTTGTAGTAGTTTCTATACATGTCTTGTTTTAAGTAGGTTAATGATGTATAAAAAGGCTGTACTGTTAATGAAATGATAAGTTGTGTTATGTACTGAGACTGAGCTAATGATACGTAAAAGGTTTGGTATAAGTATTCTCAGTTCTTGTTCCCTTTATTCTAACACGTATGGTATGATATTCGTTTCCCTTGCACTGTTTATGATAAATATTTTCACTTTTTAGGGTTTGGGTTCTTCTGATTGGTCTCTTGTGCAGCCAAATGTGAAGACACTCTGTAAGTAGAAGTCTGCCATCTTGTTGACAATTCCGGGTATTTTTTTTGCATTCTGGCCAGTACTTGCTGCTTGTATTTCTAGGTCCTATTTTTCTTAAATGCTTTGAGCTCTATTTCCCATTTCAACTGTATTAAAATGCTAACATTATTTATACATTTTGTTAGATTGTTTCAAGAGGAGCAAGATTCTTCTTCTAGGCTCATATTGCATGGGAAAGAAGTTTCTTGTCCTTTGCTTGCAGGTTGCCAGTATCAGTCTCTCATACACACACAAAATCAGTTATTGGCTTGTTGCTTACTGAGTTGATTTATATAGCATTTTCCCTCTTATCCGATGCACACACACACAAATTCAGTTGTTAACAGTGTCTAAACCACTTTGATTTTGATACAAGGTGTTCAACTCAACCTATTACACCTATGATGAGATGGTTTCTCCTTGGAAGAGTTTTTCTACGGGTGTTGGCCAGAATATGTGGGAATGCATTTATTCACTGTGTGCAAAAGGGTCTTGACAATGGATTTAGACTTGGCACATTATTGAAGACAAATGATTCTGTCTCATCTTTTGCTCTTTTCTGTATGTGTTGTCTGGTTTGTATACGGTCCAGATTCTGAATTTCATTGGTTGATTTGGACTCTCTCGGGATAGTTTGCGGGAAGAGACAGAAGTAGGCAAGTTGCCGTGGTCATTAAGTCAATGATATTTTAGAGCAATGTTTTGTCCAGCTCCACTACACTACAAGCACCAGTTCGGACTTTCTTGTTTTGCTTCTGTCCGGAGGTTTCATATTCTCTGATTAATGCTGCCTTTAACCTAGCAACCATGTTCCTGCGGATTCCATATGTAGGCCAGATGGAGTGGGTTATGCTTTGCGATTGTTAAGATATAAAGCAAACATCAAAAACATTTTAGCCTTAGTTTGAAGTTTTATGCTGACAGACTGATTGGTTTTCAAGTGTTCAGGTTGCATGAGACTGACCACAATGGTGACATGTGTAGGATGACGGGTGGTTTTAGTGATGACGGGGACGGGGATTTACCGATAATTGCCTTGAAAATATATAATTAATTAAAAAAGTAATATCAACAATTCAATATTCTTTATGTTCAAAACTATATTATTAATAGTTCAATTAACTAAATAATTGAATTTGTTTCCTAATTTTTGCAAATTTACTTTCTCGTTCACCAAATAACAAATCAAGTAACTCAATTCTTCAACCATTATCAATAAAAATATAATAATTTTGTTGTTGCATGTGTATTGAGTATGGGTCGAGGCCGGTACAAAGATGAGTCTCTCCATACCCGCCCCAACAACGAAAATATACATGTTCCGGTCGAGCCAGACATTGAGTCCATTTCGTTTAGGGAGAGCAAAAACTCACACCAACCCATTCCAATCCTCTATTAATAGATTCAATATGGTGCGATCTGGACGGATAACAGAACAAAAAAACTCAACTTGAATGTTTATAGGCCAGTTGGCAGGTTTAAGAAACTAAACCCGCTCTAACCAGCCATCAAATTTCCTACACATGCGTATGAAATTTGTTCAATTATCATTAGTAGTCTTTTCCTTGATATTTGAATTAAAGAAAACTCTTATATGAGATTTTAGATTTAATCAATCTCGTTTGAGATGTGAGGGATTTTAGTACCAAACTTTATCAACAATTACATTTCTAAAACTTAAACTGAAAATTGTTAATTATACTAGTTAGGATTTTGACAATCTCAAATTCACGCTCTACCATAATAATAATAGAGAGTTATATATAAAATATATTATAGAATTAAATAAGAAACATTAGAGAAATTTACAGTTTATTGATTTCACACAAATATGATATTCTACTATGTATATTTCATAACTTCATTATATAATATAATTAAAAATATTTATTGTGTATTTGACAATATTAGTGTATATTTTTGGTTTGAAGTTGTTAATCGGTCAAAATCTATTATTTTTTTGGTCTCCAAAATAGTTTTGAGCCATAAACACCCAAAAATTTCTAAACTTCATTGTAGAAGTTTAAGATGGGTCATCCTGCCTACCCGCTTGGGTTCAACGTGCCCCCAACTTGCTAGAACTCGCTCACTCCAAGTTGGGGAATGGGTCCCCATGTCCCTAACCCGCTCACTCCAGCTTGGGTCCAATATTTTAGGACAAGGCCACTAACCAAGTCCGTGCTCTCCTCTACCTGTTAGGCTCAATGTTTTTGCCATCACTAGGAATATGCATGCAATGTTTGGAAAATTGTACAAAACTATCATTATAATTAGTCTACAAACAAATAATTAACTACCCAATGAAACTTACTCAACACATATCTGATCAGAGGTAAACAACACAACAATTTCCATTAAATTGATAACTTTTTCCTCGAATAAAATATATTTGGAGATAATGACATTGACGTGATGTTATAGTCTCCCTCAATTTTAAATAATATTTGTGAAGATGGAGCTCATCGATGACCTTAAACACTAGGAGATTGACTTGTTGTTGTGATGGCGTGTGTATAACATTTCTTCAATAAATTGCGAGAAAAATAGATATTTGTATCGAAAGATCAAGGAAGTTACAAGGTTAAGAAAATACACTTCATTCTTCAATCTTATATATATCCTCCATTCCTCTATTTATAGGCTTGACGTGCTTCTCAAAATTTTCCTAACCGGAATGGTAATATATAACGAATTTAACAAGATCATGTTAGAATCTCTCCCGTTTGCTTGCTTGGAGACGTGAAGCCAGGTGGCGTTATACTCGAATCCTAAAGTTTTCCCTCACTTTTTGAAAGGTGACGTATGTCTTATTTACTGTTACATTTTTTTTTCAAATGTGTGACATTTCCTATCCTTCCAGAACAATCTTGTCTCAAAGTTGAGAATCAAAAGAAAACTCGAAAAATTATTGGCGGGTAAAGGCAATGTCTTCCCACATCGTACCCTCCACTGTTCATGCATTTCACTGAAATAACTTATAGACCACCTTCTGTAAACATATGTGGATGAACCATGTCTAAAGAACTTAATAGAGAAAAAATTTCACTTCTCATTCAATGTCAGCTATGGGATCAAGGTGTATTGAGGTCTCATATATTTCTTCAATATAGACACATGGAAGACTAGATGGATCTTGGATGAGTCTGGTAATTTGAGTCGATACGTTACTTTACTAATTTTGGCTACAATCTTGTATGGTCCAAAATAACAAGCTGAAAGCTTCAAATTCTTTCTCAATTCAATCAAAGTTTAGCGGTATGATTGAAGTAGAAGATATAACCACTCGCCGACCTCGAATGATCATTTGAACCTTCTCCTTTTGCTTGTGTCTTCATGTATTCTTGAGCCACCAGTAGGTTCTCGCGTAAGGTATTGATCATGAGTTGTCTCTATTTGTATATCTTCTCTACCACGATTTGTGGCAAATGTCGTAGTAGGTACTATTGGGGGGATCCCTTATGTGGCTTTAAACAGTGTTTGCTTCAACGTCAAGTGGTGATAAGTATTGTACTAGAACTCGACCAATGTGAGCATTTACTCTAATTCCTTGGAGTTAGGTGGCATATAACTCAGAGGTAGTGCTTAACATACTAGTTCAAGGCTCCATTACATGTTAGTCTATGGGTGATACGCCGATGAGATTCTGAGTTTCATTGCTAAGTTGTTAAGTTGCGAAAAAGTTTTGTCTAGAAGTTGTTTAAAAAAATGTGATCCTTAAAGAACACAATTTGTTCTGGTGTGTCATGGAGTTTGATTATGTGAGAAATGAGTTGGTCTGTCACATGGTTAGTTATGTAGGGATGCTTGATGAAACGACTCGAGAGCTTTCTTCCAAAGTCTACGAGACGTCCAGCGTTTAGACCCGAACTTGGGCAACTCGTTGCGATCTAAACAAGTCTAAAAGCGGGACAACACTATGGAAAATAGAAGGGAAAACATGCTAACTTTCAAAGAGTATTTGTATTGAAAGTTGAGATTGAATTGCAAATTGAATGACGATATTTAAAATGAAATGAGCTCCTATTTATAGCAAAAATCAGCAGCTCATTCATAGATAAGCTTGTTATGCATGGCCGCCATCTCCTCCTTCTCTTAAGCACGACCTAGATGTGTGCTTCACCTCTTTGGCTTGATGAGTCATGCTTCTCTTCATACAGAGCAGCCACCACCTACTTAGAAAGAGGTGTGTCATGGTCCTACTTCACCTCCTTAAGGGTGAGTCACCTCTTATCTTCATGAAGGCAAGACACCTTCTCCTTGGCAAGTGACAGCTCATGCTTTTAGGCACCACATCATGCTTGGATGGCCACCTCGTGCTTCTACCAAGTAGCACGTCACGTCGCGCTTAGTTAAGGTAGCTCAAAATATGTACTTCATGGGAAAAAATCAGTTGGACGTTGGCGGGATTGATGCGGGGCGTTTCATTCTCCCCTTCTTATGGCAAAGACGTCCTAGTCGAGGATTCACCACGAAACTCGCGAATTTGATCTTCAAATTGCCACAAATTCTTCGCCGGTTCTCAAGTAGCCTCTGTTGTTGGTAAGTTTTTCCACTTCACCAAGAATTCAGTGTAAGCGGGAACACCTCTTCTTGATGCTCGTCGCTCATCCAAGATTGCTTCGATCTCTTGGTCGTGAGAGACGAAAGTGGCTGGTGGGACGCGTTTGGATACCCCTCGTTCTTGATCTTCCATGTCAGCATGAAATGACTTGAGATTGCTAACGTGGAAGACCGGATGGATCCTTAGTTGTGGAGGCATCTCCACCTTGTATGCGACCTTTCCAACCTTTTAAGTATTGGGAAGAGTTCGTTGTATCGGCGTAGGAGTCCCTTGTGGAGCTGGCGAGTGGATTTCAATTGGTTGCTCTGGAACTTCACCATCACCAAGTCTCCTAATCGGAACTCAAGTGGGCGCCGTCGTTGATCGACCCAATTCTTCATCTTTCGAGCAACATTCTCCAAGTATGAACGAGTTATGGCAGTTTTCTCCTGCCAAGACTTGGTTGTTCGAAAGACCCATGGACTGCTTCCTTTGTATCCGGCCTCGATCGTGTGAGGCACGAACGGTTGTTCTCCAGTTACTAGCTCAAATGGGCTCTTGTTGGTCATCTCGCTCCGCTGTAAGCTATAAGAAAATTGGGCAACAATAAGTACCTTCACCCAATCAGTTTGGTTTGCACTTAAAAAATGGTGCAAGTAGACTTCTAGCAAGCCATTAACTCGCTCCGTTTTCCCGTCGGTTTGAGGATGGAAACTAGTGGAGAAGCACAACTTCGAGCTCATGAGAAGGAAAAGCTCTGTCTAGAACTTTCCCGTGAAATGGAGGTCTCGATCACTTATGATCGTGCATGACAACCCCCAATACTTGACAACATGCTTGAAAAATAGCTTTACCGCTATATTCGCCTTGCATTCCTTCGGTGCAAGAATGAAGGTGTCATACTTGGAGAATCGGTCCACGACGACCATTATGGTCCCAATTCCCCCCGAGTGTGGCAACGCGACTATAAAGTCCATGTTGATGCTTTCCCATGGACATGATGGAATTGGAAGGGGCTCGAGTAATCCCGCAGGAAGGCGATGCTCCACCTTGTCTTGTTGGTATACGAGACAAGTCTTCACGTACTGCTCGATCTCGTCTTGCATCTGTGGCCGATAGTATGTCGCTTCGACTAAAGCTTGTGTCCTACGTTGGTCGGGGTGCCCAGTCCAAAGAGTGTCGTGACACTCTCGTATAAAGTCCGTTCGCATGTTTCCCCACTTTAGGATGAAAAGCCTCCTCTTCTTGGTGAGGAGTAAGTTCCTCCATCCAAAATTGGCGCGTTCTTCTTTCTTCGGCGAGTCGCCAAATTTGTTGGGCCACAACATCATGCTTCAAGCCCTCTTGGATAGAATCCACCACGGATCCCTTTGGCATTATGATAGTGGACAGCTCCGCTTTGCGGCTTAATGCATCAACCACAAGATTAGCCCGCATGGGCTTGTATTCCATCTCATAATAGAACTCGGCAAGAAAATCTTGCCAACGAGCTTGCTTCGGGGATAATTTCTTTTGGGGCTGGAAGTAGCTAGTGGCAACGTTGTCCGAAGATAATGACGCCAAGTCCGAAGGCAATGGACAATAGTCATCATCTCTTTCTCTTGAACGGTATACCGACGCTCGGTATCGTTTAACGTCCGACTTTCATAGGCAATGGGATGCATGTCCTGCATAAGCACCCTGCCAATGGAGAAGTCCGAGGCATCAGTCTACACCTCAAACAATTTTTCGTATTTGGGTAGGGCCATCCGGCTCATCTACAACAGCTTGCTTCAATTTCTGAAAGGCGTCTTCGCACCTGTCCGTCCACTCCCACGGGTGGTTCTTTTTTAGCATATCCGTGAGAGGTGTTGCTATAGCAGAGTATCCAAGAATAAACTTCTGATAATAGTTAGCCAAGCCAAGAAACGATCTTAACTCAAAAAATTTAGTAGGATGGTCCCATTCGTTGATTGCCTCGATCTTCGCTGGGTCCATCTTCAGTTGGCCATCTTTGATGATATGGCCAAGGAAATGCACCTCCATTTATGCAACATAATACTTTTCTTTCTTCACAAATAGTTCGTTGCTTTGCAAAGCTTCGAACACCGTACGCACATGCTCGACGTGCTCTTTCATGGTATTACTATAGATGACGAGATCATTTAAGTATACCACCACGAACTGATCCAAGAGAGGATGGATGATCTTGTTCATGAGTGTGCAGAAAATCGATGGCGCATTAGTGAGCCCGAAAGGCATCACTAAGAACTCATAGGACCCGTATCGTGTTATACATGTCGTCTTTGCCTCATTGCCTTCGACTATCCGGACTTGGTGGTATCCGGACCACAAGTTGAGCTTAGTAAAGAACCTCGCACCTCCCAATTGATCGAACAAGTCAACAATCAAAGGAATATGATACTTATTTTTGATCATTACCTTGTTTAGTGCTCGGTAGTCGATGCACAAACATAGGGATCCATCTTTCTTCCGCTGGAAAAGGACGGAAGCACCATAAGATGCTTTAGATGGACGGATGAACCCGGCATCCAGTATCTCATTGAGTTGTTTTCACAACTCTTCCAACTTAGGAGAGGTCATACTATATGGCGCTTTCACTAGCGGTTCGGCACTCGGTTCCAGTTCGATCTGGTGGTCCACCTCGCGTTGCGGTGAAAGTTTCTTTAGCAGCTTTGATGGCATAACGTATTGAAAATCAGCGAGAAGCTTTTCCATTTGCAGTGGAAGATTGGCCTCGGCTTGAGATGACCAATCCTCCCAAAGCACCGCCAAGAAGGTTGAATCCTCATTCTTTAATTCCTTCGCGAGCTGCATGGCCGAGAGCGTCAAACTCTTGGTCAGGTGGTGTCGAGGAGTTGGACGGCCCGGTATCACTGTTGGCGCTCCGCTACCAATCACGAACAGATTTTGGTGTGGTATTGGATATGCCTCATAGTTCCGTAGGAACTCTATCCCGAAAATGACCTCGTAGTCGTCCATGGGTGCCACGGTGAACTTCACCTTGCCCTTCCAAGGACTCAAATGTACCTCCACGCCATCGACACTCCATTCGATCGGAACAGGTTTTGAGTTCACACTCTTTAAGGTTGCGAAAGCCTTCTCGATTTTGAGCTCAAGTCGCTCCGTTTCGCATTTGCGAATGAAGCAATGGCTCGCGCCAGTATCAATCATATTAGGGGTACTCTTACCCTTCACAACTCCTTCTATATATAGGAGTGTTCGATCCGTCGCGGCTTCGGATCGCGGCTGGATAACACCCTTCACCGTGGGTAGCTTGTTCAGCGCTCTAAGACTCAAGCTACTCATGCTTCCTTGCTCCTCAACGTCATGCTTGGCTTCATTATGCAAAAACGAATTAAGCCTCGCCTTCTTTGGGCAATCTTTCATCCAATGTGGCCCGTCGCAAATATAGCAAGGAGACTTTGGAGTGTTGGCATGGGCATGACAATTTTTCCTCCTCTGACCTCTGTGAGCAGGTGGCTTGCCATACCTCGCTCCCCCTCCTTTTCCTTGACTGGTTTGGCCACCACAATTCCTCATGTTAGAACTCCTGCCTTGCTTGGCCTTACTTTTCATTGTTGGGTCCGCCTCGGCGCTCGTGTTGTAGTCCTTCATCTTTTCAGCGACCGTAAGAGCGGTGGAGATTTCCTTCACGTCTTTACGGATGAGCTCTTGTTGAGCCCATGACTTTAAACCATCCATGAAATTGAACAGCAAATTAGCGCCGCTCATCTCCGACACTTGAAGCATGACGAATGAGAACTTCTCGTATTCGCGAAAAGAGTTTGGGTGTTTCAACTCATACGCTTCCGCGCATCCATCAATGCGTTCTTTGGGTAGAATTGATGCTTCAATTCGGCTTTAAAAGTTTCCCACGTGCCGATGTTGCAAGTTCCTAGTTCGATTTCGGCGTGTTTACGCCTCCACCAAACAACCGTTGTGTCATCGAGATAGAGAGTGGCGGTTTGCAACTTGGTGCAATTGTCCACCAAGTTTTGTGCTTCAAAATAGCGTTCCATTTGTCAAAGGAAATTATTGATCTCCTCGGCATCACGACGGCCACGAAAATACTTCGGTTGGGTATGTCTACCTTTAGAACGACTTTCTCGGATTGGTTGCGCGCCTTCACCCCAGGCAACCACGATAAGTTTGCAAATTGCCACGTCCTCCTTGCACTCTTGCACAACGGTATTGAGACCTGCATGCACAGTCTCAATTTTCCTCCCGAAAAAAGCTTTTATTCGGCCGAAGGCATCCATGAGCTTGACCTCAAGAGCCCTAAAATCGGAACGAATAGAATTATTATACACTTGCAACTCTGAAAGCTTACCCGAGATGGATTCATCTAAGCTGTCCAAGCGCTCATGAACGTTTTTGAACTCTTTCACTTGTTCGGCAAGGGTTTACTCAGCTACCTCCATTCTGCTCAACAGCTCCCCGACTTTCAAAGTGGGACGGGCCACCTCCTGCTCTTGGCTGACAAGACGGTCTTTGGACTTGCCTCGTCCGGCCTTGTTAGCCGCTGCCTTGGTGGTTTCGGTCCTTCCATGATGCTCCTCTATTATGTCCGATATGCTTCTGCCCCTTCGCTGTAACACACACCAACCAGTTCTGATACCAACTGAAACAACCCGAGAGCTTTCTTCCAAAGTCTACGAGACGTCCGACGTTTAGACCCGAGCTTGGGCAACTCGTTGCGATCTAAACAAGCCTAAAAGTGGAACAACACTATGGAAAAGAGAAGGGAAAACATGCTAACTCTCAAAGAGTATTTGTATTGAAAGTGGAGATTGAATTACAAATTGAATGATGATATTTAAAATGAAATGAGCTCCTATTTATAGCAAAAACCATCAGCTTCTTCATGGATAAGCTTGTTATGCATGGCCACCACCACCTCATTCTCTTAAGCACGACCTAGATGTGTGCTTCACCTCCTTGGCTTGATGAGTCATGCTCCTCTTCATATAGAGCAGCCACCACCTACTTAGAAAGGGGTGTGTCATGGTCCTACTTCACCTTCTTAAAGGTGAGTCACCTCTTATCTTCATGAAGGCAAGACACCTCCTCCTTGGCATGGAACACCTCATGCTTTTAGGCACCACAACATGATTGGATGGCCACCTCATGCTTCTACCAAGTAGCACGCCACGTCACGCTTAGTTAAAATAGTTCAAAATATGTACTTCGTGGGAAAAAACGAGTTGGACTTTGGCGGGATTGATGTGAGGCGTTTCATTGAGCTGTAATAAGTGGTTGTATTTCGTCAAACAGTACACAAATATCAAAATGAGTCGACGTGCATGAGAAGTGGAAGTCTGTTAATAACATCCAATGATATGTCATTCCACAGTGTCATCAGAATGTAAAATGATTGTAGCATTCACATGTTAGCTATGTGTTTGACTTACAAGATTGAGAAATATCGCACTCGCTGAATTTTTTTCCAAGGTCTCCAGAATCATAAGAGGCGGAAAAAGTAAACCATGGATTCATTTCATCTTGACTGCGATTTGTTACCCTTAAGGTTGAGGCGTGCAATTTCTCCATATCTCGTGTCCAAAGGTCAGTGCACGTGCCTATGTAAATTTTGTCCCTCATTAAGAGTATTCCTTGTTTTAGTTTGTAGTTCTTAGAGACTTATGAAACGAAAATTGCTTGAATGAGCTTGTATTGAACTTTTCTTTCATGCTCATAGCTCTCAAAAACTTCAAGCATTCATTTAGCTACTAACGTGTCGATTGCTCCAAGTGAACCTTCTGCCTTAGACGAATGGTCTCTTCAAGAGGGCCCTTTCGCTATAAGATTCATGCTCCCTTTCTTATATTATATATTGCGTGATATTATGAAAATCCTACCTATCCATATATATTGTAGGCATGTGGTTGTAACCAATCGATGATCCATCAAATATTGCAAGCTTTGACGACCTCTTCGGATAATGAACTTAAGTGATTGGAGGTATTGGTACCAGTGGTTGACTTCCACCTTATTGCATCAAAATGATATTGATCCCAATCTCACTTCTATCCCAGGAATGAACAAACAATTTGTGCGCATAATTACAAGGACTACATATCTCATCCTTATAGTATGCGGTAATGCTTGAGATTTTATAACCAGGTTTGGTAATGCTATTAAGAAATTCACTTGTTCAAAGTAAGTTGTGACCCCACTTCACTATGCGTCAATTCAAGTCAAAATACATTGATGTTTAAGTATAAAATTCTTCATTTTCCAAAGAACTCTATTTGTTTTTCCTTATGATTTTAATATATTTTTTCTCTCACTCTCTTTGTGCAAGCCATTTGTGGGTAATGACGGGATAAAAAAAGCCCACTCATAATCCCATGAGGTGAAGCCTATGTGTTGCTGGTTGACGGGAGGAAATCTCGACAAGTAAAATTCACCTACTCCCTATACACGGCAAGTGCACCGGTCCTTAAGTAAAAACGGGAGTATTAAGTCCTGAAGTTATCGATCCCACATGGAGTAGTGGTTTTAGTGGTGCGGGCGCTTAGGTCGTGTGATTGAAGGCTCAGGTTTGGTCAATCAAATAGTTTGGGTTGTAATGCGAACCAAATAACAATCCGCAAACAATAATATAAAGAAAAAATCCCTCCAAACATGCAAATGAATAACAAAAATATCACAAGATAATGTGTTAAAAAACAAGTGATCGGGGTGTATAGAATCTCATGAATTGCTTAAGACTAATATTTCATTCGATATTTACTGGGGAAGATTATTATGTAGTGACTTAAGTATTGATAATTCCAAACCTACCCTAATGTCCACTCTACAAGGCAACAAAAGGTGAGAAAACCAGATTTAAACCTAATTTAGATAGAATCAAGTTCAAACTCAAATAATCATGTCTTAAAAGTCTAGTAGGAACCCCTATCCTTCGGGTTGATACCTTATAAATATAAACAATAACCTTTGGTAAATCTCAATCTAGGTCCGGTTTCTAAGTGCTATAATCAACCTAGGCCAATTTCTATCACCTCTTTTCATATTTTAGATCTAAGTTCAAGCCTACACGGAAGAACTAGCGTTAAGTTACACACTTAAAGACTTAATTCACTGCCCTAACTTGTTAAATGTCGAATTAAATATTAAATCCTAGGTTGCAATTCCTGTTCATCCTACCCTAATCGAGATACTTAGCTACTCATATTCATGTTCAAAGTATAAAAACAATTAAAAAATAAAAATCATCTCATTTATTATCATGGAAGCAGAAACAAACTCAAATCTAATTCATGAATGAACAAGAGAACTTAGATTAACAAGTCTATATTAAAACTAAATCTCAGCAATGATCAATTCATATATTAACCGATAATCATAAGCAATAAAACTAAACTTAAAACTAGAACCAAAAACCTCATAATCGATGTCCAAGTGATCTCCGTCTTCGAAACTGATCGCTCCTTGTGCCTAATTGATCTTCATTGTCTTATCCTCCTTTCTCTACGTGTTCTTTACTGATATTGGCATCTCAGACTTCTAATTTTCGGAACCCTACGTCCCTTTTATAGCAAAACACTTAAGAGAGGGAAAAAATGGAATTTCAGCATTTATGGTCAGGATACAATGCAGAATCGTCACCTTTCGGGGCTAATATCTCTCAAACTATACCTCCAACGGAAAATCTTCATTCATAAAATTGTATTTCTCTGAGTTCTCTTTAATATGACGCAATTTTCGGCTCAATCAGACTTTATTCAAAAAGGTTATGGCTCACACAAGATCAATCGCCAGAACAGTTAGTTAGCCAAGTTAGGTAGCCGAGTCAGACCCGGCTACTTATGTTTTCCCTTCTCTGAACTTTTGTTTTGCATGTTTTAATTTGCCTAATCCCCTAAATAATTAACCAAGTCTTGGGACTCGAGTACTTGGTATTTTGCTCGTCTTTTACCCGAAATTGTATGTTTTCACCTGAAATACATTCAACACACCTATGAGAATGTTTTTTTGGATAATATACACTAAACTATAAGATTCGGAGCAAAATAGGATTAAAAATGAGTAGATTTAACTCGGATAGGAACCGAAATTCTGACCCCATCAATGGTGTTAAATTTCTTGCTTCAAAAGTAATGTATTTTACTCTATTTTCACAGTCCCACATTTGAGGATGCGGGAAATTGTGAGTAGTTAAATTTAACCAAATTCTAGTTGACACCTCGCTTTCTAGACCCATCTTTGCAGACCTGATGCTTGACACTTTTGCTTTTGATGTTCTTTTTTTTCGACTTTTACTCCATTTATGACATGTTTTGCTACAAAATCATCCAAAACTTTCATAAAGCGCATGTGGTACAAATATGACTAATAACTACTTAAAATCGAGACGAAATTAAGTTTGAGTACATGGATTTTTCTCAAAATGAGACGAAGAATACTTTCGTATTAGTTATGATTGATGCTATATGAGTTCGTTAAATGAGGTTTGAGTTGATTATAATTGATAAGAAAAAAGAACTCCATATTTACAGTTCATGTCATTAATGAGTCAACATCATTTTATATTTAAAATCTCTACTTCAATGATAAAGAGGTACATATTATAAGGAATGGTTATACAGAGGCGTATTCGGCTACAAATGCTATTTTAGGTTCAAATATAAGAATAATTTTCAGCCATTATAATTTGATGAATAAAGACATCAATTTGAAAATTTGATGAATAATTGAGGACAATTTTGACTTTTCACACAAAATAAAAAAATTTCATCCAAAATCTAACACCGTTAGAGTAAAGTGTAAAAAGATGCAATTAGTTGACCTTGATGTAAACTCTTATTATTAGTTGTAGTAAAGTGTAAAACCGACCACTTTAGTGTGGGCAAAGATAATTAACACATAAATTTTTTAAGATGACACATTATGTCATCTTGACCTTTTGAGAACAATATGTTGATTCATATAAATCTCTTCCTAAAGCCTACCATTGAGAAAAACAGTCTTTACGTACATATGGAACAATTCCAATTCCAAATAGGCAACTAGGGCTAGCAATAAGTGAATGGAGGGAAGTCTCACCACATGAGAAAATGTATCCTCATACTCTATACTAGGGCTAGTTAAACAGAACCGGTAATTGAGAAACCAATCGAAACCGTGCAAAACCAGACCGGGAGAAACCGAAACCGAGATAAACCAGACAAGAATCAGTTACAATTTGAGATAACCGATGCGTAGCCGGCCGGTTCTCGATTTTAGAAGTGCAAAACCGCGGTTAATCAGTGAAACCAGAGTGATTTAATTCGCATACGTGACATACCCTCGTTTGTCCACGCTATCTATTTAATCATGATGAAGGGAAAATGAAGAGATACACTGCAACCTCAATCGATGGAATTAAATGCCCAACCACTAGACCAAACGCATGATTGAAGGTATCCGTACACGTTTCTTTTATATTTCAACCTTGTTTTCCTTTCTAATTCAAATCAACATTCCGCAACATTCAGAGTCTCACATCGCTTAAATTTAAAAAAAAATTCTTCTCATCTTCTCTATAAATAGGGAGCATTCGTTCATCCTTCAATCCCAACCTTGGCCTTGTCCTCTTTGGATGAGAGGAAAATGTCATAATATAATTGTCATTATCCTTAAGAAATGGCGAAGAGCAAAGGAACGAGTATAGTTTTCTAATTAAGGATTAATTTTTCTGTGAAGAGCAAGTTAATTTTGAAATAATATAAAGTTTATAATCAGTTTTCATTAAACTGGGAAAACCGGCTTAATTTTACGGTTAATCGGAAGTTTGATTTTAACCAAATTTTGGCTGGTCTCAATTTTGGATTTATGAAACCGAACACCACCGATTTGGTTTTTGGTTCGAACCACTGATTCAGGTTAACCGTGTTTAAACAGCCCTAGTCTATACCCTTATTGCGTCTTGCGATATATTAACATATCATGAGAAATTCATGAGAAATTGTGAGTTATGTGAAATTCGCCAATATCTCACGCTTCTTAAATCCAAAATACTCATGAATTTTGTCAAAATTATTAACAAGGGAAAATTCAAGATGGGTACCCCTCGTTATGTCACATTATCACATGACATACCCTAGAATTTTTCGTATCAGGGTGACTACCATAGCATTTCATTTGTCTCACTGTTACTCATTACGTCCAATTCCGTTAGTTTTTAACATTTTTTACATGTGAAATGACTAAAATACCCTTCAGGGGTAAATTAGTTATTATAATTGGAGTGAAAAGACTAAAATGCCCTCACATATTCATCTAATTTTCAAATGAATGCCACTCCCTCCTCTCTTGTCTCTGCACGACCTCCGGCCTCCGACGACCGTGTCTCCGGTCTCCGACAACCTTGTCTCCGGCCTTCGGTCGTCTTTAGCCTCGCTCCGAGGAAAGTGCGAGCTCCGATGGTGCTCTCGGTGGGGTTCGGAGGTTCTGCGACCGCTCCACGACGGTCCGGACGATTTCCACGGAGGGCGTCGGAAAATCCCCTCCAGCACAACAGCTTCCTAAGCTTGTCGATGTTCTTCACCGTTTAACCGAAGAGGCAGATCGAACGTCACGACGACGGAGCTGAGAGCTCGTTCGCGTCAAGAATTGTTAGAGTCGACGCCTCACCCTCGCCGAAATGGTCTCGGATTTACGTCAACGGAGGAGTATGAACTCGACGGACATGGAAACCGTCCACACTGGACATGGAACTCGACGGACATGAAAACCGTCCGGACCGTCGTGGAGCGGTCGCGTAGAACCTTTGAACCCCACCGAGAGCACCACCAGAGCTCGCACTTTCCTCGGAGCAAGGTTAAAGACAACCGGAGGCCGGAGACAAGGCTGTCTGAGGCCGGAGACACGGCTGTCGGAGGCCGGAAGTCGTGCAGAGACAAGAGAGGAGGGAGTGTCATTCATTTGAAAATTAGATGAATAGGTGAGGGCATTTTGGTCTTTTCACTCCAATTATAATAACTGATTTACCCCTTAAGGATATTTTAGTTATTTCACATGTCAAAAATGTTAAAAACTAATGGAATTGGACGGAATGAGTAACGATAAGACAAATGAAATGGTAGGATAGTCACCCTTATACGAAAATTTTTATGATATATCATGTGATAATGTGATATAACGAGAAGTACCCATTTCAAATTTTCCCTATTAACAACTGCCATTATAATTAAAGATCACGTCGCGATGTGTATGTTTGTACTTAGACAACCAATGTTGCCAACCAAAAATGTGAATATGTTCAACACACGGTTGATCTCGTTGACGGTTGAAAGTTGAAACCATCGACTTGACCTTCTAGATTCTTTGAAAAAAAGGGTAGATACATACAGTAGAAAAATTGAAAGAAAACGCAATTATTGATGGAGACGAGGCAAAGAAGCAAAAATCACAGAGAGCACACCCATACCCATTGATTGAAAAAGAAAGCTTCTTTCTTTTTTCTTTCTATTTCTTCTCCTCTCACGGGTCGTCCAACCAAGCTCCTCTGCTCAACATTTATATATGTAAATGTCAAAACTGATCCTCATCTTTACACCTACCCACACGCCATCCCAATTTTCGGACCCTTCTCCGATCTAGCAGCTCCTCCGAATTTACCCGCTTCACTCTCTTCTGGGTCGTGCTCGATCTGGGTTTCTCCATATCTATGGAGTCCAGCTCTGACAACCACAACATCAGAGGTGTGCCCACACATGGCGGCCGCTACGTTCAGTACAATATCTACGGAAACCTCTTTGAGGTCTCCAGGAAGTACGTCCCTCCCATACGCCCCGTCGGGAGGGGTGCTTATGGTATTGTCTGGTATGAATTTTTCTGGGTCTGTTTCAATTATTGTTTTTGATGATTGGAAATTTTCTGTTTAATTGTTTAGTGTGGTGTGAGCAACTTGTTTTTTGTTTTATGACTTTTGTTTGCTCTGTTTTGGTTCTTGCTTTGGTTGCTTTTGATATTTTTGCTGTGATCCTTGGTCTGATGACCTTGTGTTTTCTGAAATTCTTTGTCACGGTTTGATATGGTTTGGTTAGTGTAGTAAATTGGGGATCAGAGATGAAATGGTGCCATGTACTAAGATCAGAGATGAAATGCAAGTGTAACTTAGTTAATTGGGGCATGAGTCGTATAAGTATTTATTGGGTTTAAGGGAGTTTACTCATTGATTATGGTTTAATCATAGGGTTATTATTTGTTTTTTTTCCATTGTGATTTGTCCTGTTGGTGGAGCATTTATCCCTGATTATCGCATTTGATTTCTATCTGGGATTTTCCAAAACACGAAAAAGGGTCTTGTTGAGGTTTTGGGGACTCTTGAGTTTGAGCTGAAATGTTAAAGTTATTTAATGTACGCATAAAGTTGGGAGTGGAGAGGAAGATGCGCATTTGTTAGTTATGTTAATTCTTGTAAACTTTCTGGTCGGCTGCTGCTGTTTATTTGTGTGGTATTCATGCGTATCGAAACTTGTGAAAACTGTATCTCAGCACTGGGCCTAGTTAAAGAATCTATGACTATTTGGACTGAAGTAGGAAATTTAACATGCTTTCAACTGGGTATTGATATATTGTTAGTAATTGAACTCTAAATAGAGTAAATAATTTATTACTATTTCCTAGCATGTTTGGGCATTACAGTATTGCCCATCCTGACTACAAGAAGTAATCCAATGATGAGGTGTAGAGGATTTCCATCTGCCATCGTCCAATCAAACCTTAGTCTGTGCAAGTCATCTGCATGGTTCTTTTCATTTATGTCTTCTGTAGAAGGAATTATTTTGGATATTAGTGTTTCCACCATCTACTCTTAACCTGGATTTGTCAAGTTTTCAACTTGTTGCACAATGCAATTAATTTTTCTTTCAGAGATTAAAATGTAGATGAATTTCTAATAGCAGTGCATGTATTCAAAAGATATTGCATATGTTTTTGTTTACTCTTTTTTTTCTGCATATCTTGCAATTCATTGGATTCTCTTGTTTGACTTTGGATATTATCATATCCCTTGTGTGCTGTGTTGAAGAAGCAACACAATTCTCTTGACTTATTTCTGTGTGTTATCAACAATGTGAAGGAAGATGTAATTATTTTCATTTCCTATAGTGCTGCTGTGAATTCGGAGACACGCGAAGAGGTTGCTATTAAGAAGATTGGCAATGCATTTGACAACAGGATAGATGCCAAAAGAACTTTACGAGAGATTAAGCTCCTTCGGCACATGAACCATGAAAATGTTAGTTCCATTTAGAACTTCATTGATCTGATATCTAACTCAGTTTTTTTTCAAATTTTCGTTTTGCTTAATTTTTCTTGTTAAGTTTTGGCATGTTTTTGCTGTACCATCAGTATCTTAAAAATCTTCCTTACTCATAACTTGCTTTCCTTAATCATCTGCTTTTCTATCCATATAGTTATGAACAAGCTTCCATAATTTTGTTTTTGTACAAGTAGTAAAATAAGATCTTCAATATTATTGTGATGATTTTAAGTAAATTTCATTTGCCTTACTCTGAAGATCATCACAACATGACATCAAGCAAGCATTCATAGGACTCCTAGCTTGTTTAGCCATTTCTTATATTGAAGATAATTTTGAGGGTTGCATGAACTTTCTGTTGAAGTGGTGCAGTTCCATTTCTTTTCTAAAATGAAAGTTCGAGACTAACTTCAAAGATAAGGCAATTCTTATTTGCAAAGCTGAGTGATTCTATGCATGATATGGAGTTTCTGTCTCTCTTGCATGTGGGGACAATGTATTTTTGAAGTTGCATTTACTGAGCTTGATGGTGCTTTGGAAATGTTGTGAAGAGTTTCTCATCTTTTGTTTGTTTTGTTTCTGAAATACACGAATTCTGTTTTTCTTATTTGGGTTTAATGTATGACCTTATGTTCCGAAAGATTCAGAAACCATCTTAACTTTACCCTTGGCACTCTAAGTTTCTTGGCCATTTTTTTTTCTGTCAGAATGTTATTGTTAGTCTTTTCTCAGATATGCTAGCAGTAAATGTTACCATATGATGTTGGTAACCTAAGTTTGTATTGCTGCTTGTATTGGGATACTATTTCGTTTGTACTAAGCATGTATTATTTTTATTATATGTTACTAGGTGATTGGTAAATAGTTACTGTTCCCTTATTGAATACCACTTTCTTTTTTATGGTTTTTACTTTTCTGCCACTTTTGATTTTCTTTGGTGAGATGGAGTTCTACAACTATTGTTAACGTCTTCTGTTTTTTTATCAGCTATTAGCTTCTTCTGTTGAACATTTACTATTCAAATGTGCAGGTTATTGCCATTAAAGATATCATACGACCTCCAAGAAGGGAGAACTTCAATGATGTTTACATTGTATATGAATTAATGGATACAGATCTACACCAGATAATACGTTCCAACCAACAATTGGCTGATGATCATTGTCGGGTTGGTACCACTATTCTCACCTCTCTTTTTTTTCCTTTCTATATAACTTTCTCTGAATTATATATGAAAATGCAATTTAGTACCTTCAGTTGTCATAGCTAATGGAAATTACATAAGATGCTTTCCCTCCAACCTCAGTTCTGTAGGTGGGAAATAAGAAGGGAATATTTATCCCTGAGTTACTACCCAATTGCCTTAGAACTTCAGTATTAAATGGTTTATGTTGATGATAATCATTGGTTCATTCTTTATTGAAGTATTGGGTTTTAAATGTCAAATTTTACAGCTGTAAAGACTACATGGGCCTTGTCTTTTGTTAAGGCAAAGTTAAAGATTGCATTGCCGTGTTACACATATCTTAACACTTATGCACTTTTTTGAGCACTTACTTCTAATATTGTGTCATTGCTTTTTTGTTTCAAGTCTGATGGGTTGCCCACTTCTTTCGGAAATGTCATGGTTGTTTTCTGTTGGCTTTGTCCCATCTTGATATTTGATATAGATTCATAGTAGGTAATCTAAATTCTACTTTTACCTGGTATGAAAAGGAAAAGATATACAGTAATGCAACCTCAATTAGTGTACAAGTTCCTTTTCTTTATAACTTTAATCTTGAATTCATCTGAGATTTTTTGGAAGACTATCGTTAGATATTGTATCATATGTTAGTAATTTGTGCTGTCTTTGATGATACATCTTTTGCAGTACTTTCTGTATCAATTACTGCGAGGGCTCAAGTATGTACATTCAGCAAGTGTCTTACATCGTGATCTAAAACCGAGCAATGTGCTTTTAAATGCTAATTGCGATCTTAAGATTGGAGACTTTGGACTTGCACGGACAACATCTGAAACAGATTTTATGACTGAGTATGTTGTTACTCGTTGGTACCGGGCACCCGAGTTGCTTCTTAATTGTTCAGAATACACTGCAGCAATTGATATTTGGTCTGTGGGTTGCATCCTTGGTGAAATCATGACTAGGAAACCCCTCTTCCCTGGAAAGGATTACGTTCATCAGCTGAGACTTATAACAGAGGTATGCTTTCAGTGACCAACTTAGTGATTCTACTCTACACCGTCCATGCTCTTATCACGCCTTATGAATCATCCTTAGTTTTATTTTATACTCTTGTACTTGTCACTTCACGTGTCATCTGTTTCAGAACCTTGTTTATCTTAATTGATAGATCCTTGGCTTTGGGATTTCATTGTTTCATTCTTTAATAAACTCTCTATTAGCTGATAAAAAAAGGAATGTAGAACAGTTGATATGGTTTGATTGTTTGGAGTTTTAGTGATGTTTATGTATCTTGAAACTAACTAAAGGGGTTTTAGCTGGCTTATAAAGATCCTGATTGGCTGTTGGCCATAAGGGTTGGATTAATTGAACCCTATTTTATATAACATATAACATATGTAGCTGACAGTTGGAACAATTTATCCCTTTTATTACTTCACTATTTTTTTTGGTGATAATCTATCCGGATCAGTTGGCTTTTGTTCCTTTTGTTATGATTAATCTATCAGGATCATTACCTTCGTTGTTGTGAGAAATTTGTCTTGATATTCAAATAAATATGGTGGATTCTCCAGACAATAATCAATTTAATTCTTTGTTGGTTAAAAATGATTATTGAACTCTAATAATAACTGGTGTTTGCATTTGAAATTGGAATACTTTCCATATTTTATCGTATATATGTCATTGATTATTATGTTTAGTGTCACGGTCTAATTGGTGGTTGAACTGCTGACCTGGTTATTTTTTACTGTTGACATGGGTTTCACATTGTCTTAAGATTACACCTTTCTAAATGAGGGAGTACATGTTTTTCCTGTTAGCCAATTTTTTTTTCTGAACTCAATGTTGATACATCGATCTTTTTCTATAGCCAGTAGATATGCTGATCTGCAAATAAGATAAGCATCTTTGTCTTGTATTTATTTATGGAATTCAAACTGACACGGACAAGTAAAACTTGTTCTTTATTTTCCTTTTGGTTTGAAAAGCTTATAGGTTCGCCGGATGACTCCAGCCTCGGGTTTCTACGAAGTGACAATGCCAGAAGATATGTGAGGCAGCTGCCTCAGTATCCCAAGCAGCCATTTTCCATCAGGTTTCCTAATATGTCCCCTGGCGCTGTTGATTTGCTCGAGAAGATGCTTGTCTTTGATCCCAACAAGCGTATTACAGGTGATTATAATATCAAACACCTTGTATTATTATTGCATGTAGATTACGAAATGAGGAGTGACTCATTCGGGTGTTAATTTGCAGTTGAGGGGGCGCTATGCCACCCATACTTGTCATCTCTTCATGATATCAACGAGGAGCCAGTGTGCCCGAGGCCTTTCAGTTTTGATTTTGAGCAACCCACATGCACTGAAGAAGACATCAAAGAGCTCATCTGGAGGGAGTCTGTATTGTTCAATCCAGAGCCACTTTGTTGAGCAAATTACTACATCAGACCCTCGAAAGAGAAGATGAAATGTGCCAATGAGTTGAGTTGACTCAATGTTATAACCATATTGCACACACGTATGTACATTTGTGCAATATACAGTAAAAAGTAGCCGAAACAAGTTTGTTATATGTTTCCACTTTCCAGTATGCATGACTGAATTTCTGCACTATGATAGAGTCAGCTGCCATTAGCTCATTGTTGTTTGTAATCGTTGGTTCCGAATGTTTATCTATAACATACACGCTTTATTTTTTCTGAACTGCTCATCTCTGTATATACAATACAGGTTATGTGAAGTGAATTCACATTTGTTGGCTTGGTTTGGTTGTGTTTCCATAATCTTCGTGCATTGTTGTGTGCCTATAATCTTCGTGAATGGTGCACGGAATATAACGATCGCTAAAATTATGTGAAATGTTGGCTTGAATTGTAACCAAAAGTTAGTTGCTAATATCAAGTGTTAAATAGGAAAACATGCAAAAAAACACAGAACCAAAGACATAAAATGGAGCAAGAAACTGGCCTCGCATATGTTTCTTCTCATTACCACTCTCATATTTATACAATTATATGAGCACCTATGGACAAACTGTTAGAGATAATGTCTCTCAAAAGGGTTCTTCTTTGTTTTTAAGTTTGTAGGTTACATGACCTTAATGGAGGGGTTATATCTCTCATTATTAGTCAGGCATTATATCACATTTATTCCTCCATTATTGGTCACTTTAGTTGACTCTTAATACCATTTATTCATATCTCTCCCTGATTCTTTATTCGTTCTTAGGTATTGTATTGCGCAAGTTTTAAACTCTAACGTGTGAGTGAGCGTGCATCAAGAGGACTACCGTGTTAACTTCGGATAAAATTGTAACGTTGTCATCACCTTGGTTCAACTTGAAAAATTGCTTTTAAGTCAGTGGTCTCCATAACATGTGACAGTAACTTTAATCAAAAAGTGTTTTCTAATTATATTATGAAATTATTTTTCCAACATCACACAATAGGTGTCAAGACCATGTATGAGTTGACTAGATCATGCATGGTGTCCCACTTCTAACACATGAAAGAAGAGTTTTGAGGACTTTGAACTCCAACTCAAACCCCAAAAACTCCATCATTGTCCCTAAAGTGAATCATATAAATAGGAGCTCACAAAACAAGTCCTCATAATTTTAATAGTTTTTTATTCCACTCATTTTCCACTTTATTTTGAAAATTAATTAATTTTAAACATTTTAATATTAAAATTATAAAATATTTATTGACGTGATAATTATAGATAATTTTATAGACTTGAGTATAAGTTGGATAAGAATGAGAACTTAATTTTTACTTATAATTAGGTAATGATTTTAGGACATTGGGATATAGTTGCTCTAAATTACCGTAATACAGAAATTTGAGTATGTTACTACGTTTAGTATTGGCATATTTTTTACGCAATGTCAAGATGTCAGCCAATATGCTGCAACACATTCGGCTTGACATAATACGCGCAGGATTAGGCAATACATCGAAGACTTTCTGTTTTATTTACAGAAGCTATGCGCGCAAAGTCAAGGATAATTTAGGCAAGGATCAGATGGAAGGAAGACACGTCAGCAAAGGCTTAGAGAAGGCGGTAACGACAAACCTGTCACTTGCCAATAACGCAAGGCGGCAAGGGCTTTCCTAATCAAAATAGGAATCTGATTAGACAATAGGAGTTGCTATAAAAGCAAGTGCTCCCCCCTTAGCAACTCAGTCTTTTCTATGTGCTAAATTCTCAGAGCTCTTAACCGTGTACGACTAGCGGATTGAGAGGTTGATCAATTTAGAGAGGACATTGTCGATCACATACATCAACTCGAGGAGATTTGAGTGTTTTTGATTTGTGGGTATTTGTTCGTGATTGAAGACACACGAAGAAATTATCGAAGACAACAATACCGAGCATAGGTTTGCTTGAAGGGTGGAATTGAGGAAATCTCAAAGACATGGGGGAGTCCCTAGTCGAGGTGGTTCACGGTGAGATCTATAGTAGCTTAGGACAATAGCTTGTGTGATAGCTAGTTGATGCTTGAAGTTGTACTATTGACTACCAGATAGTGAAAACTTTTCCACTGGCAGAGTGCCCCCAGAGGTAGGTGCGGAGTCACCGAACTGGGTAAACATATTGTGTGTCTTATGTTTATTGCTTTACTATTTACTGTCAATTATCTGTTATTAAGCAAGTTGTCGAACCAATTGTCACAACATTGTGTTCGACATCTTGTCCCTGCTACATAACAAAATTTCAAAGTATTTATGTCACTCGACCCGAAGGTGAAAAAGTATATTTATTTAGGGAAATGTGAAGTTTTTTTTTTGAAGAAAAATCGAATTTTATTAATTAAATAACAACTAACCCGACATCAAGCCGGACAGCTGAAGCTACATATGATGGGACGGACCTCTCACCATAATCCCAGCTACTGTTAGTTAAAACAAACATGACTAATTCGTGACCCATTTGATTACGAGCAAAACAAAGAACAGAAGTTTTGATAATGGATAGTACGCAACATCGTTCGTTAATGATTTCTTCAGAGTTGTTCAGCTCGACCCGTTTAGCATCATGTAGAGTCACGACCTCCAACTCATACGGATGGAGAAACCCCGTGATTTTGATGTGAAATGTTTTACACATGCATCTCTGATAACCCCGGAGACCAATCGACTCAAACCAGTTAGCATCATGTATAGCCACGGCCTCCAACTCATACGGATGGAGAAGCCCTGTGATCTTGCTACATACCGACTTAAACCAACTTCCTTGATCAACCATGCGATCAATATGGCATCACGAAATTCAAATCCTCCCAGCTCATTGGGTTTAACCGGATTAACCCATCGACATCAGGGACCCCTCGTTTTCTTCTAGTACCGATCCCAATAAGACACGTATTGAATTTTGAGCAAGCCGAGACCCCCTAGTTCGGTATGCTTGCATGAGTCTGCCCACCGACGCCAGATAACTCTGGTTCCCTCCCAGTACCGGCCTACCAACTAGCCAAAAGCAAACCCCCCAGCCCTTCATGCTCCGCCATCGCGATCCAAGCGCGACCCATCTGCAACTCCAACCTCGCTAGTCTCAACCCATCCCCAAACCACCCGACCTCGCCTCCATCAAAACCCGATCTACCACCCCACCATGCCTCCATCAGACCCAGATCTACCTCCACAAGAGCTATGCTCCTACCGCCACACCACGCTAACGTCGCTGCCAGTACCACGCAGACGTCGACACCCGTAAGAGATCGGCGTCACGAGACTTCGCCCAATTATGGTAAAAACCCTAAGATAAGAGTAGGGTACTGACCGGGAAATATGAAGTTAATGATTGAGAGGGAATGACTATAGAGACGAGCAGCTGTTGTGAGAAGAAGAATATGCGTTATGAACCTCATTTAAATCTCAATGCATTTTTGTATAAAAGAAAATGCTTCAATTTCAAACACCTTTAAATTATTTTTCCATTTCCGCCACATAGACAATTTTCCCTTACCATACACATAGAGGACATAATTTTTGATACAATTTCACCATGTCATTAAGTCTGTGAGTTTGTTTCTTGAAAGCATCAAATGCATTTTCTTTTCCTTATATCATAATAATGAATGATTCATTTCAGGTACAAAAAAAAGTCACTCATCATTCGTAGTTCATTTTGAACCTGCACTGGGTGGTTTCCACCGTGTCAATAGGCAACCTATCCGTCGGAAAATCACAAGTGAGCGGACCCTTGTCCGGCAACAGGTCACAGGGCGGCGGCGTGACGCCGCTCGTGATCCCCTGAACGTCGGTGCAATTCCACTGCACCTTCTTGGCCTTTGGCGCCAACCCAACCGTCACGTTCGAAATGCAAATGCCCGTAAACGGGTCGTTGGAAATACCCTCCAACCTGGCGGCCATGGTGACGTTCTCGGCCACGACGTCCCTGTAGTTGATGGCCGTGATCTCCGGCAGGGCGTTGGGGTCGTACCTGTCGGAATGATCAGGAAATATAGTTTAAATATCATAATTTACATGTCAGTTCAATACATGAATATTATTTCTATGGTTACTTACCCGTTGTCGGCGTGGGAGCCATAGTTGCCGGTCATCCAGAAGACCCATTTCATGGTGTGGAGGGTCATTCCCCTGACGTATATCTCCTTGACGAAGCCTCCCCTCCCGACGGCTGTCTTGATCCTGACGGCGGACTCGGTGTTGACGGCCACCACGTCCTCGATCCTGACGTCCTGGATTCCGCCGGACATCTCGCTGCCGAGGGCGATGGCGGCGCTGCTCGGAGACACGCAGGTCAGCCGCCTGATCACCAGCTGCTTTGTCGGCATGCCGAATGCGACGCCGTATTGGTCCCACCCGCTTTTCACTGCCACACAGTCGTCTCCTGATACTATGTAGCAGTCTTCAATTCGAGTATTTATGCACGAATCTGACATTGTCAATAACAAAATAATTTCATAAATATGTATCCTCAACCCATATTTCTAGAGTATCTAACAATGACAATAAACATATGTAACCGGTTCAAAACTGAGAATCGAGTTGAATTGTAACTGAAAAATCGAAAATTGCGGTTACTGATTCGTATTTAGTTTTGAACTTAGAAAACCATTCAATTCTTATTCGTTTTTTATTCTTACAATTTAAAACCGACAGTTACTTAATCAGCATCAGATCAGTTCATCTGCCATGTACACTATTATTTTGTTTTACAAACCTTATATTTCGATTAGGTTGTAAAAATTAAATTTTAACACTAGATTTTTATTACTATTTTTTATAATTGTAAAATTAAAAATTTGGCTATAAAATTGGTTCAAATTCGTTTGTTTCGACATATAAATCGAGCCAAAATTAAAAATTAAAATCTATATTCTAACTAAGTAAAATTGAAAACCAAACTAGAGAATCGTAGTCAGAACCCAATTATTTCCATACATCGCAATTCCAGCATGATTCCAATCATTGAGGAACTGAAAAGTCACCGATTCCTACCGGTTCGATCCGGTTTTGGAATTGTGACCACCTTATATCCAAGTAATAAAAATGAGAAGTACCTGGATTGATGCCATCAGTGTTTGGGGAATTGACAGGAGCCAAGATGGTAATGCCTTGCACAAGTATGTCACTGCAAATTTCAAATTTATCAACCATGATTAAGATACTTATTTAATCACGGTATTCTGATTGATGCCACGTGGCTACTTACCTGCTGTACGTAGGGTGGATGTTCCACGATGGAGAATTGATGAGCGTCAGATTTGAGATCTGGATGTTGCTCGAGAACAGGATCTCGATCAGGTAAGGTCGGGTGTACTGTAGCTTGCCCTGGTGGAACTCTTGCCACCACAGATCTCCCTGACCGTCGATCGTCCCATTCCCTCCTACATAAATCAATCACAAAGGTAAATTGATAATGAAAACAAACAGCCGTTAATTAGTTACTGTTTACTTTTTAACCGCTACCAGTAATAATAACGTCGGTGAGGTTAGTTCCCCATATGAGACTGGTGTACCGTCCACCGGCTGTGTCCCTTCCTCGGCCGTACGATGGCAGAGGCTCGATCACAGGCCATTCATTTTTGTCCTAAAACAAATCATTAGGAAATAATAAATATAAAAAATAGAAAGAATAATATACTGTCACCTTATTTTAAGAACGTGTTCAAGAAAATGTGTTTGTACAAGTATAACGAAATTACATGTTATAATATATATATTTAAAGTAGTTTAAAAGTAATTTTTAACTAAAAAGATTAATTTATAAATTTTGATCGGTTAAAATATAATTTCAAGAGGTAATTCCATCACAAAAGATTGTAATCTCACTTAGGTCATCATAATTCTAATTTAATTTTTGAGGTCATCACAAAAGTTTGTACTCTCACTTAGGTCACTATAATTCTAATTTAATTTTTGAGGTCAATAAATTTTTGTCTCACTGTTGGCCTATTTTTATTTTAATAAGACCAAAATACCCCTCACATTCTTTTCTTCTTCACGACCCCTCCCTCACCTCCTTCATCGACCACGACCCTCCCTCCGTCACCTCCTCTCCCGCCTCGACCTCGCCAGCACCGACCACCTCTCCACCGCCTCCCTCCGGTGGCGCCGCCGCCCCTTCCTCCACCTCACTCGCGTCGACACCTTAGACGACGATTTCTTCTCCGGCGACGACGACCACTCCATCTTCGCATCGAGTCGGAAACAACCATCCAATGGAACTTTCCCCTCCATCTTCCTTCTTCATCTGGCTGGTGATGTGGGTCGAGTTTTCGGAAATTTTCTCGGCCAAAGACGGATATGCCCACCACGTCCAGGCGAGAAAAATAGAGGGCAACTAGGTGAGGACGTGGGTGAAGGGAACGACATCGTAGGTGGTGGTCGGGGGAGGAGTGGAAGGTGGTGGTCGGCGGTAGAGTGGAAGGAAATGACATTTTTGAAGAGAAATGTCATATTTTTAAATTTTGAAAACAAATGAGGGGCATTTTGGTATTTTCAAAATAAAAATAGACCAACAGTGAGACAAAAGTTCATTGTAGTGACCCCAGAAATTAAATTTAAATTATGGTTACCTAAGTGAAATTATAAACTTTTGTGGTGACTTCGAAAATTAAATTAGAATTATGGTGACATAAGTGAGACTACAAACTTTTATGGTGACTTAAATGAAATTACCCATAATTTCAAAAAAATTCTTAATAAAAATAATTTTATCATTTTTACATATTTTGTACAAAAGAATCAAATTCACGATAATTAACAAATTACAGTGTTCTTGCATTGTATTAAGACATGTTTTGGTAATTTTTCCAGAAAAAAAGACGATGAATATATACCAGAGAAGCAAGAAGAAGAGCATCCTTGTGGAGGAAGAGAGTGAAGTGGCTGGTTAAGTTGAAGCTTCCGGTCAGCCATTTTCCGGCGGGGACGAAGAGCTGTGCGCCGCCGTCGGGGGCGAACTGGCTGAGGTGACTTATGGCTGCTTCAAAGGCCCTTGTGTTTGAGGTTTCGCCGTCCCCGACTCCCCCGAAGTCGGTGAGCGAAGCGGTGTGAGCTCTGCAGCTCAATGCAGAGTACTCGAAGTATTCACGGTGCTTGTGTTTTTTCTTAGACTTGCGGCACTCTGCTCCCACACTGCTCATCACTGCCACCACTATCAGTATTGTCACCAACTTCATTATCACCTGTCAAAACCCAATTGCACAAACCTTTTTAACAGCTTTGAAAAAAACAGAGGAACTTGATTTGGGGATTGGGAAGTAAAAGAAAAGGGCAAAAGCATCAAGATTGAATAGAAGCAACAGATTTGGAGCTGCTTACTTGAGTTGTCATGGAAATGGAAGTGGAACAGAACAATTCAAGTTTGGTGGGTTTTGGTTTTGCAGAAAGAGGGGAATTATATTTATATATAAGCAGTTGAGCTGAGTTGGGTTTGGGAAGATGATGGAATAGTTTTGTTGTGGAGTGTCACATGTGGTGCTCTATTTAGTTCACGGTTGTCCATAACAGATATGTAGTGGTGGACTGGACAGAGGTTATTGTTTCTTTCTTAGTCTTGGGCTGTGTTAACTTAAGTATTGACCAATATAGTTGGTGACTGTATTATGTTTCATTCCTCAACTGAAAATGAGATTCTATTTGCAATTTGTGAATATTATATATATATTTTTAGAATATAACATTTGGGTCTAGGTTATTTTTTTACTTATAGTTAATGTGATGTCTAATTAATAAATGTTTTTGTGTTCCATTTTTCCTCATTTCACTTGTACAGATACCTTACTTGATACTCGATAGGAGACGGGCATGAGCAGACACGCCTGATCCACAAGAAAGTGTCATTTATTTTGGGTCTTATGCAAATCCTTAGGTTTCATAAGTCTTATAACCGACGAGGAAATGATCCAATCCATCAAAATTAGTGAGGACATGGCCAAACTTTAAAGCATTGAGGCCAGCCCAGGTCTTCAATATGTTTATGGCGTTGCAAGTTTCTATGTTTTTCTGTTTTCATTCTCAGTTTTTAATTGTATCCTTTTCTCTTTTCTATTTTTGTTGATGTACTTAGTTGGCTCTAGTTTTCATCTTGAAACTTTTTGTTAGTTTCATCAATTAAAAATCTTCCTATTGTTGAGCAAAAAATACCATTGCATCACTTTCAATGTCATCCATTCATACCCCTTGAGATTCGCTCGTAAAAATTACGGGTGGTAAATATGTCAACCCACCATATGCCCGACGAGCCATTAATTTACACGGGTTTGATTCACCTGGGTTGCGGGCGGATCGATTGTAAGTGTGTAACTCATGCAACCTGTAGCAAACAGATCAAACCAAGACACAAGAAAGAGGGTCATAGTGCTTAGGTACGCCTAACAAAATTTATTTTGCACGTAAGTGCATCTAACCCTTATTTTTAGCTTGTCGGATAACACTCAAATACAAACTTTTTCTTAGATTATTATAAATGCATGTCCTCAAATGACAGCTCAGTGGTTGAGCATCACGTTATTTTTGGTGAGGTCGAAAGTTTGATACCGCTAAAAAAATTATGAGTAGATAAGTTTTGTTAAAATATAATATTAAATATTTTCTATTCATATTATAGATTAATTTTATTACCTAATATTTAGGTTTTCCTATTGTCATTAGTATTTCCTAATTACCTTAATTTCTAGCTTATATAAAGGATTCTCCCCTATTATATTTTACACAACTATTAATGACATTTTCTACACTATTTTTATCAAGTTTAATGAATCTCGTTTTTAAGAATGATAATGATCAGTATGGGTTATTTGACTAGAGTAGGTAAATTCAAACGTTATAAGAGATTCCATTATTAAACAAAACTTTAGATGAGAGAGTATGTTAGTGCTCTAATTATTTACCATTTTCAAATATAGACCTATCTCATATATGTTTGTTCTTACATCAACTAGGATTAATATACAATTGTAACAAAGCGGAGTTGCAAAAGTGGAAAGTAGCTACTCATACTATAATTATGTATGTATTGGCTCTGCCACCTTCTTACATTGTGGACACACATACGAGGAAGAGTAGAGCGGAGGCTGTGTATGTGTTTGTCTCATTACTCACAACTCAACTTTATGAACAGTATGGAGTGTCAACCAATCTCCACTTCACAACCAAATATTCTCCACTACATACAATTTCCCATCTTTTCCCCAATACTTCCCACTCCTATAATCCAATCATTCTTATCCTCCATTTGCAATTCTTATTTGGGTTTAATTTACATTTCATACATAACAAGTTTTGACAACATGATAAGTAATGACAATATACAATATGTTTTTCTAGTTCAATCTTCTTTTATAAATTTTTCGCTTTTTGTTATCGGACTATAATAAAATGTGAAAATATTATATACCTCTAACAGTTTTGAAAATGGTGGCCGTCATGATGCCGAAAAGTACATGGGACGCCACGCCGTGGCATTGTGGCCATTTAAACCGATTTGTTGATTTAGGTTGATTTTGAACTAATTTGAGCCGGTTTCATTTAAATTAATTTTTTTCAAAAAAAGTTGACAATATCATAACTTGTAAAATATATATGTAAGTTATTTTGTATTAAAATATTAAAAATAAAAAAATAAAAATTCATTATGGCCTCGAAAGTTAACATTTACGACCTTGACTTCTAGCCACTAATCCCAAACTTGTAATTTGTCATGAAGTAAGAGACTCATTTAAACATTAGACCAGTTAATTACCATGCAATGTTAATAAATATGTGAAAGAAGAGGTGTTATAGTATATTGTTGTGTGGGTCCCATAGTTTAGTGGTAGACCAATGAGTATGAATATGATCTCGTGAAGCTTTTTTGGCCGCACTGCACTACTGTTGATACCACCCACCGACCCCCACTTGATGTTCACGGGCTTGAATCGGTCTACCACTACTTGCTTAGTGCATGTGGGACCCCTCCCCCATGTCATGCTCATGTATACCTCTACTTTATGGGCACCCCTTAGCTCTATAAGCAGATGGGCCATCTTTACTTAAAATTTAAATATGTACTTGCATTCACTTAATTTATATTAGTCATTCCATTTTTTATGATGAAATAGAGACTTGTCATGGAGAATATCATTCCTCCCAAACCCACTAACATAAAGAGTCTAACAATAGAATGAACAATTCAATTGACATATCATTTAATAAATTCAACAACGTTAAAAACAGATTCTTTGGTTATTATTCTGTTTTTGACGATGAACGTATCTGTTATTTTCGTCCCGTTGAATACTTGAACATTGGATATACAATTTTAAAAATTTCTCGAGTATTGAAAGATAAAATATAATCATGTAAAGTTGTGGAAAACATTATAATGTATTAATTGAAATGTGGCTATATATTTCAATACCCACACACACACGTTGTCGTCGCCTCGACCCCTCTTGGGATTGAGCTTAAATATTTACATGAAAAAATCTCAGTTAGTTTTTCATTCTACCCATTGTGTATTTCACTAAATAGATAGTTTTACCTGGTGATTTCAAAACAACATTAAGTTTTCGGTCAAAGAATCGCAACATTTTCAAAAAAAAATGCCATATGTTAAGAATAAATACGTATGTTCAAATAATGTGCATTGTGCATTATCCTAATAAAGGATTGAAATTGGACAAATTATTTTTAAAAATTTCTTGAATCCTTTTTCTCAAATTTTTTTCTACTGTTTAATATAAATAAATAGTTATGTCGTCAAACTCTATTATTTTAAACACTCATTAGTAGTTTAGTCTGTTTTATATCAAGAAAAAGTTGTTCGTTGAACCTTTTAATGTCATAGAGGCGCAACATTGTTCCGAATTTCAAGTAATTGCAGTGTATTACATTCTTCCCCTTAAGACTATTTGGACTTGCCCTCTCATATGCCGAACTCGCGACACCGTTGTTATTGTCAGACACTTGCTCGATCTAGACTGCTAGCTCCATCAACCATGCCTCCGTCCTAGCCTTAGAGGCCTTTGTCATGCTACCATCTCAGCGTTGCCAGCCCAGTACGCCCTCAAGTATTCCTCGAATCTCGCCAATAATCCTTCCGCCATAGCCGGTGGTTTTGATGCCACATATATACGGTCCCGAACTTTGGAACAGGTTATGGGTCCAGTATAACTGGTAGATGGCTCACGAAAGAGCGGCCCAAGCTTCCTCCAAGGTAACCTTTTGAACCCAAATATTCAATTCCCCTTTCATTGAAGGCATCTCAGGCTTTTATGGCTGAAATTCTCAAACTAAACCAAAAGATCAAGATTATCATCCTAATCCAGTAACTATAAATTCAAATGCTTAATCTAATCCTGATATGGTAACTACATCTAAGAATTTAAATAACAAATAATAATTTAAATATAACTTATCTAGATTCCTATCACATTCATATTTATCTGTAAAACTGCAAAAAAAGGGAAAGAATAAACAAGAAATGGAGGTCACCTGAAGATCGTAAATAGGAAGTTTTCTCAAGTACAATAACATTGAAGAACGTAAAACAGTTTAAACACTGTACTAATGAGTCTACATCAAACTGCCTGAATTTTCAAGTTCAAGCACAGACGAACCAAGTCTGCCTTTACAAGGTTGCAATCCAAGTTCCAAAATTGTTTTAGATGAACACAAAAGCACCCACCAGAAAACAGATTATCTAGCAAGAAAAGATATTCAGCAATCGATCATCTTGTATCTGCAAAATCACAGGCGGTTAATATCTTGATAGGTGCTGCTGCCCAATGAGGCGCCATGACCCTTGATTATCTTGGCTGCCCGCAGAAGAATGTCTTGCTCTGTAGTGTACATCTCATCTTTGCTCTACCACAAAACAAACAGTATAACAGCAATCAGCCCCACTCATGATGGTATACAAGAACTTAAGTCCTTTTCTTGGATGTACAACACATTAAGATGTATAGAAAGCTTGTTGGTTCCAATAGGGATTTATGGGGAAAAGAGTGCAACCATATATTTCATCAAATGACTTGTAAGAAATAACATCATAAACTATAACTAATTCTACATGTTTTTTTATCAGCAAGAACTGCAGGTGTGGGGATAACAAATGCTACATATACTCCATTGCATAAATTATCTCCTAGCCAAAGTTCACCCATTTACAAATCCTCATGGCATGATTGAGAAATCTACAACTATGCCAAATATATATTTAACCTTTTTGGACTAGATGATGTTGAACGCTAAAATTTCTCATTCTGATAATGCAAAATAGTGTATTTCATCAAATAAAACCACTTACCATATGCTTGAGATTGCATCCAATGGTCAATTCTGCAAATGAACTTTCTAGTTGAGATAAGAAGCAGTAAGGGACCTCCATCCCCAAGTACACTTTCGAGTTCGACCTTAGCATGCTCTTTATATCATCTGATATTTGGGGAATCTTATCCAGATCATCAATATTCAGAGGAATTCTCCTGACCATGGCACGCCACTGAGCACGTGACTTGTTAACAATTACCTGCACATTTTATAAGGTAATGCTTAACCTTGATCAAATGAGAAATGATTTGAAGTAATAGAGGATAAAGTAAATGAAACATCTTGATATTAAAGCATAAGCAGTAAGAAATTGTATGCAAGACACAAACTGTCTTTATGTGGATGCGTAAAATATTAGCTTCGTTGTTAGGATATGGCTCTGATATAAGATAAAAATAACACCTTTAGTTTCCTATAAACATTGACATCATTTCAAATAATTTGTGTAATTCATTTGAAGCGCATCCCTTTTACAAACCCCAAACCTTTTTCCCAAAAAGTCATATTTAAAAAAGATAAGAGGAATTTGTACTCATTTTCATCACATCAAAGTTCAATAAGAAACAACCGAATGTACCTTCATGAATTTGTTTGGATGGAGAATAATTGAACCCTCTAGTTTTAGTTTAATTTGGCTACTTAAATGGAAAGGGAATCATTACTTCAAGAATATGACCACACAATTGGCAAACTAGCTTCATATTTCTCAGGCAAGGTACTGTAGTTAAAGTCTTCTAGCCTATTGCCTACGCTGTAGTTAAAGTCTTCTAGACTATTGCCTACACTAGGTTCCGCAGTCTTCTGGGGAAGGAACCTTTTCAAACATGCAGTCTTCTAGTATATTGCCTACACTAGATTCCGCAGTATAGTTGATACATCAAATTGTAAACAAGGGAATACTTGAACAGGTTAAATTTACAAACTCGGGGAATATAGGGGAAGAACTCTACACTCAAGCATCAAACCAAAGCAGGGGAACATGAACACCAAAACAGTAAGGTAAAGATTTATCAGGAAATGGTACAAGTTAGACTGACATGAAAGCTAAAATGTGCGTCAGCTGAACCGTGATGCATTGCAAAGTGAACAGAGGAAAGAGAATAAAACAAATGTTCTATACCTGACTAGAAAATAGTGAATTTGGAACTATGACAGGAAATTTCTCAGCATTTAGCAATGAAGTGGAAGTAAGTCCCATTTCCACCACTCGACCTTCTATGGATCCTGCCTGCAAATGCGTAAATGATAAAACACAAAAAAAATCGTATTAAGAACAGTGGGCATAAGGAACTCATTATTGAACTTACAGGCTGGCTTAAGGATGACATGCAACAAATAAAAGAGAGACTTGGCAGCATAAATTCCTTCTTTTTGCTGGAAGAAGTGTTACACCAAAAGATAAATCTAGAGTTGTTTGATACATGACTACTTGACAAAGTGCTTGGATCTTTAATATAACGCCCATGGATCAAGCTGGTAAACGGTGGTAAAAACTTAACGGGGTAATTACAGTTCACAACAGTGAATTATGCAGCTTTTACAATTACATCAGTAAACAAAGGAGTTAGTAATGGTTCAGCTTAAAATCTGTTAAAGGATGTGAATGGGTACAGTATATAATTTACTGTTGTGAACCCTAACAACTGCAATTTTCCATGAACTTAAAAGGTTAAGAATCCATGAATCAAATATCGCATACTTCAAGGTGGGGGTCAAGTTGCAAAATTAGAGCTCCTTTCTACAAAAGGGAGGTCTTGATCCCAATTCTTGATACATCAATCTTAAGTCTTCTTAAGAGTCAAATGTTTGGTGCTCCCTTACTTCTACATAAGCAAGGTCTTGAGCCCAAACCTTGGTACACATGGTTGATCAAAAAAGTAATACTGCACGCAAATGTATTCTATAATGAACAAAAAAATCATCAGTCACACTGCCACTGGCAAACTATCACATAATTTGGAATGTGGTGGATGGTGATACACCTACAAGCTCATTATGTACAATCAATGTTCAGTACATTTACCAATTAATAGATGATAAAAAAATTCTCAATAAAATAACTTGTCTAAAAGAGTCACTAAGAGATAAGAGATTCAGCTATGCACACAGTTCGTGGAAGCTTCTTTTTAACGTTAAATTTTATAAAGCTGCCATAACTTGAACATGATCACTTGACCACTTCAACTCTTCTCATCCTATACATGCAATATCATCTCAAGAAAAGCCAGTGACGTATCAAAACCAAACTAAAACATATTCATATGAAAGCATCGAAATGAAAATTTGATAAAACTCATTGCTCATTTTCCAAATTTTGAGATGAATCACGGCAGAATTGCAGTTAAATATTTTATTTTCATTATATAATATAAATGAAATAGGATAAGTGAGTTAGTAATATGATATAGAATTCATTAACATGCTAAACATACTTTTATAGTATCTCCCAGCGAAAAGGGTTTTGAGAATTGCATAGATAACCCACTGAGCACATTGCCGAGGATGTCTCTGGAAGCAAAAGCAGTAGCCACTCCTACACAATGACGGAGGGAGACAAAAATTAGAACTCAAGCAATACTTGAGAAAAAATAAACAAGATTGAACAATTACAAAACAACAACTACTTGTTGAATAGAAAAAATCACATCCCTTAAATTTTGCAAAAGCAAAACAATTAAGCGATGGTAACCATGGAATAATTTAATACAAGTGATTTGACCAAGTTGGCAGAGAAGAGAAACAAAAGTTGATGAACTAATAATAAATACATGATTTTTCCTTCAAATCCTTTAGATATCACGCAAAGGACCAAGGCACATCAAAGCAGCCCCATGAATCAAATACAAGCAACCAACACAAGCAGCGTGTGTAAGTATGAATTTTCATGCATACTGTATCGCTCTTCATAAACAAATGCAATCATTAGATGCAAACTTTGCATTTAGTATGAAGAAAACTATGGCTATCAGAATAAACAAACCACTAAATATAATTATTACGCTATAACTAAAAAATGTAATTAAAAATAGACAGGAAACAATTTTATATCTTCTTAGAAATCCACTAAAAAAATTCTTCTTAACATCAAATATGATATGAAAATTAGTAAGACAACATGCAATTGATATAGGATGCTTACCTCCTATACCACCAACAGTCAAAATAGATTGCACAGCAACCCCACACGCCTCAGCCAAAGCCATTATCCCAATGGCAAATAAACCAACAGAGGAAAACTTGTCTAGAGCTAACAACTTTTCTCGATCAAGTCCTGCTAAACCCTGAACAGCCAGTGAGCGAGCAAACACGTTTGTTTTCCACCGATGCAAAAACCATACAAAGGAAAGTATAACTGCACCCCTCCAGGTTTGTGCTAGGTATTGTGATGCAATCGTGGTGGGTGCCACCATCATGCCACTGAAAAACACATTTATCAACCATGCATCACGAAACTATACATATTACACAAAACGTAAATATAAAATTATGCATATTCAATCATAATCACCACTAACATTTGTGAAAATGCCATGAAAGTAACTAGATATCGCACTGGATCCTCCAAAGCCCCCCAAAAACTTCTCTCATATGGATATTTCTCCCCAACTGTCTGTCCAGATAAAAGAGCAACTGGACTTTGTGATGCATAGTTGTGAAATCTCCTCAATAGCCTAGGCATCACCAACCAAGCCAATACAGTAGCAGTCAAAGTTGATCCGACTGGAATAATGATATTTCCCAAATACGGATGAGAATCGAGGAACTGCTGAACATGAGGACTCAGCTCCTTAGAGGCCTCTGTAGCCTTCTGCCCAGTGTAAGTTGTGACATCAACGGCAGTTTGCCATGCATCTTTAAGCTTCTCAAGCAAATTGTCTCCAACAGAACCACTGTCACCAACACCCACATCATTTCCAGTAGAAGCAGCATGAACCTCCACATTCCCGGGTTTATCTCCTTTGCCACCAAGATTTGAGGAATATGATCGATTGTGTAAGATAGAGCTCACCAAAACAGGAGGAATACTCACCCTGAAAGAAGAATTTAACTTTGCAGCAGAAAATGGGTTGACACTGTTTGTTCTGTAACATCTAGTACCCATATGCGAAGAATTTAACCCCAAGGCACTGCCACGAGTGCTTGGCAAACTTCCCAACACTGTTGATTCTTCTTTAGTGTGGAAGTTCCCGTTAGCACAGCTATACAACGGCCTCACATAGTTATGCTCACTGTACTTCCCAATGGTCACACTCAACTGCCATCTCGAATACGGGTACACAGAATTACGGAGTGACTTAAAACTAGAAAACCTAGCCATTTCTATACAGCAACTGAGTACCACAAAGAACCTAACAAGGATATCCCCAATCACATGAACCTGCAAACTCAAAACAGGAATTCACGGTTCACACACTAACCCATCAGCAAAATCAAAATGTGAACGGAAGTGGAGCCATATATGTTTAGCAGTGAGCAAATTCAATTAAAAGGACAGTAAACAGATTACAATGCAAGCACAGAATCAGTGAAGCTGAAGCTATAAAATTAGTCCGTTACAAATGCAATATCAATAAAACCCTAATCGAGGGTTCCGCAGCAGGAATCGGAAGAAAAGAGCTCGAGAGCAGTTACTTGGTTTCCAGTATAAGTGTAGTGAGAAAACCGACTGCGGTCACTTTCTAACGTTTTCTAGGCAGCCAAACACGGTGATGGACTAGTAGAAATCGTAGAGAAATTACAAACCTGAGAATCGGAGGAGAAGAAGAGAGAATCATCTATTTCCTTGGCAGAGAAGACATGATGAATCTAATTAATCCCCTACAGCGCGGCTCTGAAATGCGCTACACACGCAGCTTCCCTGATGATGAGTACGTCCTCCTCAGAGCCATAGACATTTATTGTCCACACGATCAAATATCGTTGAAAATAAGCAGATCCGATGGTGAGTCAACTCATATATTACACATTTCACTATGATTAATCTTAGACTCATTCCATTTTAAATCTATTTGTGTAATGAATGAAAGACCACAATATTGGACATATCACCATAATTATTTTATACATTACTTTTATTTTAGAGTTATTCCATTTATATCTATTTGTGTAATGTTATAACTTTTTCTCTCTGTTTTACTTCTCAATCACGCGAAACTTAAAACTCTACTATGCAAATTCAGAAGTGAAAATTCTTAGTTTATTAATATTGTTGCTACGGATATGGTTTTAAGGATAATTTACCATTTTAATTTTAAAAAAGTACATGACGTGCACGTGATGGAATTTTAAATCAAAATTTTAACAGATTTAAACGGAATGAATTTGAAATAAAGATAAAATACCCTCATATTAACTATTTTAGTTAGGTGCAGTAATATAAAAATAAAGGGGGTGTAAAGTGGAATTATCACTTAATCTTCAAACGAGATTAATAAAAGAGTTAATGGCAGATAGATACATCTAACTATATGAGATTCTCATTTAACTATACTTAACTTTAAATTTTATTTAACGGATACCCGACTTTTTATTTTGTTACACTTAAAGTAACTGATGTTAAATTCAACAGACATGTGAGATAACATGTCTAAAATGCCCCTAAATGACTTTCTAATTTTCAAATGCCTACCACTATTCACCAAGAACTCCGACACACTTTTTGACAAATATTTACTTGATTATATCTTGAGATTCCGTACTTCACCAACTGACACCTCCATTTTTTTTTTAATTTGGAAGTTTTTTTTAAGCATATAAGCATATCCATTGAACATAATGATCATCACATTCCAAACAAACTGTCATAGGCTCTCCCATTATTAGTCTATTGATTCATAAAAAATGAACAAAAGCACTTGAAAACACAAAAATAACCATAGAATTCATTTTTTAAGGAAAACAATTGCTATACATCCCAAACTCAAAAACCCTATGACCAAAAACTTGAAATTAACATGTTCTAAAACTTTACCAACAACGAAAAAGAGAAATAGAAATTACTTAGAATATGGTAAAATTTTCGAACATGTTACAGATATCTGGCTCGACTATGATATGATGAACCACGAATATTTTGATACAAATTAGTGACGGAAATCAAATATTAACTTAATGTCACAGACCAAGAATGGAGATGGATCCGTATATTTTCTCGGCCAAGGATGGTTGTCATGTATGCCATCGGGACGGATTTTAACGGTTCTAGGCATATTTGTGGATGTGGGTGTGTGTTGGGCTAGTCGGTCGTTGTAGTCCAATTGGGAAAAATGGCACAATCTTGATGTGTCTCGACATAACTTTCTAGAAGGTTGAAGAATCACCCAATAGTATAAAACTGCATGAAAATATCAGTAAAATTTTAAAAATGAATTCTCTAGCAAATGCTTGAAAATGCATAAAGTATAAATATATAAGATATTTTTAAGGATGGCAAATCTTAGCCATCCAATGAATCATAGACTTAGCATAAATAGGATGGGTACTAGACATTTGGGACCATCCAAAAATCCAATCTCTTAAATACTCTATCGTAGACAACATCTTGTAAACTCTTATTCAAGTGTATATAAAACCATTTTGAGAATTTTCTCACAACCTTGCTATCTTGGATTGAGTCTTAGCTTTTGCACAAGAGTCTTGTTATCGATATAGTGAGATTGAGACCGACTTAGGCCAACATAAGGGAAATGCATCGAGTTGAAGTATCAAATATACCGTAAAATACTTGGAGGAACCCCCGCCCAAAGAACCCATACGATCGAAACGCGTGTACGAGGATGTGAAGGGAAGTTGCACATCGTTCCATTAATTCTCTTCATGCATTAGTTTGACAATGTACTAATTTACATTCTCTTTTATGTGAGTGAACGATGAGAGTTCTCCTTAAGCGGCACATTTTCCACTAGCAAATACCAAACTTTCAATTTACTAGAATAACAACATTATAAATATTGAGATATAGACAGTTATTCAATCAATATTGGGAAACCCAACAACCACCTACAACTAACGGGAATCTCTTCTGCAATCAATTGAAGAACACCAGACTGTTGGAAGTTCAAGCTCTACGTCTTCACACAATATCAGACCAATATCAATGGAAGAAATACTCATGTATTTCTAAACCACCAATAGTTCAAATACACTGTGCAAAAATAAGTGACAATTCAGACGATTAAGAAGTGAGAGGGAGAGGGCAATAAACAGTAAAGAGAATGGTGAATACCGTAGATGTGGATATTGCAAAAAAGTTGCAACACACAATACCACGACATGTGGCACTATAAGTATGATAAGGAAATAACAAAGGCTGGCAGAACTCATAATTACAAATATTTCTGCTATTTGTAATGAGCAAAAAAACTTTTTGAGTTTGTGAGAACAAAACTGATATACAGTACCAAACACAATATATAAAACCAAAAGAGACAATTTCAGTTTGGATTTGGTTTGTGATGTTTTTGAGAGAGTTGTTTCGTGTTATTTTTTTAGATTTGGCACTGTTGCACATTGTGAATATTATGTTCATTGTTGACTTTTTTTTTAATTTCTGATATTTTGTTCATATTCAATAAGTAACTCGTGTAACCGAAATTGTTTAGTTATAAGTGACTAGAAACTCAATACAATGACACTGTTTCAGACTATGAACAGTTGGTTCGTTGTAGACTTGCTTAATTTCCTGAAATATGATTCATATTCTCCAAGTGACTTGTGTAATAGAAATTATTTCTAAAATTTATTAAATTTCTTTCCTAAATTGCTAGCTTTGGGAATCATGAAATTCAACCGAAGAAATTGAGAAATTCATGCAATCTAAAAAAAAAAAAGAAATCAAGTTTTATAAAAAGATATACAAAATACAAAGTTGAAAACATTTTTATAACGAGTGTCAGCCGAAGTTGACGATATGCGATTGTCAAAAAATTCAACATTGTATGTCTAAGTTAAAACACATTACATAGTAATGTTCTAACTGCAAAATCGGAGCAGATACCTACAAACAAATAAATTCTATGACTCTTGTATAGCTTTTAAAACAAATATAAAATTTCATTAAACAAATAATATAATGTCACTGTTTCAGATTGAGAACAGTTTGTTTGTTATCGACTTGCTTAATTTTCTTAAATATGTTTCGTAATTTGTAAGTGAGTTGTGTAACATAAATTGTTTGAAAAAATCATTAAATTTCTTTCTTAAATTGTTAGTGTTAGATTATATTTAGTTTCCTATTTATATTTTCTTTTCTTTCTTGTATTAGGGTTTCCTATTCGATTCCTATCACCTCTATAAATAGAGGTCTCTTGTAATTCACAATACAATCAATTCAACAATGCTTCTTATTGTTAACATGGTATCAGAGCCATATTGATCCTAGTCAAAATCTCTACAAATTTTTCGCTTTGCCCACTCGTCAATGATTTGTGATTCTGACGGGTGGGCGAGGCAATTCAATCTCAATTGATTATGCTTTTTTTCGCTTTGTCTACTCATCGGTGATTGTAATAGCGATAGGTGGGCGAGACTACGAAATCGCTTCCGCAAATATTCGTGAGGCTCCGTTATTGGACAATGTCTGATACTGTAATCGGAAATCATCCGGTTCTGTCATAGTTGAATATTGACGACCACGATCCAACTTAGGACGCAAAGGTGATACATCTTTTGTCACAACAATGGTCTCAACACTCTCTATCCCATCTCCGTCACCAGTTTCAATGGGCACACATATTGAATTCTCCTCGGTTATGTCCTTATGAATCTCCTCCATTGGCACAAATGCGACTTGCACCGAAACCTCACACTTCTTATTGATTGAGTTCTGCAGAGATGTTCCTCTCTTGGTGGATTGCTCAGCTCCATGTATGGTTGCAGCAACACCATTTGAATAGTTTGGTGAATTTTGGGCAAAACTCTTCTGGGAGCTATGGGATCGTTTCATGAGTCCGGCCATGATCAAGTGGTAGAGCTCATCGATGTGAAGGAGTCGACGTACTCGTGCTCCCACTTGTTCTTCCTCTCTTCGCACTTCTTCGTCTCCTCCTCGTCCCAATAGGGCTTGTCGCCGATGGCCGTTTCGTGCTCGCACCACCGCAGCACCATCGCTAGGATCTCACACTTCACGTTCGTCACCGGAATCACGCCGTCGGGGAAACCATCCTCGATTACGTGCCTGGAGTCTCGCACTTCTTGGCCACGGCGGTGGAATCCTCGAACACGTGCTCGTCCGCCGTCACCAGCTTCACCTTCGTCTCCGCCGTTGACGATGAGGACTATGACGCGGAGAAGGACAGGGAAGCGAACTCGGCCCACTCGTCAATGATTTGCAATTCCGACGGGTGGGCGAGGCTCTCTAAATCGCTTTCGCATTGTTTCCGGCTGCCCTATGCCAACGGCACCATTGCCGGAAACCTCCTCTGCCGATTTTCACATCTTCGGCTGCCCTCTGTTTTTTTATCAATAATAACAATCACAACATCTTTGACTTTAGAATTAATCTCTCGGTAGACCTGCTCGCGGAAGCAAGTTAGACCAACTTCGTTGACGGCAGAAAGTGATCTCCGAGTATTGAAGTATCTATTTAGATAATGGAAGAAACGAGACAACCACCTAGCCATAACTTTATGATCTGACCATCTATGAACAAGCTCTCTCAGCATAAATTCATCATGCTTCCCTCTTATAGATGACAATACTTTCAAGGTAATGTACACTTCAAAAGCTTCTCTGTACTTGTCATAGAGCTGCTGAGAATAATCAAAAGAGGACTTCTGGGTACACATATTGTAGATGGTGGTGTAGAGATTCATGTATTCTTGTCATAGAGATCCGCAAACATTTGTGAGGCTCCGTCACGGGACACTGTCCGAGGCCACTTCGGTAATTTGGGTTACGAGGTTGAAGGTAGTTGGTCAAGAATGATGATGTAGTTGTTGATGCTTCAAATTGCTTGATTGATCCTTCTCTCTTATGTTTTCTTCCAATAACTAGAAAGTACCTGCAAGCCATTTGTCGCTATCTCGATTTGTTCTCCTTGTCTTGCATCTCAACTAGCTTCGGTTGGAATATTATTTTTTTTGGATTGCTCGTTTCTTATCAGGCTCTGTTTTCGTCCTCTATGACATTTGTTTTGGCCAGCGCCATAGTCCATGTGTACAATCCCGTAATTCGGAAAAGGTACCCCGTAATTCGGAAATCCCGTAATCCGAAAATTATATCCCGTAATTCGGAAAAGGTACCCCGTAATCCGAAAATTATATCCCGTAATTCGGAAATCTTATAATTCGAAAAAGCTACACCGTAATTCGGAAATCCCGTAATCCGGAAAATACATCCCGTAATTCGGAAATCGCACGTGAGAGGATTGATGAGCATCAACGAAATCCTTTTGAATATTCCAACTCGCAAGGAGGGAAAAAGACCGGAACATATTATGATTAGTCCAGTACAGCGTACGTTCAGGCATCTGGCAATCATTGGGCAGCTGCTATCTCGCCATCAGCCATCAGGCATCTGGCAATCATTGGGCAGCTGTTATCTCGCCATCAGCCATCAGGCATATGACAATCATTGGGCATCTGTTATCTCGCCACCAGCCATCTGGCATCATCGGGCAACTACTATCTCGCCATCTGCCATCAGGCATCAAGTATGTGGCATCATGCATCATTCAGCACACACGGGCATCAGGCATCCGCTATCGGCCGTGAGCAGCGTGCATCCTCCATTCTCAATCATCGCCACATCACTTGACAACATTCTCGGCAGCCACAACCCTCGCCATAACTCAATACTATTAATCTTCAAACTCAATTCTTGTTTCAACACATTGAGTTTGAGGGGGGCTGTTAGATTATATTTAGTTTCCTATTTATATTTCCTTTTCTTTCTTATATTAGGGTTTCCTATTCGATTCCTATCACCTCTATAAATAGAGGTCTCTTGTAATTCACAATACAATCAATTCAACAATACTTCTTATTGTTAACAGTTAGCTTTCACATTTTGAAATAAATCATTTACCTACCAAAATATCTTCATCATAGACCAAGCTAACATGAAACAACGTTGCATACCAAATCAATCTCATCAACCGGGAGAAATGCATTCGCAAGTTGACATGTCGCTGAATTCACCCATTCTTTGATTAAAGAACTTGTCAACTTTTTTGCCCGAACAAGTTTTTCCTGCAAAATCAATATAAACTTAAAACATCATTCTTATATTAATAAATGACAATCTAATTGACTAAAACCAACATCAACACCTACCAACATTATACAAGATAAACATCATCGTGATGATCCATTATGATCCCTATATATTTTTTGGTCGTTCATCTAACGAGATCACCCATCTAATATAGCAACGTCAACCCACATATTAAATTTTAGGGTTTGAACATTAATACGATAGAGTGCATAGCTTGTGGTCTATTCCTTCGTTACAGTCAAACTGCACACACAGTTCAAAACAAATATGAAACATGTCTCAACACAAAATAAAACATATTGCAATAGAAACTTAGCAGTATCCCTCAAGATAAACTAATTCAAAAAAAATATGAAACATGTTTCAACAAAATATGAAGTACACTCAATATGAAACATGTCTTTCTCTTCCTCAAACTCCTTATAATTCCGAATTTCCAGAAACTAACAGTACAAATTCAACTCATATCCCTCAAAATTGGAGTCAAAATTCGTTCTTCGGTTGCGAAACGTTGATAATAATAACTCATACGATTTAACATATGATTCGGGGCATTTTGATGGTGACACAACATCATCATCTAATGTTTTGTCCAAGACTTTAGTATTAACAACATGAACTGGTATAACACAATCATTCTTCATAGCATGAACTTCATCTGGTACATTCTCGCCAAAATCAATATATGATACGTTGTAAAGAACCATTGGTGTGGGTAAAATCCTAACCAATGCCTCCTTCATTGTCTCTCATATTTGCAGCGTCCATAAAATTACCATCCAATTCATTGTGATTGATTTGATACCACGACTAGCTTCACCGCAAGCACCTTTAGTTGCATAAGTCCTCAAATTAGCTCCTTTTTAATTCAGTACAATCAACATTAATTAACTCCGAAGCAACAATCATCTCTTTAACCAATAGTTTTAAAGAAATATCATATTTCTTCCTTATACGATTGACAATGTCAAGTGGTGTCTTGAGAGGAGTGCATTGTTCTTCCATCTCAAAAACACCCAAAGAGAAAACTAGAGCCATAATTGAATAAATAATTGCAATAAAGTAAAACTGAAAAAAAAAAAATTGAACAAATACTACAACAAACAAAATGACAAAAGAATTTCCGCCAAATAAAATTGAAAGAATATGAAAATTGAAACACGTTTCAGGAAAACATAAGATATAAAGCTTGTGTCATTCTTGTTATATAAAGTTGTACACATAAGATATAAGCCCTAAAATATAAATTTGTGTCATTCTTGTATTCAAACAAAATGAAAAAAGAATTTCAACCAAATAAAACTGAAGGAATATGAAAATTGAAGCATGTTTCAGGAAAACGAAAGGTATAAAACTTGTGTTATTCTTGTTATATAAAATTGTACGCATAAGATATAAGCCCTAAAATATAAATTTGTGTCATTCTTGTATTCAAATGAAATGACAAGAATTTCAGTTAAATAAAATTGAAGAAATGTGAAAATTGAAGTATGTTTAAGGAAATCAAAATGTATAAAAATTGTGTCATTCTTGTTATATAAAGTTGTACACAGAAGATATAAGCCCTAAAATATAAACTTTGTATTCAAGCAAAATGACAAAAGAATTTCAGCCAAATAAAACTGAAGAAATGTAAAAATTGAAGCATATTTATGGAAAACAAAATGTATAAAACTTGTGTCATTCTTGTTAATGACAAAAGAATTCAGCCAAATGAAACGGAATGAATATGAAAATTGAAACATGTTTCAAGAAAACAAGAGATATAAAGCTTCTGTCATTCTAGTCATATAAATATGTACACAAGAAAATATAAGGCCTAAAATACAAGTTTGTGTCATTCTTGTATTCAAATAAAATGACAAAATAATTCCAGCCAGGTAAAACTAAAGGAAGATGAAAATTGAAACATGTTTAAGGGTAACAATCAAATAAATGCATTATATTCTTTGTCAACTCCTCGGCTTGTGCATTATCAACATCTCTTGGTATATTAACCATCTCCAAAATCAAATTACCCTTACCAAAGTCACCATGCTTCAATTTTTTTTCACACGATCCTTAATAATCTCATCGGTTCATCTAGTGATTGTATGAAATGTACGAGGTACAAGAACATTCTGATCAAACTCAACTTAACCCAAGTAAAAAGGCTGAGATATAAACGACATTATATTATGTCAATCACATTCAATTTATATATATACTAGATAAACACATTAATGAAACAAGAAATGCATACCATCAAAAATGTGAGGAGGACGTACTACATATGTTTCACATTATTTACTTGAGAATTTCAATGATAACTATTTCTTCTCAAACTCTCAAGTATCGGAGCACACCAATTGAATTCCATAACGAGTTCAACATCGGCTATAGCTTTAAAGTATAACTAGTTCGGATAAATATTTCACCCAAAATTCATTAAAAAAAATTGTGCAAAACATGACAAGGAAGTTCTGCTTAAACAACTTCCCACCTTTCTTCTGGCATTCCATTGCACAGTACACCAAAGGAACATGAATTTTTCCATAATTTTGGTTGAACTATGACCTCTATAATTGAAGTGCACCAAATGAATCACCTTGCCTATTACCCACAATAGGGCGACGCCCACGAGGTATACCAAACGTACATTCTACATCTTGTTCTTCAATTGGTAAACAACGGTCACCATCTAGCTTAAGTGTTGCAAACTGAGGATTTATATTCTCCACAAGCCACTACCCAGGAGCGCCTTAGGTACGACTAAGTCCAAGATGTAATATTACCCCCCAAACCATCTCCTCAATGTTGGACTTCTGCTTTCATTAAACAATTTCGTGCTGCAAAAAATACCATTCGAAGACGACCACATGTCTATATGATCCACTTGTGATTGTTTCTTCATAAAAGTGGACTTTTTTGGTGTAGCCTTCAATATAGCCTTCTTTGGTGTAGCATTATGTGATAAACCATCCACATATAATCCTATTCAAAAACCAATGAGGGAAAACGAACATAGGCTCCATCAACAATAGTGTTCCTTTTGTTCACCACATTAGATTTCACATTTGTCAACTTGTTCAACACAGAACTAATGGTTTGCTTGTCTTCGGAGCCGAAGATACCTTCACCTACACACAGTATCATAAAAAACAATTAATCAACACAATAAAATGTCTAGAGAAACAACATGAAACATGTTCCAAATAACTAAAAACCTATGAAACCATGAGAAAAGTACATTAACACAAGTTTTCGAGAAAACAGTTTATGAAATAAAAACACATCAACAAAGAAACGATTTACAGAAAACGACATTAAAAATCAGCAAGTTCCTAAAATATGAAACATATTTCAAAAAATAATTAAGAATATATGTAACCACGAGAAACGACATTAAAACAAGTTTTCTGAAAAAAAAAACATTTCATAAAAAACAAAGCAACAGTTCAAATAAAGTTGTTTACGGAAATCTCATAGAAATCAACAAGTTCTAAAAATATGAAATAAGTTTCAAATAACTTAAAATCTAAGAAAGGAAAAAGAAAAGATATTGAAACAAGTTTCAAACAAATACCTGTCATCTTCTTCTTTTTATTCACAACATTTTGCACCTTCTTTTAATAACTTTATGATTGTGCATATCGTTCGATTCGTCTTCTTCTTAGATTCCAGACTTTTAAAGCAAATTGAAGCAACTCAATTAGGGTTTATCGCAAATCGTCTCATCGTCGTAGAGCTCAACATGTTGAAAGAGTTGAAATGACTATATTGCTTATGGACCAAGTTAGCGAAATAAAAAAATGAAAAAATATATATAAGTTTAACTTAATTACGGCTCTATGCTACCGTGCTCATCTCAGCCGTTGTTCATATAATTGTGTGGCCGAGATCGGCTGCACTTTTCTGCCTGTTACTTCCCTAAACTAAGTAGGAGAGAAAAACAAGCTGTTAATATGCTAATTCTCGTAGGTGAGCTGTCTGAACGCGTATTGGCTCGCAGAGTGTTCCACTTCCACCCCCAAACGCGCCTTTGACCTTTCTTCTTCGTCTCCTTTCCTCTCTAATCTCCCACTAAATCTCCACAACCCATTTCTGTTCCCTATCCATTTTTCTCTCGATGAAAGCTTCTTACGGAGAATCAGCTTTCTCTCTCCTCCTCCTTTCTCTATGTATCCTCTCCGCACACTCTGTCTCTTTTTCTCCGATCGATAACCACCTCGTCGATTGTGGTTCATCGGTGGACTCAATCGTCGACAACCGCCGATTCGTTAGCGATTCCTGTTCCACCAACTCGCCGTTGCTGTCTTCGGCTCGCTCGTTTGCTCTCAGGAACGAAGACCCAGTCGCGGGCTCTCCCGAGCTCTACCACAGCGCTAGGGTTTTCACCAAGCCTTCTCAGTATGAGTTCACCATCAGAGATCCGGGGACTCACATGGTACGTCTCCATTTTCACCAGTTCAGTTCTTCAGAATTCGATCTGGGTGATGCTCAATTTCATGTTTTGGTTGATGGGTATGTGGTTTTGAGCAATTTTAGTGGTGGGAACTCAGTGAGCCCTAAGGTTATTGAGTACCTCATCATGGTCGAGAGTGAGAGTCTCTTGATTAGGTTTATGCCTACCAGGAAAACTAGTTTTGCCTTTGTTAATGCAATTGAAGTGATATCAGCTCCAAAAGATTTGATTTTGGATACTGCACAATTAGTAATTTCAAATTCAGCTGAGAGGTTCGATGGGTTGAGCAAGCAAGCGCTTGAAGTTGTGCATAGGATCAATGTGGGAGGTCCCAAAGTGACACCCTTTAATGATTCTCTGTGGAGGACATGGATTCCTGATGATAAGTTCTTGGTATCTGGTGATGGATCAAGAAAGTTGTATTTTAGCAGCCCGATTGAGTACCTGGTGGGAGGGGCGAGCCGGGAAGTAGGTCCTGATAACATGTACGATACTGCCCGATTGATTAGCAGTTCGGATGATTCCATACCAAATGTTAATATCACATGGGCCTTTCCAATAATTGGAGGCTACCAGTATCTTGTTCGTATGCACTTCTGTGACATAGCTAGTATGTCACTCGGCATGCTGTATTTCAATGTCTATGTTAATGGGTATTTGGCGTATAAAGATTTAGATCTTACTGATGCTACCAATAGACTGGCTTCTCCGTTCTATACGGACTTTGTCATCAATGGAGATAGTTCAGGGGTTTTGAATGTGAGCGTTGGGCCTTCGGGGATGAGCTTGCCACATGCTATTGATGCTATTCTGAATGGGGTCGAGATCATGAAGATGAACAATTCAATGGGCAGTCTCGACGGTCTGATGTCTGCTGAATGTATTTTGAGGAGTTGGCCGAGAGGAGGCATTTCTCTTTGGGTTCCTCTAGTTGCTATTGTGCTGGTGTCGCTAAGTGTACTTGTGGCTACATATAGGAGGAAAATTCAGCAAAGGGACTATATTGGTTGGTCAAAGTTGCCCATTGATGTCTCTGAAATTAATATGAAGAGCTTCAGTCAACTGGCAGGCAAACAGTGATTCAATTCCTGGGAGATACAACATGTACCAAGATATAGTAGAAACTTGTTTGGTACTCTGTGTTGACAGTTACACGAAGAAGCTCCTCCTTGGAGATATTTATCCTGTTTATTTGTAAGTAAGTTGTATTCAACCTGATATGGTGTTAGATGTACAATTCTGTGTTGATGTTTGTTTCATGATATAATATTGTAGTTGTGAGTTTTGACATTTACGCTTGCCACTCACAATTTTTTGGCTATGGATCCACAATTGCTTAATTGTCTGAAATCTTTTTTGTGTATGATTTGTTGTGTGTTACTTTGAATCCCTAAAACATAAATGACTCCTGAAATGACGGACTTGTATGATAAAGATGAAGCTAGTCGGTGTAACTAATATTTGTACTTGCAATTATCACTTGTCAATATAAAAGACAATGGTGAAGATGCTTAATTTATTATTCATGACTAGTCAATTTTTAGTTTATTCTCTCTATTGGTTATTTAACTTATTCTTTTCTCAAACATGTTAAAACGGTAAAAAAAATCATATAAAACACACTACGACTAATAATGTATTTTGGCAATGCTCCATATTGGCACATTGATTACACTTGCAGTGACAAGAGTGTCCTTGATATGATGTTTTTTGAAAGGATACTTTTTCCACTTATTTCTGTCATTGGATTGAGAATCATACTCGTCCTTAAATCTGGACTGGGAACCATTGTTAATCGGTTTTCCCACTCGTTATATTTTTCTCCTAAAAATTCAATCACCCTTTCAGATTGACATTATCATTCATATCCCTCATTAAACCACTGACCACGCCCTCGTTACATCTATTAAAACCGGTGGACGAAAGTCCATACTTATTACGACAACCGCTAGGTTGTCATAATCAATATGAACCATCGTTATCATGAATTAACTAATATCATATTGACAGTTTTTTAAAAAAGGGAACAAGTTTCATAAAAGCGTTGAATACTATATTTATGAAACAGTCAATTCATAAAAATAAGGGACTATGCGATCTTTGTTTCAGAAAACAACAATGATGGTACAATGGCTCGCAATAAGAAACTATGAGACGTGTTTTTAGATTAATATTGAGAGACGAGCTATACCATTGTAATATGTTGTTCCAAAAAAATGGAAGTATTTCATAAAACAAGTGTGAAACTGAACCTACTTTCACAATATAAGGCATCAAGTGATCACTCGACCATGCAAACCGAGAAATGAGCAATGACTGGAATACTAGATCGGTTGATCAATGAATTGAACCATTTGATCGGTTGTGCAAGCCTAATCAAGAGATCACTTAATCACATGAACCGAATCAAGTGATAACTAGGTCACTAAATCCAGATACAACTGCCAGAGAAGAATACTCATTGTCAGATATTGATCAGCAAAATCTCCCATAATTTTCAATGATCTGATGGTGGGACTCGTTGTAGATTAAATTGTAACATAGGTTTGAAATTCTATTTTCGGATTGACTAATACACCCTTTAGTGTAATAATTTAACTGTAATAAAATCTGGAATTACTATGGACCATGGATCCTATGGATGGTAATGGTTACTAAGTTTGCCAGGGAATGCATTCCTATACATATATTGTATGTACCAGACTTACACAAAAGAATCCAATGTTGTTTCTATTTCAGCAATCATTACCAAAATCATGACAGAAATGTCCAATTGTAAGAGTAATTAATGGTATACTTTGAGTAATTGACACGATTGCCTGTGCTAAGATAACAAGACAGTCAACAACATTCCGAAATTGCAAGCAGCAAATCAGTTGAAAAGTACTTACATTATGCACTTGAAAAAGAAGATTGGAATACAATCATATCTCGAACTTATTCAGTAACTGAACATATTATAACAGGAAGCACAGACAGCACAAGAGTGAGTGTAAGGTGAGTTCATCCCCATAGCCATAGCTGTAGAATGGGATTCATTTCGTCAAATACTAGGCAAAAATTATTTTACAAATTATGCACTCAACATGAGGAAGGAAGAGGATCACTATGGGTTTGGGCCTTCTTAGAAAGAAGTTTAACCCTTTATCTACAAGAAATAGCGGCTTTGTGATCTGTGTTAGGCCAGCCGTGTATATTTAATTGCTGAACTTACCCTAAGCAATTAAGACATTTGACACAATTGCCCAGTGCTCACCTCACCTGGCATTTGATTTGATTTGATTTCATGGACTCATTCAAGGAGAGCACGGAGCAGAATTCCTATGGGTTCTTCACTTCTTGAACCGATCAAAATACTTTTTTTCTAAATGTCAAGTAGTATGGTTGGTCTTCATTTCTCGTCTGAACCCGCTGCAGATGAAAGTCTCTCTTCCAAGTCTTCAAGCAGCTCATGGTATTCAGCAAATATTGGGTGCGACTGAAATAGATTCAGAAGGGAGGTTAAGATTCGCGTTACATCGACTATATTTAGCATAGTACTACTTTACCAACCTGTAGAGTCATGCTATACGCTGCCCATAACCGAATATCATGACGGAAGAGATCAAAAAGTACCTGTTTCAAATTTTACAAATAAAAAGGGCTATTAAAGCAAAAGATCCCATGAATACATGTAAGCATCATAATAAACTTAATTATACCTATTTCATATAAACATTTGAGTGTTAAATGGGACATTTGTATGATGTGTTCTAGTATCCCACATTAAGAGAATGTGGAGATAACAAATAACAATCCCGGGTACAATAAAAACTACATGTATTAACATTTGCAATCTACCATAGACACAATAAGTTGTGTGAGTTAATGTCAGTTTACCTCAGATCGCCTTAACAGAGTGGCAAGGACAACTATCCACTCCTTGAACTTGACAGAGCACATATGAGCCAACAGAAACTCAGCATCCAATCGGCTCTGCAATGTACCCATTTGAAGCTGGAAAATGCAAGAGAGAATAAGTAAAAGCTTCTCAAAGGAAAACTATAAAGAAAGCATTTACAATAGTATTTCATAAAGTTTTAAGACAAATGACAAATTTAAGGAATAGTTTTTTACAACACCCCAACTAATGAAAACCATGGCAGGTACTTTCCTTCTACAGAAATTTGTAGCAATAAATAAGATAAATTTATAACATTGATGGATTTAGGTACGTAGTAGAAAACGACAGATACACATGCAAAAAAAAACATTGTCGAGGATTTCATAAAACAAGCATTGAACACAGGGTTTCATTTTTCGATTGAAATATATATATATATATATATATATAAAAGAGAGAATTTTATTGATGAAAACTTACAAAAGCTTCCAAGAGGGAAGCAAAAGAAGCCATAAACATCAACAAAAAAACAAAGAAAACAGAAAAAAGAAGAGAGATACAAGTAAGACGGAAGGAAGAAAAAAGAGAAAGCCTAGACGGGCTCACGAAGCCTGTTTTTGGACTCTACTTCTTCGAGAGCGGAAAGCATATGAGCATCAGGTATGTTCCAAGTGATGCCCAAGGATTTGCAAATATCCAAAATTCGAACAACACGGGCCCGGTTGTCACTGAAGTCTTGAAGGTTTGGAATGATAGATTCCAGAGTCGGGTCATTAGAAACCAGCAGTGTCTCAGCGGGAAGAGGATCCTGGGGCACCGGTTGATGTCCAATTGTATCTGATTGAGAGATGGGAGGAGTCGTGCTTCCGAGAAAGGGTGGAGCCTCGTCGATTGAAGGACCAACAGAGGGCACTTGAAAAGATCTCAGGCGACGAGAGGATTTAAGCTTCTTACGAATTCGTCGGCGGCGGTAAACCAAGGGCTCTGAAGATCTCCAGCGCCGACGTCGTTTGGACTTGATCTTTGATTTGCCAAATAATTTCATAAGAGGAACATTAAGCTCATCTGTGACAGAACCCACAGGAGGCCCACTATCCATCACAAGCCCAATTGCAGAACAAGAAACCAAACCAGGCCCAACACCAACAATAGAGGTAGGGCACTCCTTTTCACCATATTTCACTTGCGAGACCAGCTTTACTTCATCAACCGAGGCACCAGTTTTCGAGGCAGCGGATTCTCCAACCAAGGCACAAAATTCCGAGGCCTTGGGCACACCATTTGAAACCCTAACCGCAGAATCCGAAGCAACGGAGGGGGAAGCCGAGGCGACACCTCGTGGAGAAGCAACCTCAGAATTAACCGACTCGTCATCGCAAGTCGGCGCCGGAGATCGCAGCGGCGAGGACGGAAAAAATTCTCCGTCTTCTAGCGACGCTCCCGAGTAAGATTTTTTTAATGAATCTCCGATAGCAGAGCGAGAACATTTTAATTCTGAAGAGGTAGAGATGGAGGCGAGTCTGGGTGAGTCCGGCAATGACGACTCATAGAGTTGTGGCATAGTAGTGACTGGAACTGTTGATGAAGAGGTAACAGAGGCCAATATAGTAAAGGATCTGTCAAGCACCTGCAATTCGATCGATAAGTTGGCTGGTGGTACCGAAGATGAGTGGACAAGAATCAAGGCTCGATCAAATGCACCTCCAGAGATGGATTCTGGGTGTACAAGCAGGATTTCCCCAAATTTCGAAGCAATGCTCGTGAAAGATTCCTCAGACCATGCCAGGATTGGGACTCCAGAGATGGCCACCCATCTGAAGAACCCACCCAATTCAAACAAATTTGGTTTGTTGAGGAAAGCCACAAACCAGCGACGAAGCCAATCCCAATTTGAAGCTTCAAGTTCCGCGAAAAAGGGTTGATTGGAAGAGGAGATAATGAATACCCTATTTCCCAAGGAGACATCAACATCCAGGACTCCCTCACGGATTATTTCTCCCAAAATATACTCGGCACTCCAGTTGGAATGAGCAACACCCAAGACAGAGTATTTGTATTTTGAAACAAGGTGGTTGATGTGGCCGGGGCAAGATTCTGTGGGTGGAGCTACATTGCAGACTAGAGCAGAAGAAGGAAGATGTGCAGTCACTGGTAAGGCTGATCCAGTCAATGCTTCTTTAAAAGATTTGGGTGTGTTATTATGTGAAGGGGTATGGGTGGGAGATTTGGAAACAGGGGAGGTGGAGAAGCTACTATAACGGGAAACGGTGACGAAAAGACGAGTGCCACAAACAAAAATTCCATTGAATTCTTTGATCGCAAGAGAGACATCTTCCTTGCTACGATAGTGGATGAATGCGAAGAATCTGCCATTTTTGTTTGGTTTGGAGGGGATATCAACACCACTAAGAGTGCCAACAGTATTAAAGAAGTCTTCAAGCCATTGATGGGTGGTGTGTTTAGGAAGGTTGCAAACAAAGACGAAGAAGAGAGACTTTGGTTTACCGGAGAGAGGTTGGTTGGGGGTAGGAGGTTTGGGCAGTGAAGATTTGGGAAGTTGAGGTTTGGGAGGTGGAGGTTTGGGCAGAGGAGATTTCATGTTTCTCTTCCAATATCACACTTGAATTTCCTTACTAGTTATTTCTTCAGTGATTCTTGACACATTAACTACCCTTTTTAAGCCAAAAAATATATACACCATGTCCCTCGGATCAGTTGCACCAAGCAAATCAAGGTTCAGAAATCTCCAATCTCATAGGATTTCCAACACCCAAGGAACCATATTGGCCAATACCACTTCGATTGAAATATTTTTAATATTCAATGACAGTTCTGACTATCCACAGCCAATTTACAAACTTCTTACACTGAGTGGATTTGAAGATTCAATAGTTTTTGGCTTAACATCTCAAATCCAAATCCCTTCTTTAAATTCCTCCACCCTACCCCAGCCTAATGAATGCACGAGTAATTTTCTAGTTTCTTTTCCGCAATAAAATGTGTAGGTCTTAGCATGCTGGCTGAAGATCATAAAGCATGTAGGATATTACATATTTGAAAAACTTCAGATGCCCGTACCTTTTGTGCAATTAGTTCAAGCCCTGAAGCAAAATTCTCCAAGCGTGCACATCCATATCTTTCTCGTTGAAGATATTCCTGCAATTAACCCATACCAAACAATAAAATCACTTCATTGCAGAAGAAACTCATCCTGAATGAAAATGTGGAATTCTCTTACCACTAAATCAAATTGAGTGCCTTTAACAAATGAAACAAGCTTGGAAAGTTCCTTCCCTGACATCAAATGGCTAGCATGGCTTTCTAAGATACTTTTAACAGAAGCAACATGTGCACTCTGATCTTTGATGGAGGGGCTGGGCCAAAGAAAAATGTCTAGTTACTAGATCTGAAGCATCAAAGCGCCAAGCACCAAGAAACGTAAGGCTGTAAAGGAATTTAGCGAAGAGGGCATCAACCTTTTATCTAAAGACTGCTTCCTGTTACTAGAACGAAAAAGAAAGTAGCTCAAGAATCTCGGAGATAGTCTGTCTGAGTCTGTAGATGCCTGTTCATATTCTCTTCCAGATCTGAGCAAGAACCTCACCTAAGGAGCCAAACACAATAATTAGTAATCCCAGTACAAGATTTATGTATCAATGACTCTGCTATAAGAAGCATATAATCATGTATGTTCGAGGTCATACCAGCTCCCCAGCAAGTTCATACAAAGATTCATCAAGTGTTGCCTGCATGGCATCAACAAACATTGTTATACATTAGATCAGATCAACTATAAACCTCAAACGAAATAAAGTGAAAAAGAAACCCATGTGCACCTGCAATAAGCGTAGAGCACAGTACTGGCAAACGGCAGGGCCTTCGAGTTTGGCAATCACCTGTAACAAATAATTTGGAACTAATTTTTGGTATGATAAACAGGTCATTTATGATACATATGTAGGCTGCAGTACAGGTGCACAGGAGAGGAACTAGCATAGCTGAAGTACTTAATATATTTGAATGAGATAATCATGGTTCTCACAAGTATATAGCAAGCTGCAGTGCGGTACCACCTCCGCTGGAAGCAATCCTCAAACAACCTAAAATAGTAGTAAAGCAAAAAATCATCAGCCCTTAGCACCAGCAGATAATATCTACACAGAATTTTGTCAAAGATCTATAATAGTCAATTACTCCATCTGTTCCCAAAAAAAGAGTTCTCTTTGTTATTTGCAATAATTAAGCAATGGTTGAGTCAGTGCCACTCTCCCCCAATGTCCCATGTGCTCCCACTTGATAAGATAACATGAGGTAATAACTAACTCAACAAAGGATATTATTGACAGTCAATGCATAATTTACTTCCTGAAAGGAAAGTACACTTGTATGGAGCATACAATTAAGGAAACCAAGACTCTTATTCAGAATAGAGGGAATTATATTTAACGTATGGTTAAATGAACGAGAAAGAAGAAAGAAAAGTAGAATGAATACTCTGTTGATCTTCCTGCAGCAGAGAACAGATCTGCCCAATGTCTACCATCAGTTTTTCTCGCAACACTTACAACCACGTCCAGATACTCCGGGAACTTTCTGATCAGATCACAAGTCTTCTCCAAAAGAGAATAGCTTGTATCACTTTTAGATATGGATGTCTGGTTCTTACTTACACTTGGGCTGCAAGCAGCTAAATATAGTTAGAAAGTGATATCACTAGATAAATACAAAATCACAAACAGTCAAGCCAACTATTATACCCTATATCACCTCTATAAGCAATACAATAAACTAAAAAGAAACACCATGAAAATAGCTTAAACAGAATTGATTGCAAGGATGGAACATAATGCTTCAAAAGCTGAAACAGCCAAGAATAGGAAAACAATAAAATGTGATAATGAACAGATTACAACTAATAATACCATTCCGAACTCAAGCTTTCAAGCAATGGTAAATAGCATATACAATTTGGAACAAAGCAGGTATGGGCCTAACATACTACATTCTGAAAGGAAAGATATTCATGATATTAACTTTCTAGAATATCTTCTATTGCAAACACAATTAATGTGCAGATACATGTTACTGACACAGCTATATTTTAATTTATCTGACAAGTACCTGGAAATTTCAGCTTCAAATACAGTAAAAAGAAGCCACTCCAGACAGTGAGAAAAATGAGGTTTTTGAGCTGATAATTGTGCCAACCGTAAAGCTTCCTCACTTTTGTCCCTCTGGCAGTCACGAAATACAAAACAAGTTAGTGAAAAAGAAAGTATGGCCTACTGTAAGAATAGCAGAGTTAATGACAGATAAGTGTTCTTTCATTGTTATGTTAAGGACCCAAGGACAGAGGACTCTAAGTTAGGCTGGTTAGTGATGCAGTTAGGGAAGATAGACTATTTCTATTAGCTTTACCTTCATGGGCAGAATATGGAAGTTGAAGGAAAAGGAGCATCATTGATTTCTCCAAATTCACTAGAGTCTTCCAGTAATATGGTAGTGGTATGTGTTTCAATTTAGAATTGTCAATTAGCGCTAATGTGTTTTCCTAATACTAATAGGCAGTTCTGCATTATGTTTGGAGTTTTCTATGAGGGTCTTGAGATTATATAGCCTATAACAAATCTGAATGTTAGAGGATGCAGAACGGGTCTCGGCCAAGACAGTGGAGGAGGCATGTCTATCAGGTCCGGATTCCAGGTTCCTCGTAGCGCTGGCTGCTGAACTGCCTATTAGTATTAGCCAATGCCTATAGTTCCTTGTATAAGGGTTTCTTTTTACTATTAGCATACCAATATTACATATCAATTTCTATTTCACAATGGTATCAGCCCAATATATGCATTATTGGGAACAATTAGTTGGAAAGGTACATCAAAATTCATGATTAGGATTCTTTGACTACGACATAATCAAACTATCTTGCTGTCTTCATTAAGTATTAATTATAAATATTAACCGAGGCTTGTGATTCCATGTATAAATGGCTTCTCTTTTACTATCATTGATAGTATAAGAGAAGCCATTTATGTGTAATATTGATAGTCTATCAATATAACATATCATTTTCTATTCATATATATTTAACGCTTTTATTTTGTTGTGCAATTTTGGAATTAATTTCTTTAATAATAATAAATACACTTTTATCAAATCGGAAGTACGCTGTCATACATGTATTCTCCATTTTCTGAACATCTACCTGCATATGTACTTATATAGGTTTTCATAGGTTATAACTATATGAGATTCTAACGTGTGAAACCCTTCTGTAGACCCCTCCATGTTACAAACGAATAGATATTTTTAGCACAGCATGAAAAAATACTCTTTTATCAGAGGGGGAAAAACAAAACAGTACCTGAATAAGGTGTCGAAGTAAGCAATGCAATATAGTTTGAGCTTGAGGAGATGGCTCAAAACATGGAAACTCGGTACATGCTGCAAATGACATTCTTTGGGAAACACCAACAACAACGCCAGCATTTGGAAGAAGCCCAAGAGGATATACCTCACGATCAAACTCAAGCTCAGGGTCCAACTATAAAGCAATGTTGAGTCATTTTAAACAACTAATGACACAAGGATCACATAGCCAAATAGTAAGTCCAATAAATTCAGTATCGAGATAATTTGTCAGCCTGTAGCAAAATAATAATGGCACAAACGCCAAAATAGAGAAAGATCCAGCCAGAAAAAGAGTTCACGCCTTATCGCAAAGGCCGATAGTTAAAACATATTTGTCGCCATAAAAATGAAGCAAAGACATAGTATTTCCACCTCATAAGGTATGAAATAAAGCCACATAAAATTTCCAGATAAGCAGATAAACTAAGAAAAGAAGAGTTTTAATTGTTAAATGCACACACATACCTGCAAAAAATCCTCCTGCATAAAAGGGTCCACTCCTGGAGATGGATACCAAACCTGTAAAAATAAACTTTCAACAGGAACCTATATAAGACAAGTACACAGCAGAAACTACAAAAAAAAAATACTTGCTGGATCAAAATGATAAACAGGAACTGCTAAAATGTACAAAAAGAACTCTATCACTGAAAAATTATGTGTTAATTTTGCATATACCTATTCAAACTCTTCCCGGAATTAAAATATTTAATGTACTTGTGTATGCTAATTTGTTCCAATTCGGAGAATTAGCATTACCCTGAAAAAAACAAGAAATAATAATGTAGACCAGTACAGCTAATTACCTGCATTCCTCGATGGCCATAATCCAACCACGAAACTTCTTCAATTAGATTTGTTTTCTCCTCTGATTGACCACAAGTAACCCAGAATAATTCGACAGAGTCAGTAAGCTCCCTTTCATGTCCATCATCCAAATCAAGCAGTGAAAGGTCCCCATTTGCTCTCAATATCAAACATCTGACGAGCCATGAAGCCAGTTCAGGTAAAGATGGTGTGCACAAAACCTATTCATGGGCCTGTAATTGAAAAGCTTCCCTATAAAACTTCATGGGAAACTTACCTTGCAGGCTCTCTGGCCAGCATATCTGAAGAAGATGAATTAAGATGGCTTGACATACACTCTCTTGGAAGCTGATCAGGGATAAAACGCATTGCCGCAGGATGACTCTTTGCCGTCATGATGGAGAGTTCTCGTACTGTAGAAAGCTGTTTGTCATTTTATCACTTAAAACGCATGACCAATAAAATTTCATTGAATCACACATGCAGAGTACAGATTGAAAGTTCAAGAGTTAACAACTAGTGAAGAAACAAAAACATCGGAAAGTGAAACTAGTGACGGATGCAAAGCAAAAAGTGAAATGAGAATCTTCCATTTTGGTATGTAATTATGGCTATTTGGGGCCAAATTCAAGTTTTTTTTTCCAAATCAGTCCCGACGTATGGCAATTTGGTCCTAAAGTTATTTCAAATTTAAACCCAAATATCCCTATTTAGTCCCTAAGTATGACAATTTGTTCCAATTCGGAAATCCTTGTCATCTCCCGCGTCAAAATGTCCTACAATTTGGAGGACAAAATTTTCGTACTTGGGGACTAAATTGGAACAAAGTATGATACTTCAGGACTAAATTGAACCGTAAAAAAAATTATTACTAAAAATACAACAAATTGCCATACCTTCTAGACTAAATTATAACAAAGTGACATACTTTGAGACTAAAGTATAACGTTTTCAAAAAAAAAATCATTACCTGCACATCTGGAGTACTAGAAGGTGTTAATTCAGCAGATAACTTCACATGGAATATATGCACGTCAAATGGGCGATAAGTTACTAGAATATAGTCTTGATAAGCATCCATCACCATAGGCTTTGCTAGCAATGATTTACGATATAGTAATGAGCTTTGATCTAGGTGGTATCTTGGATAAAAAAGCAATTCATACCTGCAATGCATCAGTCATCCAGACCATTTCAAAATTAAATATACATTAATGTTTTGCCTCCACTATGCAACTCTCAAACGACTTAACTAGATTGAAATGTAGGCATGTGTCAAATACTCACGTGTTTGAAGATTCAATATAATTGCAGACGACAACGATCTTTCCTAGCCATAACAAACCTCTGCACTGAATCATTTGTTCCTGAGTAATATCACCAAACACCCTCCACCTTTTCAACCGCATATCATACAGGATTAGCCCATGAAGACCAGCAACTGCTAAATACATCCCATCCTTGCTTGCTGCAACATGTTGAACCGGCCAATTTTGAGAAATATAAGAAACCTGATTCCAAACAAAAATACATCAGAGATGAACAGTTTGGGAAGACAACAAAACAAGACAATTGATCGCCCAAATTGGAAATTGAAATCATAACTGGAAGGTTAAGATGTAGCATTTTAAGTTCATCAGCATCTTCAGATTGCACAACAAGCAAACGATCTTCACCATATATCACTTGCCGAGAATAAGTCATGCCCGAAACTCCTCGACTGAGACAGCATTTGCCAAAAGAGAAGCCGATAATTCTTTCAGAGGATCCTTGTTCAACAGCATAAATTCTATATCCATGTTCGTCCCACTGCATTAATGATGTGCCACTCAACAAAGCTTCATATTTGCAATCTTGCTTAACAACGGGAGAAGATACAGAGCTTAAACTGGTTTGGCGAATTGTGGACATCAAACGACACCCTGAGACAGACCAAACAGTAAGACCTCTTAATTTCCACCCCACTGCAAAAGCAGAATTATCAGGAGTCCATGCAATACAGCTGACAGCACCAGTATCATCCACTGAGTATCTGCAAACAGCCAAGTCATGAAAGTTTATCACACAGCAAACTGAAATGGAAACCTATATAAGTCTCAAACTATTACGTATTCCATGCGAGGAAAAGTAATTTGACTCGAACAGCAAAACAAATTTTAAACCATCATAATGAAAACAATGATATTATGATCAAGGTGTCAACAGCCAACTGGTGTTCCAGACAATAGAAAGAGAGACATAAACTCATCCAATAGAGAACACATATGAGTCTTAGAAAAGCACATTTTAAATCCTTCATGTAGAGACGGGGTTCGACACAAATGATGAGGAAAAAAACTAGCCCCTAGAAGCCGGGTTATTTAAAGTTTGATATGCTTTATAGTGACTTTCCGTAAAGAAGTAGATAATCATGAAGTTGTAGACCATGCATATCATTGATTTAAAAATAATGGAGGTCCATGCAAACTGGTCTAAACTCAGGAGGTAGTAATGTTGTTTCATCACTTATGTTACACATGCAAGTTTCAGAAAGTTCAAGGAAGACTGGGAATATAATCAACAAAATTATTATATTTCTCTCAGTAGTTCCAAAACTAATGATATATCCAACAAAGCTTACCCCCAGTCATATAAAGACACCGTACGAATCAATGACACAGATTCTGCCAGGTCATATAGCTCAACAACCCCTCTTCTGGTACCAACAGCGAGGATATGTTGCTCTGGAGCTACTGAGGTACAGACAGCATCACCAGAACCCAACTTCTGTTCAACTTTTAAAGATTCCGCTTGTCTCGGGCCTTTCTTACTTACAGAACATGACAATATTTGCCCATCAGAATATAAGATAAATAGCAATCTCAATGGCAAGCATAGTTCGAGCAGGACAATAGCAGTCTTTTTGGAAGGTTCTCGAACAGAAGGACCATTACTAAGTGCATGTTGCAGGTCAGCAACTCCATTTCTGTCACAAGGATCAAGTTCAAAAGGCCCAAAGAACTGTACAGAACAAAAAAGAGAGGATGAATAACATATATGATAAAATATGCAACATGTTGGTTTATAACAAGCAGGAACATTGCTACTTCATATATATATATATATATATATATATATATATATATATAAACATCTATTGTACAGTTAAAAACCTATGATTGCATTACCTCTCCCTTCCAGGAGATGCTAAATAGTGATCCATCAGATAGTCCAAGAAGCATATATTTGTTATCGCTTACAATGTTGCTCCTGGAAAAGATATATGACAAGGAAAGCATCAAAATGGTTCCAAAGGAAATCGCCATGATTACTTTTATAGAACAAAAGTAATTTACAAAGTAAAAAAAAAACCCTCAATAAGATAATTTGTATGCGGAATAGTCAATCTCATGAATGCCCCTTTTATTGGCAGAAAATGGCATTCAATTACATTGGAACTCAAATCTCTTGTAATTGTTGGCAAACAAAGACTTATCAGTTGTTAGGGTTCACTCGATTCAGTTCTGTAGCCAAGACCAACCCCACACTCGTCAATGCTACATTCAGTTTGAATAGGGTTTCACAACATCAAACCTCACCAAACCACTTGATCCACATCACTTTCTGGACCTTGCGCTGCTCGCAATTCCCCAAAAAACCAAAATTACAGTAATGGGTGGGCAGGGAACTTTTAGAATTCATTATTTATCTATTGAAAATGACAGTTTGCAAACAGTGAGGGTAATCTTCTGTAACAAGGTTGCAATGATATAGGGAAAGGTTATCTGAAACCCTCAAAAGTACATAATATAATGCCAGATAAATTATTGATGATGCCAGTTTGCAGAAGTACTGGCATATGTGATTATAACTACAGAGTCTATGAGTTGTCATCATGATTCTTGAGCTAAGTCGTTGCTTACATCGCATATGAACTACCTGAATGGAGGGACACGATCTTACAAGTCAAGGGGCTTTGTGCAATTCTTATTTATTAACCGCAGCTCAAACTATTTGTTTTTTGGAACGCAGACCGCATTGCTCATAGAATGATAAGTTCTAAACATTTTGATTTAATCAATTTTATAAGTTCATAAAGAAGTTGTATAGGGTATCTTCCAGCAAGGCATAGATAATTCTTAACGATGGTTGTGAGCATGGCACAGGTGATACTTGATGCCACTCAAAAGACACTGAGCTTGGCTTGGGGTATTCTTATATGCTTTTTGGTGCATTAATATGTTTTTTAATAATTTATGATTAACTTCATAAATAACTCCTCCCAAACCCCAGAATGGTAGGAGCTTCATATGCTCTTTCTATTTACTATTAATTTCATCCAAAAACTAGTTGATTTACCTATAACTCTAAAAGAAGATTTAGTTATACACTTCCCTATACAGATTTCATTCACTTATCCTCAAAACTTAACTACTTACACTGCCAAATCCTTTCCTGCAAATGGCAATTGCTCGGAGAGAAGAAGAGAGATAGATGCGAAAGACAACCCAGATGGTTGCTTCCCTCCAACTTGTATTCTTTTCTCTGTGAACTGGACCTTAAAAATGTGAAGAAAGAAAGAAGATGTCTGCAAATAAACGAAGTTATTTATTCAATATTAGATACAGAATAAACATATTACGTAACAACATAAATAAGCAATAAGAGATTACACTTCCTTTTTTACATAAGAAATCTATTCACTAAAACCGGCCAATAGAATACCTGATGTGCACAGGACAGGTATGGTTTACACAAAGTGTATGTGTGAAGTAAAGACAATTCACCAAAGAAATAAAAAACATATGTATGAAAATGGAACTTCCAGGAAAAAGAATCCTAAAACTATAGATTTTCTAAGACTTATGGGTTTTATTAGAAGTTAGCGATTAAAAATATTTGAATCAACTAATAACCTATAATTATTGTAATAAACTAGGAAGTATTTAGGATAAAACCTGCAATTGACATTGGAAAGAACATTATGACTACTAGTCAGAATAATATAGTTTATTACAGTGGACTGGACGGGGACATTACATTGTTGACGCAGAGCTAAGATGTTGAAGTTGCAGCAGTCTACATGCTTGATCAGGAGAAGATACTGTTTTTCAGATTCTAACCATACTAGGTAGAAAAATCTAGACTAACAATTACATACATTGTCAAAAGAATGGTAAATGCTGCAATGTCAGGCCAGTGACTGATCACCAGTACGAAATAAACATACCCAAACAAGAAATAGAGAAGAAAAACTCAAACTCGATTTCAGTCCCACTTACAAGAACAGCAATCAATTTGGTATCAGGGCTCCACACAGCCTGTATATTCTCGCCCTCCTCCTGCACCGATTTCACATCCCTCTTGTATTTCCCCAGTCTCACTCTATGCTGCTCCATCACAAAACCAATAAGAAAATCGCCAGAATTCAGAATTCACTCACCAATCGTAAAAATCCAAACACATTCAAAACCCAAATCTCACATGCACAAACATGGAGAATAGGCAAATGGAGAGAGAGGGAGTACCTGGGACGAGCTCCAGAGCTCGAGGTGAGTTGGAGAAACGACGAGGAAGAGACGATTGATGACCTTGAGGAAGATGATCTGCTGCGAAGAAGGACACGAGCCTTGCTCCAATGGGATCACCTGAGGCCATCCATATGCCATATACATCTTCTTCGTCGTCGAATCGGAACAATTGCAATCAGCTGCGAATTGGAGATCTGTGAAAATGAGGGTTTGGATCGGAGAGAGGTTAGGGTTTGTGAGGGGAGATTTGGATCTGAAGCATGTTGCTCGGCCAAAATCTTCAGGTGGATCTGAGACTCTAGAGAAGAACTGTTTTCTACTTTTCTTGTTTATTTATTTTCTGGAAAATCGATTTACCAGAAAATGAAGGCAATGGCATGACTTTGATGGAGAAATTAATGGGCCTCACCTCACACATATATGTTTCTATTACTGGGCCAGTCTTGGGCTGGGCCTATGTCGTCTTATATACCCAATACTGTGACTAAAGAAAAAGGCTGTTTTTTTTAATATTACATTACATTACATGTCCTATCTACTCTTAAATTCACCCCACCCAAATATCGTGCTAAGCCTCGAACCCTAGTTTGAAGTTGGGGACGAGCAGTAAGCCAAGGTCAAGCTGGCAATTTAATTCCTTTTTTCAAACCTAAATTTTGAGTTGTCACATTTTCTTATTCTTAAGTTTCATTTTTTTTCAGACATTCTTAAGTTTCATTTGATACGAATCACACACATTTTTCACAAAATAGAACTAAGGCTTCATATTTTTTTCTCAAAATAATGCATTACCCTTTAAAAGTTAATGGTAAAGTGTTATTCATATTTGAACGATGATAGCAAACTATAATTCCGCCTTATTTTGTAATTATTAGTTACTGCATAATGTATTAAATATTTTTTTATAATTTAATAATTATTGGTAATTATTATTTATTAAATACAATAAATGATTAACTAATAATAATAATTTATTGGTATTAATTATAATTTATTGATACTAATCATAATTTATTGATACTAATATTAATTAATAATACCAATATTTTTTTTTGAATCAATAGCAATATTAATTATTGATACAAATACAAAATGTTATTATTAAATAATTAAATAAGGCATTTTGTGATTTTTGAAAAAGTTGAGGTCTTTTAGAAATTAACTAAACTCTAGCAACGATGGTGCACATATTTAAACTTAAAGATAACAAAGATTGTGATTGACTCTTGAAAGTTTAGAACAAAAATTGTTAGTCATGTTTAAAAGAGTACAGCAAACTGTATATTTCCTTCATTTTATTTTGAGAAATAAATTCATATACATCATCCAAGAAAATAACATAAGATATCCAACTCTTATCCACTTTACCAAGTAAATTCAAATGTTGGAATACTGTGAAATTATCAAATATTAATCTTTGATCTATATTAAATATTATTATTTGGAAAAATTACAAAAAAAATTTGTATACTATTTTATTTTTGTACAAAGTCTTTGTATATTGTGTTTAGTGCAAGAACTCTACATTCATCTTGTATTTTTTGCATTGTCGATATGATATCATTAAAATAAACATAATTTTCGATACATTTTTATGATACTGAAAATACCCTCCCGCTTAATATATACACTTCCAAATGAATGCAATACACAATTCTTTTTTTTTTTCACAAACTCATCGTTCTTTTTGTACTTTATTGCACTGGTTCGTATGAATTTATCAGGAAAAAATTATTGCAGCAAAGACAAATTTATCACCTATGAAATACATTATAGTCTAATATAGAGTTTAACCACACATGGTTTCACTTTATGGCCATATTTCTTTGAATAAAAAAGTAGTAATGTAAGGTCTTACATAAGTACATATAGGTGAATTAACATGTGTCTTTGCTACACTATTTTTTCCAATTAATATAAATTGGTGCAAAAACTTATAAAGCGAAACATCGTGTTTGTATATTCTCTCCATCAAACATAAGATTGAGTTTTGAAAGCATAGCCCTAGCTAAATATAAGGTACATTATTCTCTTATCGATAACAAAAGACCATTGTCACATCCGATAAAGTGACCAACAGACTCATCCAATTCAAGACAACATACCCAATGGTGAAACCATCAACATATTCCTAAATAACCCTAGATAATCAGTCTACACCCGAACACCTGTCCATCCCTCGGTACGCGCCCAATTAAGTGTCTCCCGAACACCCAAGACCTCCACAGGAACCGGAAGCACCCACCCAATACGAACCACTTCCTCCTACCATCACTCTATTGTGGTCCCTCGCCAGCATTCGCAAGTCGTATCGCCCAGTCCCACTATCAGATTTTTCATTTATAACGGCGCGCATTAACTATGTGTGCCGTTAGTAATGAATATTAGTAACGGCGCACACAGTCATGTGCGTCGTTACAAATATTGTTGACCGTTGACCACTATGTTGCCGTTAGGGAAAACGGTCGGAAATCAAGCCGTTGTTGTTACCGTTACTTTGTAATGGCGCATCTACCAATGTGCGCCGTTACAAGCAATTTTGTAACGGCGCACATGGTATTGTGCGCCGTTACTAAAATGTAGTATAAATCTTGGCAGAACCTCCCCTTCTCCTTCCTACAACTTCTCACAACAAATTTTCTCCCGACAAGGGTAATTTCGTAATTTCGGTACCTTACAAATTTTTTCGAGTACCCTATATTTTTCCCCCACAAATCTACAATTGAGTGAAAGTTTTGGTGAATTAGAATGTACGTAAATATTTTTAAATAATGCGAATTTGTATATGGTTTCATATAAATTTGTATGGCTTTGTACGAATAATTTGCATGTTATATTTATTAATTTAGTTTTGAAATTGATGAAATTAATTACCCGATTCCATGAATTGCATGATAACATTAGGGTAAATTCTCCCGATTCCATTAATTGCTTGATAACATTAGGGTAAATTCTCCCGATTCCATTAATTGCTTGATAACATTAGGGTAAATTCTCCCGATTCCATTAATTGCTTGATAACATTAGGGTAAATTCTCCTGATTCCATTAATTGCATGATAACATTAGGGTAACTTATCCCGATTCCATTAATTGCATGATAACATTAGTGTATTTGGTCATAAATGACCAAACAATGGTATTCGGTCATTTATGACCTAATTATGTCATAAATGACCAAACAAGGGTAATTCGGTCATTTATAATATTTCGGTGAATTAGAAGGTACATACATATTTTTAAATAATGCAATATTATGTAAATTATTATAGTTAGTGTGATTTATGTGAAATAGTGCATGTATTCTATATTATTATTTTTGTTGTGATTTTGGTGAAATAATAATGAATATTAATGTCATTTTTGGTATGTAGGTATCTAATATTAATTGTTAACCGAATTTATATATATTACATAAATATAATGGATCGGAGATGGATAGGATCCGTAAAAATGAGTGAGGAATGGATGAACGGATTAAGCAGTTTTATAAAATTTGCGAGGAAAAACGCTCCAAGAGATGGTGTGGGACGTTTCAAGTGTCCATGCACGAGGTTTTGTAATTCTGCTTGGCACGATATGGACACCAATTGCGATCATATATTGAGGAAAGATTTCCTTAGATCGTATAATGTGTGGTTCCATCACGACGAAGCCGAAGGAGCTAGCTCGAGTTGGAATTGGGATATCAGTTTGAGGCCAACATCGGTGAATCAGCATTGTTCGACGTCGAACAACAATCCAGTATACGTTGATCATGTGCATCAGCTCGTGGATGATGTAGACCCAACTAGAGATGTAAGGATTGACGAGGATGAGGACGAGGACGAGGACGAGGACGAGGACGAGGATGAGGACGAAGAAGAGAACATAAATATAATAACTGAAGTCGAGGAGGGAGTCGCTAAGGCAACCATGACAGCATACAGCCAGTTGGTGACGGAGTCGCAAAAGTCGTTGTACGAAACTAGTGAGGACACTTCATTAGCAACAATGTTAAGGATGTTGTCCATCAAGCAGAGCACCGGGATGTCTGACGAAGATTTTACCAAGGTTGCCAAAGATTATTGTTCTACGTTACCGCAACCTAATACGTATCCATCTAGCTACTCAGTGGCGAAGCAGAGAATGAAGGCAATCCAACAGCCACGCGTGAAATATGATGCATGTCTGTACGGATACACTTTGTACTGCGGAACACAATCGCAACTCCAGACATATGGCGTTTGTGGAGAAGCACGATACGCTAAAATGGGAAAAAATTTTGTTCCGAAAAAGACGTTGTGGTACTTCCCATTGAGTCCTCGACTTCAACGTTTATATCTTGCCCTACAGACAGCTGAGTGGATGCGATGGCACGGGGAGCGGGAGATTGAGGACGATGAAATATTAGTACATCCATCGGACGGTACGGATTGGATTCATATTGACATAAAATACCCAGTATTTTCAGGAGAAATTCGGAACGTGCGGCTGGCGCTGTCATCCGACGGGTTCTCTCCATATGGGCCTAATGTGTCGAGTTACAGTTTGTGGCCTGTAGTCGTTATCCCGTTGAATTTTCCGCCCTCGATGGCTATGAGAAAGGAATATAACATCCTCACCGTGTTGATATCTGGTCCAAAATCACTTGGGAAATGCTTAAATAACTTTATGCGTATGTTGATTGATGAGTTGAACCATCTGTGGGAGCATGGAGCTGTCACGTGGGATGATTCTAAGAAAGAGTCTTTCATAATGCGGGCTGCTGTGATGTGAACAATAAGTGACTTCCCAGGTTTGGGAATGTTGGGGGCATCCAGACTAAAGGCTATAAGCCATTTCCTCTATGCTTGGACGAGATCGACTCTGAACGCAATAACTCAAGAATCTCTTACCAAGGTGCTCGTAGGTTCTTACCACCGAAACACTCACTGCGATTTCAAGCGCATGCCTTTAACAGGAAGACAAAGACCCGGAGAAGGCCTACCCGACATTCAGGGGCTGCTGTACTCAGTGCGATTCTACGTCATCAATATCCACCGCCTAGTCTGCATCGGAAGTTCAGTAACCGAAAAGATGGTGGTGTTCCTATATGTTGGTCTCATAAAAGCATTTTCTGGTAGCTGCCTTATTGGAAAACTCATAAAGTTATACATGCGTTGGATTTTATGCATATAAAGAAGAACGTATGCGACAACGTTATAGGTATAGTTCTTGGAATTCCAGGGAAGACTAAGGATGACGTGAAAGCTAGGAGAACTTACGAGGAATAGGGAGTCCGGCAAGATCAATGGGTGCAAGACGAGGAGCTCCCAGATGCACCTTATGGTGTGGCAGGTCGTGATCGGAAGGAAGTACTTGAGCATATCCGAGCTGTTAAGTTTCCCTCTGAATATGCGGGAAGTCTAAAGAGCAAGGTGAATCCCGATGTGAAAAAGTTCCTTAAATTGAAGACACACGATTGTCACGTGCTGATGCAACGTATCTTCCCCCTTGTCATTCGAAAGTATGTTCCGCCTTATGTGGCAGAAGCATTAACAGAGCTGGGCAAGGCCTTCCAATTGTTGTGCACGAGGGAGCCGACGAAAAAAGCCCTGAAAAAGTTGGGGGAAGATATAGCGGTTCTAGTTTGTAAGTTGGAAACTATTTTCCATCCTTCATTCTGTACAATTATGGTTCACCTTCTACTGCACCTTCCAGATCAAGTTTTGCGAACCAGCCCAGTCCATTTCACATGGATGTTTCCAATTGAACGGTATGATCATTTCCTTCCAAATATCATTTCCAATTACCATTGAACTGTATAATCGAATATGACATTAACATTCATATTTCGATTGCATGCAACTTAGCGTGTACAAGAAAAGTGTGTGAAACCCGCGATATCCAGAAGGTTGTATAGCCCAACAGTACTTGATGCACGAGTCTGTCACTTTCACTCAGATGTACCTAAACCGTGGTACTTCAGCCAACGAAACATTTATGACCGTTACTCTTTGTAACGGCGCACATAGTAGGGTGCGCCATTACAAAATTTTAAGTGTAACGGCGCACTATCTCATGTGCGCTGTTACACCCTATTTTGTAACGACGCACCTTATTATGTACGCCGTTACAAAATCGCAGATAAATTCTGGGCAGAGCCCTTTTCTTCTTCCTCTCGCCTCCTTCAATCTGTCGTGGCCGTCCCGCCGTCGCCGTCCCGTCAAGGAGGTAAGTTTAGATTTATGAGCATGAATATTTTGTTTAGATTTAGATTGATTATAAATTGAGGATGAGATATTTTGTTTAGATTTAGATTCATCATGAAATATTTTTTTATGAGCTTGAAATATTGAAATATTTTGTTTAGATTGATGTATATGCTTTAAATATTTTGTATATGCTTTAGATTTAGATTGGATGAGCTTTATATTTTGTGATGAATTTGCACGAACTTGTCGAATGTGATATAGAATAATTAGGTAGATTAAATTAATAGTTAGATTTATCATGGAAATTATGGAAATGATAGTTTGCATATTAGGGTTATTGATTTATTGTTTTTGGTTGTATGTTAGGTGTATTTTTGGAATTAATTAAAAAATACCCATTAGGGGTAATTCGGTCATTTATGACCTAAAAAGGGTAATTCGGTCATTTATGACCTAAAAAGGGTAATTCAGTCATTTCCGACCGAATTAGGGGTAATTCGGTCATTAATGGCCTCAAAAGGGTAATTTGGTCATTTCCGGCCGAATTATGGGTAATTCGGTCATTTCTGACCTAAAAAGGGTAATTCGGTCATTTTCGGCCATATTAGGGGTAATTCGGTCATTAATGACCTCAAAAGGGTAATTCTGTCATTTCCAGCCGAATTAGGGGTAATTCGGTCATTAATGACCTCAAAAGGGTAATTTGGTCATTTCCGGCCGAATTAAGGGTAATTCGGTCTTTAATGACCTCAAAAAGGTGATTTGGTCATTTCCGGCCAAATTATGGGTAATTCGGTCATTTATGACCTCAAAAGGGTAATTCGGTCATTTCTGGCCGAATTAAGGGTAATTCGGTCATTTATGACCTCAAAAGGGTAATTCAGTCATTTCATGACATTTTTCCTTCTTACAATTACTGATAATGGAGCCGAAACGTAAGGCACCTAAGGTCAGGGCACCTAGGCGGGCCAAAATGGACATTCCATTCTTCGAGGCTTCACAGGCGCCGGAGTCACAGGATGGATGATATGTACACTCCGTCACCGCCGCAGCCGACTCAACCGACTCATCCAGGGCATATGGAGGTTGATTGGACTTTCCATGTTTCGGATGATCGGACTTTCTAGGAGATGCTCGGAGACGTCGCTAGACCCTCCGAAGAGGACACTATGCCGGATGAGTCTGAACTCCCGTTGAACAAGTGGAGGCTCCTTCCCCTCAACTATAGAGAGATTCCGAGGTACGAGCTGTACTTCGATTACAAAGTAGAAGTGGACTGCCTAAACACAAAGAGCTGGGAAGCCAGGGCAAGAAAGGAGCAAAAGGTCGACGTCAACATAGACCCTGAAGAGAAAGCGGTTCTGGTGAACGGAGGTCCTTTGCTGTTGACTTGGGAAAACGGCCAACCACATGTCCAAGGAGGACAGTTTTCAATGGAAAGGGTAAAGGCTATTATAGGGAAATTCTCGGGAACGCGACGCTTCCTACAAGACGGTTGGGGATCTCCCGGCGTCTGAGTTCCAGTTATTTTGGAGGAGTTTTAAGGTAATTTCAACACTTACTTAAAATGAATTTTCAAATGTCGTATTATAGATATTGACGTGGTGTTTGTCAATTTCAGCGTTTGTTTGCAGTGACAGATTCCGTTGAGCTGAGGATTTGGATTCGTGAGGCGGCCACAGGCGCTTACAAGTAGCGAAAATCGAACATGAAGCGGTTTTACAAACTCTACGTGAACCCTACTAGACTAGACCGTAATGGGATTCCCAAATGTCTGAAAGGGAAGAAGTCTCAGTGGCGTTGTCTCGTTCATCATTTTGATGCCAACAAGGTATATTACAAATTTTATATTTGATAGGTTTCATTTCAATTTCATTTTTTCAATTAATTCAATTTCATTTAATTTTTTTTCAGGAAGAAGTTGGGTCTCAAATGAGTACCATTCGGAGGAGCGAGAACAAATTAAACCACCACACTGGCAAAATCTCATTCCGAACTCATTGGGAGAGGATGACGGATGCCGTGGAAGTGAAGGTCTCCAAAAAGTTGGAGGGGCTTTCTGAAGGCTCTAAAGATCCGTAAGCCTGGTGATGGTAATCAGGAGGGGGAGGAGGACGAGGATGAGGAGGAACTCAACCCGAAACTTGTAAGTTTAATTAAACTCATTTTTTTAAAATTTTAAAATATTAATCAATTCTTTTTACAGATTTACATTAAGAATACGCTTAGGGCTTGGAAGAATGATCAGACGAACTACAACGAGGATTAAACTCTGAAGAAGATGACCGACGCTGAAGAGGATGAGGTCATGCGACTAGCTGCGGAGCATGTTCGCGAGGTTGAGTTTGCCAGAGGAATTACAATAGAACCCTCCAGAAGACGACGCATCCAGGGTTGCGGGAGTGATTACGAGGCACCGCCAAGACAGAGAAGACGTTCGACCTCCTCCGATGGTAGTTTTGCGGAGATTGCGGAGCTCCGGACTCAGGTCACCCAACAAGCCGAGGTTATTACAGAGCTTCGCACTAAGACCTCCCAAAACCAGCATTTACTTCAGACTCAAGCCGTCCAAAACCAGCAGATGTTCATGTACTTCCAAGAACAGCTAAGGATTCTAAATTCTAATGCCCCTCCACTTCCATTTGACCCGACTAGGTCTAGAGATCCTGGAGGCCCGTCGTCATAGATCTCGATGTAAATATTATGTATTAAACAATTTGAATATTAATATTAACTTTCATTTTGATATTAATTTTCATTTTTAATATTTAATTATAAAAAATAATAAATATAAAAAATATGTTTATATTTATTATTTTTTTAATAATATATATATTTTGTAACAGCGCACAAACGGCATGCGCCGTCACTGTATGTGACGGCGCATAAACGTCGTGCGTCGTTACGCTTTGTAACGGCGCACTCCGTTTGTGCGCTGTTACGCTTTGTAACGGCGCACGCCGTCTGTGCGCCGTTACACACAATAACGGCACCGTCAACTTGTGAAATGGTGACGGTAGGTTTTGTAACGGCATACAGTGTGCGCCGTTACAATTTGTAACAGCGACGGTGTAACGGCGCACGTAACGTGCGCTGATTCAAGAAAAAAAAGTGATAGTGTCCCTGTATGAATTGTCCCATCCAAGTTTATTTTCAGATAACTCACATCTGAGCGAACCAAGCTAGTCACTCTAGTCTGAGCTCTTTGCGAAGGAGCCATATTTTGAGCCTTTGCCCAAGATCTCCAAACCTGCCGTGACTGAGTTGTCACTGCCCTGAGAGAGAGAGCTCTTTTTTTCAATTAACTCTAATTAATTTAAACTTATTTTTGAGAGATTAGTTGAGAGTGTTTTAGTCTCACTTTATTACATATTTTATAATGTGAAGGGACAAAGTATGTTATTGTTCTCTATTTTTTCTTTCTCCTCTTTTCTTCTCTTTTCTCCTCATATTTTTAATGTTGTCTTCCTAACAAATCCATAAGTATATCATAATCAAATTCTCAAAAAATCATATGAATCTAGCGATTTCAATTCAACCTATCAATTTCAAACTTCATATAGTAGAAAATAATTACCATCATGCACACTTAAATATTTCATGGAATATTGCTTAGTGGCCAAAGATAGAATGATTTGAACTATAACTAAGTGAATGATTCAAATAAAAAATTTGGAATTGTTTAACACATTTCATATTCTTCTTTGAGAATGAATCAGGAAGAGGCAAAAATATCGGTTGCAAATGTAGTTTAAATAAATTGAAGAGATAATTCCAGGTGGCTACACCTAGATTTTGCAGTTTTTCACCTTGGTACACCTAAAATTTTTTTTTCAGCTGACTACGCCTAGAATGTGCAAAATTTTCAATTTGCACTTTCCGTCCAATTATGTAGTTTTTAACGTTTTTTCATGTGAAATGACTAAAATGCCCTTAAGGTTAAATGAGTTATTATAATTGAATTGAAAAGACTAAAATTCCCTCACCTATTCATCTAATTTTCAAAGACATGCCACTCTCAACAAAAAAAAAACTCTCCATTTGTTGCTCTCCACAGCTCTCTCTCTCCATTAATTTGAGAAATCCTAATATAAGAAACCACGTTTATCTTCCTCCACATTGACCTTCCCGGAGAAACCACGTTTATCCTCAGGCGGAAGTTGAGGAGGAAGGAGGGGGCGGCGTCGCCGAGGACGTTGAGCTCTACGGAGATGGTCAAAGGGGCCGAGAGGGGGGAGCCGAAGAGGCCGAGGCCGGTCTTAAGGACGATGGAGAAGGGTTTTATGGAATCGTAGGGGTGGTAGAGGAGCTTCACCAGAGGGCCAGATTAGAAGAAGGACGACAATGACATCGACAGGTCGTCACTGGCTGCCACCTCGGTGCCCGAACGGAACGAGAACCCTAACACGGTCATCGGAACTTTTGCTCTCATCGTCGGCTTCGAATTTTCTGAAAATTTGATCGATCATGGCTTCCAAACCAGAAAAAGGAAATAGAAATTTTAAATGGAGGGTGTTTTTTTTGTTGAGAGTGGCATGTCTTTGGAAATTAGATGAATAGGTGAGGGCATTTTAATCTTTTCAATTCAATTATAAAAACTAATTTAACCTTAAGGGCATTTTAGTCATTTCACTTGAAAAAAACAATAAAACCTAACAGAATTGGACGGAAAGTGCAATGTGAAAATTTTGCACATTTTATGTGTAATCAGGTGGAAAAAAAATTCTAAATACACCCACTTGAAAAACAGCAATATCTAAGTGTAGTCACCTGAAATTATCCTTAAATTGAAAGACAAAGGGCTTAGTGTTGCGACTGATTGTATAGTTAAAATAGATACAAACTAAATTTGATCATGAAAACATTGGAGATGTAGTGGAGGATGGTACAAAAAAATTCTGGGACTTTATCAAATTCATTTTATTCATGGTTAAGCTGCATCAATCACACAAATTAATCAACAAATACAAACGTTGAAACAGACTTTTAATATGGCTAGCCACTAGCTAGATTGGAACTCTAAAAGTCAACCCTATAAAATTTATGGAATCTACAATTGATAATTAAGACAAAATTACAATATATTTATATTGATCAAGTTGGATATATTAGTAGTATAAAATAATATAGTAAAATAACTTATCGATGGAAAGTTTGTTGTGTTTTGGTATGGAGGTCATTGACTTGAAAACTTTCGGAGCAATTCGGTGTCAATCATATCTGTCGATGGCTCCTTATATTAATGTAACAGTCATTATATGTGTGCATTCGTATGCCGAGGCTTAGAAACATTCATAACTCAATGGCTAAAAATTATTTAGAATAAAAATACTTCAAAAAATATAAATAAATTATGTTTTTCATTGTTATTGTCCTCTTTCTTTTATGTTCTCAAATCATTAAAGACAAAAATGAGAAGAAATTGGCGTAGCAAAGTATATCAAATTTACTAGTAAGAATGAGTTAACATTAAGAACAATGCTCTTGTCGAAGTTTTAGAACATGCGTAACTCAATACCTAAAAACTATTTAATACGTTGAGAAACTAAAATAAATTATGTTTTTCACTGTTATTGTCCTCCTCCTTTTATGCTCTCAAATCATTAGACACAAAAATAAGAAGAAATTGAGATTGTAAAGGATGATTAATTCATTATTAAGAAGGGATGAACTAGAATACAAACATACGTTATAACACAAACGTTAGAATGCTTTCTACTCATTGGATGACACTAATCAACGGTGATGATGACACATCCAAACTGAACCAAAAAACGTAGTGAATGTAGTCAAGAGGGGTAAGATGGTTACTGCATAGATAGTTGTCTCAATCATTTCCACAAATCATGAGATCATTGATTTGGATTCAATTATATATTAAACTTCAACGCATGTTTTCAAATAATTATGAACTCTACCAAATGGCTACAATGGCAGAATCTGCAACAACTGAAAGTGAGGTTATATATATTCTATTATGTAATAGTTCTATATGAAATCAATTGACAGTTTCTTCTATTCAACGATCTGGTATAGGACGGACACCAGTGATTACGGAATCGGCAGAGCAACCAGATTTGTCTCGTACCAAATCAATTTATTTGCATATCTGAATACAAATCTCGTTATTCTTCGTCTAATACAAACTATCGACACAAGTAACAGTAGCATAACCGATGAAACAACGGCCAGTTGACTCGGATGGTGGTTTCGTACCTCATTGCCCAACCAATATCAAACCAACGATCGGAATGACATTTGAGACTCTTGACTCAGGTATCGAGCACTACAAAAATTATGGAGGGTACTGCGGATTCATGACCCGTCTAGGTGCCCAGAAATCATCAAAACATCAATTACACTCAAATATGTCACCTGCTCCAGGAGGGAGAGCGTGTAACCAGATCTGATGATCAAGACGAAAAATTTAGGCAATACAGAAAGAGAAGATGCATCACAACTCGAACAAGCTGCAGGGCAATGATCTCTTTGAAGTTATCTGCAACTGGCGAATATGTCATTGTTAAATTTGCTGAATCTCATAACCATCCATTCTATAGTCCAGAGCATTTCCAAGAGTTTCGTGGAAACGGGAAACTCAATGACACTCAAATGCAGTTTGTTATGGACTACCAAAAGGAAAATGTGAGTGCAACTTCAACTTTTAATGTGTGCAGTGCAATTGTGGGAGAAGCTGAGCATGTAGGTGCAAAAACTGTAGATTTCATAAACTGTCAAACCCAATTGAAAGTTTACTTGTCCGAAGCAGATGTGCAAGTCGTGATAAACGAGTTCATCAGTGACCAAGAATCAGGCCCTCATCTGTATTATGATTACGACCACGATAAAAACGACAAGTTGACTCAACTTTTCTGGGCTGATGGACTGTGCCGAAGCAATTATGCAAAATGGGGTGACATCATCTCGTTCGATTCAACTTATGGAACGAACATGTAATCTCACAATTTATATCCTCGTAATCTTGACTACATATTATTTGAATATCTTACATAATGGGTTTGAATTTCTGCTATTACTCATTGTGTTTAACTAATATGTCATGAGATGTAACGATTCTCATATATCATGTGTTAATTGTGTGCGCGACAATGCTGCATTATGTTGAACTTGGCACATGACATTTGGAACCATAAATATGTGTCATATTGTAATGTGAAATATAACATTATGTCTTGACAAATATTCGATGGTGTTTTGCTCAATAACTAGCGTGGACAACTATGATCGGTGTGTAACCTTCGGGGCAGCACTGATTTCAAAAGAAGATATCACATCTTTCATTTGGGTGTTCCAATGTTTCACGAAGCAATGAAGAACAATTAACCATTGTATATAATAACTGACCAAGATGAAGGGTATATTTTCATGTGGCGTCACTGACATTAACAGGGAAGACAACATTACAACCTATACTGTAAAAAGCACAACATATGAATATGTGACTGTCGATATGAACGAAGAATCGGGTCACTGTAATTGCAAATGTAAGCGGCTTGAAGGGAAAGGATTCATTTGCTTACACATTTCCTCTATGTTAAAATCTGCGCAAATTGGTAGGATCCCCCGTTCCATGGTGCATGAGAGGTGGTGCCGTGAAGCCCCGAGGGCTTCCCGACCTTCATTTCTGTATACCGAGCAAGATGCCGACCGAAAGGTAAAAAAATTGTTTCACATTGAAATATGGTCTACCGTACGATCCATGATCAGCAACAACAACACAATTGATGAGTTAGAGAGTCCCCGAGCTGTTATGAACAAACACCGTACAACACATGAATACAATGTCCGTCACTCACCAACTCCAAAGAGAAAGACAATTAAGCAGCTTACTGACATTGTCAAATCATCAAAAGTGAATGTCTACATACCAGCAGTCTGCAGAAACAAGGGATTTAGTCGGAGACTACAAAACGAAAGAGACAAGGCAATCAACAAACAACAAGCAAAGGCTTTTAAAAATGTGGGTACTGCAAAATGGCAGATAGACACACATCAAGGCATTGCGAGAAGAAGAAGATGGACGAGGCTGCTAAAGCTTGAAGTTTTTAATTATTTATTTAGTTTGAATTTGATTCCAGTATTATATGACACTTTATTCGTGTTTCATTTGGATATCCATTTTCTTGGATGACAAAAATAAATTAGTTTGGTAATATGTCATATGGGTGGTTACCATAAAATGTGGTATGCGTCATGTGTCATTAAGACTGACATTTCTCTTTAAATTCAGAAACTACATCTGTCACTAATTACGTTCTAATTAATATGAATTATTTTGAATTACGTTATTATCGCGTATTAAATATATCACATAATCATTCATGAAATGAAAAGTACAAAACTAACCCTCAGAGCAAAGAGATTGACTTAAAACACATTCTCATGACACAATATTTACATTGACCTGTCATCAATCACGCGGGCAACTAATGACCGTCCACCTCCAGATCGTGTGGTCACAGATCTGTTATGATGTTTGTATGCCAAGCCCTTGTTTGTATTCTAGTCGAACCCTATTAAGAATGAGTTAACATTAAAAACAAGGCTCTTGTTGAGCTTTGAAACATGCATAACTCAATAGCTGAAAATTATTTGAGAATCAATATGTTGTTGAACCATTATATATAATATCAACACAAGTTGGGCTAAGCAGTGAGGAGCTCACTTAACCCATGTAAATTCTTGAGTTCGAATCTTGATACATGCTCCTAGTTTAGATAGACTTCAATTATCGTCGATCAAATATACATAGGGAGCGTGTTTATATATCATACATGGAAATCATGAAATAGGCAATTTAAGTTTTGCACTAATTCCATATTTGGGGGAAAAATACACGAGCATGTCGTTAATTAATTTTCAATCATTATGAGTTTTAAATCGATGAAATCGGAGTTTTGTACCCAATGTTACGTCAAATGCAACTCAAAAATGAAAAAAAAAAATTTGGGTTCTCCTCCATTCCGAATTTTAGAATCTTGTTCATCCCCTTGTCCTGGACACCAAGTTATTGTTGATGGAGTAAATGTAAACTAAATTTGATTTGATTTTATTATTGTGGAGATTTCAACTCGTCATAAAAGGCCGTCTTCTACGTTGCTGGAAAAAATGTTTCTATTCAATGATGTTGCGTGCAAAAGTTGGAATAAGAAACTCTTTCAGTGTTCACGATTACGCAGCTCTTGCATATTCATTTTCATGCTTTGGGTTTGTTACGTCGAAACACAATACAACCGAATGCATAAATAGACAGAAATCTAATAGGTTCAAACTTGTGTTCCATGAAAATATAAAATCACAGAACCATACACTATAATTTTACTTTGTCTTAGTTACACCTGAATTAAGACAGTTAATCAAGTGTCTTTATAAACCAATAGAGTTTTGGTTCGGTTCGGTTTTGAATCCAACCAAGTCGGTTCTTTTCGGTTCAATTATTTTTGGACAGAACTATGTTTAACAGTAATTACTTTCATTTCTTATGTTGTTTTTAAATACATTTAGATCTGTACCTATTAATTATGTCTAAAGAAGGTTATATTTTGACTTTCTTTGATTTTATATTATAAAATAAATTAAATCCGAGGGAAATTTTGAGCAATGCGATTACATACACAGAAAACACAAAATTAAAGTTGATAATAACAAACCAGAAGGCATACAGGCTCCTTCCATTTTACAGCTCTCCGCATCGCAAGAAGCCAAGTAACCATATATGTATGGGCACTGTTTCACTTTAATACACTGCAAGGGAAGCAGACACGTTAAGACATTTAATATCATCAATCCATATACTTTCTTTAATACCATCAAAATCTGTACAATTATATATATGACAATGTCTTGAGTTCAAACTTTGATACATACTATAACAACGGATGATAACATGCAAAAACAGACTATCGCTATTTCAACAAAAACATTGAAAGGCATCTCAAGCTTGCCATAATTAGTGTCCTAATTAACAACACAACTCTTGGTCACATAATAAATTTCACATGACTATTTGCAAGAAAACATGCATTCAAATGTTATGTTAGTACTAGATTTTCTACCTTTTTGCCCTCATGTGTCCACTGTACAAGTTATGATTGATTTACGGAAGGATATAATTGGAAATCCATGCCTAATCAACTAACTACAATCTTTTTGAAAAAAAAGAAACAAGAGTAGAATACTTATTTTGGGACAAATTGAGTACCATTCAAACATGATTGACTAACATTTTGTTTCCTAAGTTTGTCGTCGTGGGAATAGCATTTCTCAAACCAGTTATTGAGGTCAAATACAGTTTATGAGTACTTGATTTCAACTAATGTAGCATAAAGAGATACTCACTTGTATAAGTAGGCAGCAATTCCTAGTATCACAATCATGAGGGTCATATCAATGCACATGTTGCGGCTCGACCTCAACTGAAGTTAACATAACAACACAAATTATAAGAACCAAAACATATTTATTATTCCTTGTTCACAGTGTACAATGAAGATGCATACATACCTTGTTCACTGTATCCTTGAGCCGAACATTAGTATTTTTAAGGTCAGTGTTTGCTCTGTCAACCTGAAAATATTAGGCCAACATCAGTAATATTGATCATTGACTACTTCCCAGTAAAAAGTATAGTGTTCAAGTTCTCTGCTCGGGGACATGAGTGGAGATAAGGGGGTATGATTACAAATTGCTCATAATAAAAAATATAGATCACAGTAATGCTGGCAAGAACTTAAGACAACAACACAAGATACAATGTTTTATTTTTTTTTGTCAAACCAGAAAACCCCAGCTAGAACAAAAACGTTTCCAGTTAGTTCCACAAGACATTCATCTATCAGTTGAAGAGTTATTATTTTCAGCTTTGGCATCATCAAACCCGTGACAGATTCGTCTAAAAGGTATTTTACTTCATCAAAGTACTAATTTTGGACAATTAGATTACAAGTAACACGATAAGAGAGTTAGAGTAAGAGAGAGGATTACCTTGTCATCTATTTCGTCCATCAGCGGCACTTGTCGGTCTAGTTCCTGCTCACAAATTCACACCATGATAAATATTTTATGGAAATTTCACACCCCTTGTGATTTGACAAAGATTTGCACACAAACCTCATTCATGTCGCTGGCCATATTTTTCAATGTATCCAATCCTTCAGCTATAACATCCAAACCTTCATCCTGTAATAGTCACAGTAATGATGAAGAGACTATTTAATTAGCAGGGGGGAAGGGGAAAAAGGCTTTGACACTCTGATTTGAACATTCCTAAGCCACAACCATATACTTTACCCAAAAATTAAGGACAGATGATCCAAAAGTCTGGACATTAGACTTGTACAACAAAGTATCTGGCATAGAAATGAAGATAGAGCAATAACTTTCATTGTTAGAAGCTGGGAAGCTCTTCAGAGACACTAAGCCTACGAAACTCTTAAGCATTGATGGTCAAATAAAGAGCAGGCTCTTAAAATCAATTAAAACAAAAGAAGCTTGCCTGTTTCATTCTCCGCATTTCATACTCCTGTCTAAACTGGCTTGTTTCCTCAGTATGCTGAAAGTACTCATTATCATATCTCCCATCTGATAGTCCAAGCATTAAGTACAACACTGTCAGTAAATAAAAACCGGTTTGAACAACATGACCAAATAACGCATTCGATCTATCACCTGAGGTCGAGTCAAATTTGATTGCCGTTGTTGTGTGAGAGGCTGAAGCTGTCCAACCACCAGTTTGTTTAGCCCCACCAGTTGTTCCATCTGGAATTGCTTCAATCCTCTCTCCGAGTACAGAAACCAAGTCACTCCTTGCCACAAATTCTTCATTTGAAATCCCTTTCACCTAAACAGCATTTTAACTATAATAAGTGTACCAAACAATACTTCATTATGAGGGCAGGGCAATACAGCAAACACTTCTTTAATTTTCAAAATATTAACTTTTTCCTCGAAATATCAAGTTCTTTTCTTTCTCTTGAAGCAACATACAATTCAATACAAAGCATCCCAAAATATTAAAAGAAGATCATTCTTCCGAAACATTTCAGAATTTGAAATTTGGGAAGATGAAGAAATTGAAACTCGAATTCAGTTTCTCTAAGAAGAAGAAGAAGAGACCTTTTTAAGAGCAAGTCTCTGCAATTTGGGGAGCTCCTCGAGAAGACGAGCCTTAGTTCGCCTGATCTCCGCATTCGTAGCCACCACAGAAGCCCTTCTGGTCTCAGTCGCCGCTTGCTCCGCTTTCTACACAATAAAAATCACACCTTTATATAGAAAAAACCCTGTGTGGCCGTCGAGAAACTGAAAGAAAATGAAGAGGAACATCCGATTGGAAGCCCCAAACTGGACACGACTCAAAACCCAGTAACAAAACACAAAACCCAGGAAATTGATCCATCAATACCTGGAGGGCAGCGTCGGCGTCGGCCTCAACGGCGGAGTATAGACGAGCGAAGGCGTCGTCGCCGGAGACGTTGGCGTTCTTGTGCTTGTCGACATCGTACTTGTCGTACTTGTTGCAGATGGCGTCGACCCTCGTGATGAGATCGATCACGGTCATCGTCAACTGGGAATCGCGTCGGCTCGGAGCGTGAGTTTTGGGGAAAGTGGTGGTGACAGAGGGAGGACAGGACAGGTTTAATTTGGAATAAAGATTTGTATATTTAATGTGATTAAGGCGTAGTTGACGAGAAAACGTACACACTCTCAGACATTCTGGTCTGGTGTTGGTCAGTGTGGCACGGTCAACACTGTTTCTTCCTTCGCTTTGTTTCTTTCTTCAGTTGGGTACTCTTGGAGTTGGCCGATAAATACTGGCCCTGTGTATTGGACTCTCTTTTGCCGGCTTCTACGGATTATCAGGCCCATATTTAAAATTAGGCCTTTTAAGCAACTTACAATAGGTTCAAATTTGCACGGTGTAAATAATGTTACTTAATTATTGGGCGTTTAAGTTAACACGTTTAGGGATGGATATGGGTTAAAAATCGGGCAAAATCGGTCAAGAATCGGACCGAAACAGACTCAACGGTTCTCCATTTAAAGAACCAGAACCGAAACCGTTACCCACGGTTCCCGATTCTGGTTTGTTCGGATGCGGTCTCCAGTTCCGATGCCAAAGCATGCACCCCTAAGCACGTTTGAGTTAACACTTAAGCGACATTTCCATCAATTTTTACGGATTTGCATAGAGGGTGCAATTCTAAACATGAGTAAATGATAGTTTTTGCAAAAATGAACATGAGTGAATGAGAGATTTTGCAAACATTGAAAGAAGAGTTTGTGAAAAAAACACACCGAAGGAAGACTTTTTGCAATTTTCCCTAACAATTATTGTTATTGAATTATACATAACATAGTGCCCCGGCGGTCTGGTGTAATATAATATTTTACTTAAAACAATTTTCAATATATCATATTACCAATAACACCATGCAGTGCACCACACTAATATATAATAATTAGACATAATATCACGTAAGTACACCTAAAAAATATGATTATCACGTAGGTATATTTAAATTATTTTTTAACCAACTGTGCCTTAATCATGTCGCCCAAGCAGTTGTCGGACTATGCATGATTGGATGTAATGAAACCACTTTAATAAGCCATTTTCACTTAAAATGAGATAAAATTACCAAAGAAAAATGATGATCCGCAATAATTATTTCAAAACTTTTAACATGATACAACCCTTAAAAATTAAGTGATACACTTTACCACGATCAATTTACATTTACATTTGCGTTTATTAATTTATTTTTATTTGAAGACAGAGACTTGCATTAGACAAGATCAGCCATACATAAGTTCGACACAAAAGACTGGACATTTCCCCATCAAAAACGCAATCAGGATTCGACAACATAACTTGCGCAAGTGAGTGAGTTAGTAGTCACCTTGTTTCCTGAACGTTTAGCAAGAACAACTGAAAAAAACCCACATTAACTCGTAAGAGACCCCTAATTTCACAAATCAGCAATCCATAAGGAGATGAGAGAGGAGATGGACCCTTGATAGATTGCACCACAAATAGATAGTCGGTCTCGAGCTCCAGCGACCTCGAAAATCTTCCCTGAGCCTACTGCATTGCTTTCAGCAAACTCAAAACTTCCACTTAGGAAGGATCTCTCGCACCCTTCTGCGAGCAACCCTCTCTGCCCATAACAGCTCTAGAAGAGTCTCTCGCGATAAAACCGACCCCAAACCTCGACTGACCCATGACCCCATCAACATTGATCTTTACCGAGCAAATTGAAGGTCACCTCCAACGTGCCTCCCTAACAATCCTCGAAGGCCGGTCAGACACCAGTTGAGCCCTGGGCCATTCCCTCCAAAAACATCTCGCACGATTGATGACAGAGTCCACCACAAAAGAAACGCCAGTCCATATTTTGCCATTCAGGGCTTTGCATATACTCCACATCAATATCACGGCCCACTGCAAATCCTCCCTTGATCCCAAACCCAGTAATGAAGCCACATTGGAATCAAAGGGAAGGGCATACGTAGTCCTGACCTCTGCAACTTTCCAAATGGGTCCAAGACAGGTGCACTCAAAGAAAATATGCTGGATTGTTTCAAAACTCACCTCGCATAAGGGATAATGGCCATAAGAGTCTACTCCCTTCAAAGCCAACGCCAATTTAGTGGGCAGACATCCTGCAAGGACCCTCTACAAGAAATTTTTCACTTTAGGCGAGAGAAGCATCTTCCAAAACATTTTCCAGCGAGCAACTTACCCAATGGTTGCCACCTGTCTCGACTCAACTGGATATCACGATAAGCAGACCAGATAGAGAATAATCCCGCCTTCTCATGAACCTAGAACCACGGGTCACCTCGAGTACCTACACTGACTGGGGTATTAATAATTCTAGCAGCCACATCAAGAAAAAGCTATGGTACACCAATTGATTATTCCAACCCGTCCCAGATTGATTTAGGAGATTACAAACCAAACTTGATAAAATAGAGTTACTGTCCTCCGGATAAACGGGTCGTCCCTGGCCACCCACGACTCGCCAAAGTCGATAAAACCCCTTCTCCAATCGTCATTTGACAACCTCGAGAAAGAATTCCTTTAGCTTGAAGAATACTACGCCAAATAGAGCTAGTATTGTGCCCCAACTCTGCCGTTAAAAATGACCCATTCGGAAAATATTTAGCTCTGAATATCCGAGACACAAGGGAAGAGTCGCCACGGATAAATTTCTAGCCCTGCTTTCCCAGCAACGAGACATTAAGATCATGCAGATCATGGAAACCAACCCCTCCCATTTTCTTGTGCAAAGCCAGCCGGTCCCAGCTTCTTCAGATTATGCCTCCCCTATCCGCTGACCCTTTCCACCAAAACCTAGCTAGAATTCTTTCAATCTTCTTAATCAAGCCCATCGGGAACAAAAATACCGACATAGCGTAAGTTGGCATCGCCTGAAAGACCGATTTCAACAAAACCCCCCTCCCCGCTCTAGACAACAACCAACCCTCCCAACCACGAATCCTTTCCCTAACAAAATAGAGAGCCATTTTTTTCCTCCTACCGACAAGATTGGGCAACCCCATATGGGTAATCTCCTCCAACGATTCGCCTATTCCTAGAACATGAAGTACTGATGCACGCATCTGATTGGACGTGATTGAACTGAAAGTCACCGTAGACTTTGTTAATTTATCACCCTCCCGGAGCCAGTGTTGCTTATATCGTTGCTTTCACATTATATCAGACCGAAGAAGCAGATCATCCAAATAGCCCTGAGCAGCAAAGCTCATTTCGATATCACATTGCATAACGTCTGAGACCTCCCTTATTTATGCCTTATAATCAGCCGCAAACCTTTTCCCCCATTGCAATAAACTGCTCCCCATTGTTGATGTTCTCTGCATTATGCCATGGCCGACACTGTTTGTCCACACCGCTTCAACAATACGAGGACACTTCGGAACCTCCGACCAAGCATTTTCCTACTAGAATTTTCTCGTCGGCATGTCCACCACCCAAACACCCGGATCGATCCAAATCGAAGTAGAGAATACCCCCAAATTAATCAGAGAGCTTGCCAGAAACATGTTCATCCAAATCGAGTTCGCCATAGCCCGATCCAATCTCACATCCAGCCAATCTGGCTCTCCTTGACCCCGATCCCATGTATATTTGTACCCTTTAATAGGCAAATCCACTAAACATGCATCCTCCAAAGACTGATTAAGAGTCTCAGGATAAGCACCCCACCCCTTCTGTCCTCCGTAGATGAAATATTATTAATGTCTCAAACCACAACTCACGGAAGATTACCCAATCTCTCGTCAGACTACAAAGAAGGTTCCACGTATGGACCCAACGAAACCAAACAGATTCTCTATAACAACCGGCCAGTCTATATGTCCTAACTCCTCCCACCGAGACCCTTAAGTCGACATTTCTCCGCGAAAAGGAGACAACATCTGCTTCATTAGCTCGCCGCCAGAACATAGCAATACCTCCACTCCTACCCATCAGATCGATAGCTAGAGTCCCTTCGAACCGGAGTCTGACACAAACTACTTCACTCATCTGCCTTCAACACATAGTTTCACTCAGGAAGATAAAATATGGGACCTTTTAAGCCCCAAGTTCAACTAGGAATTGAATCGCCCGAAGGTTCCCAAGCCCACGACAATTCCAAGGAATGATGCTCATAATTTCCCGCGGGACCCCAATCGGAGTCCCTCTTGAAAGATATGTGCCCTAGCCCAATCTATTTGTGTACAAACATTTTATCTTTTATTAGAAAATAAATCGGCACTTTTATTTTCATTGTGTTATGAGAATAAAGCTAAGTATTATTTTGCCCAAGGTCATCATATGTGTCATCACTGATAGTCGAACCCTTAGACAGTGCAATCAATGTTGGTGAAAGTTATGCTTGGCATGTCCCTGGTCATAAAGTTACACATATGCATGCACATATATAAAGCGACCAGTATGAGGATGACTGATGATCACACTCTACTGATCATGGTAAATGATTACTAAGTTGAATCGTAGATATCATCTGGAGATATAATATTGTACGACCCGACCCTGAGAAGTGTGTCATAGATTAATCCATGAGCATTCTCAGCTGTCGCAGTATCACTGAATTCTTAAAGACTTTAGAGTCTTCATGGATTTCAGTGTGATAATTTTCATAGTTTGACATGCTCATATACGTTGTTCGTAACTAGCCACAAAGGGGTATGATTGGCGTTGCGACGATTCACGTGAGGAATACAGTTGACGGTCAAGTGATTTGTCCCTTACGTACTGGTGGGAACGATATCCATTTAGGCATCTTGAAGAGAATGACTGAAAAGAGTGTGCAGCCGCACCAGTAATGAAGAGTCATTGTACTCAGTCATCTCGAAATTAAGAAAACAAGTTTGGATAAATAAGGGTGACTTTTATATTCCTTATGTTCAAACAAGATATCTAGTGACAAAGAAATTGTGATAAATTATGACAAAAGGTTAAATCGAATCAACGATCATCATGGCCACTGGGTAATCATAATGTCTTACTAGAGGCCATTTATGATAAATGGACCAAATAAGAATTTGGGATGTTTGTCAATGAATTATGAGCCTACAGGGTCACACACAAAGAGCAAGCCTGAAGCAAAATGGAGTTTAGAAGCCCAATTGAAGACTAGGAGAAAACCCTAATTCGCCCCCAAAGGAAGTGGTAATCGTCAAATTAGATGTGACGATCGCCACTTAAAACAAGGGTGTGGGAATTGCCACCTGCCTCTGGGCAGACCGTTTCCTATTTCAGTTTGGATTTTGGAAATCAGAAACCAATAAGGAAAAGGCAATTAAGGAGCACGAATATTATGTATTTTCAGATATTGGAAACTCTGAAAAGGGTAGGATTTATTGGAAACAAGATCCTAACCCTAAGCCTGTAAATATGTTACAACGGTTTCCAATTAGGTCTGATTTGAGAAGAACAATTCTAGTAGATTGTTCTTCGTCAAATCTTCGATCAAGTCTTGTTTGTGTGGATATCGATAGTGAGCGCATCCCGAAGAAGACGCTTTCGGCGGATTCGTGAAGGACCTGTTCACTCTCAAAGGTCGTGTAAAGCCAGATCTACAAGAGGTAAATTGAAGATCTAAACCTTTTTATCAATTAGGCTTAAACATGTAGTGGATCTTTGCTAAGAATTGGAGTTAAAATTTTGTTATATCGCTTTCGCTGCTATGTATAAGATCCCCCGTTTCCCAACACCGCCAGCTCATTTTAATGTTGTATAGCTTCAACATCAGTTACAAGTTCAATATAACCTCCGAAGTCTCGTCAACTCTTCTTCGGTTGACCCATATTTTCCTGCCTCTTCTGTTCACTACCACTACCTCTCTACCTCCTGTAGTGATCGTAAAATTTCCTTCTCCAACATTACCTTCCCTGCCTCCATTACTTGCCGAAGAGGAAGGCAGTAAACTCATTGTCATCCATTTTCGGAGGCTTCTCCATCTCTATTCTCAGAAACTTCGAAGCATCTACATAGTTTTATAGGCGAACCTGAGCCATCATCAACACCCCATATGGCTGAGACCCATCCTTTGTAGAGCGATCACAATTCCGATCCACATGACCAATTATTCCATACATGAAATAGAATGTGGGAACCCTTTCGTACTTGAACATAGCCCACCATGGTTTCCCGTCAGAGTGAAAAATCTTCAATCCTTTCAGGAGAGGCTTATACAGATACACTCCCACCCTGACTCGTAAATAGGTCTCGTAAACCCCAATGATATTGGCTGGATCTGTAAACCGAAAATCACCCATCCGTCCAATCGACTTTGAAGCACTCTCTGTCTTCAGCCTCGCCGACAAGTTGTGGATCTAAATCCATAACAACAAGATATTAAACCTCACTGACATCGGGTTAACCTTCTTTTGTAAACGCTCCAGGAAAGGTTGAGATCTACCAAAGGTTCACGACCCTGAGTTTTCAACTTTAACCATAGTCTCCTCCAGTTAAAACTGAAAAATATAGACATTTTTACCGATTTCCTGTATATAGATTTCTTTTTTCGAACGTCATAGATTCGCCATGTGATTCTTCATAGCCACAAAATTGATGTTTCTATCTATCAGTAACTTTCCCAAGAGGACATATTTAACATTGACGCGCCTATCCACCTTTATTTTTTCTTTAATTGAAGACCCAACATTTTCTCTTCCTCAATCATATTTTCGCCCACTGTTTCTGCAGATCGTCCATTTTGATACCTCTTTCTTTCATCCGATTCTCTCAAAACTCACACCCTTCTTAGTATAAACCCCCACATTTGCGTTTATCATCAGTAACAATGTTAGTTTTGAAATTATAATATCCAATTACCCTTATCTTAGTTTGATATATTTTCTAGAAAGACCTTTCTTAAAATTATACGTATACATGGGAAAAGTAATTATTCATGTTTCCTTATTGGTATTCTATCGTTCCCTATATAAAAGAACCTCATATTGTAATTGAATCATTCAATCAATAAACACTTTCACGGTATCATAGCTTAAAGTTAAATTTTGGTTACACCTTTTTGTTGCGTGTAGTTTTGCCCACTCGTTAATCATGATTTAACGGGTGGGCGAGACAATTGTTTTCTACCTTTTTTTTCTTTCGCAAATCTACTACAGACATCCATGTCTTCTCCATCTAAAATTGTGTTCAACCTTTTGTTCAAAATTTATTTCTCTCTTCTTTTGTCTTTTGTTTGACCCCAACTTCCTCTTTATTTTGTCTTTATTCTCTTCTCCTTTTTCTCCTTCATCACACCAATATATGGGTGCTCTTTTAACACTTTTTTTCCCTTCATCTTCTTCCTTATTTTGTCTCAATCTTCATTTCTTCTTCTTTCTCCTCTTCTTCTAATCTCATATTAATCTATGTAATTTTTTTTCATCTTCTAATCTAAAAAACACTCTCTAAATCTCTAGATTTCTATTTCTTAGTCTTTACCTTTCTTTTCTCAATTTTTCTTTTTCCTTCTTCCTCTCCTTCTCTTTTTCTTTTAAATTACTTTCTTTTACCTATTATTCTTTCTTATTCTCAAATAATATTTTCTTTCTTCTTTCTTCTATCTGTTAATCTCCTTTCTCTACATTCTCTCACCACTTGTTCTTTTTTTTTCTTCTTTATTCTCGTGATTTTCTTTCCCTTTTTCTCTTTATTTTTTTTTCTTTTGTTCACACCCTTTATTCTATTTCTATATTAATCTCTTTTATTATTAAATTCAATCTCCTTAATATTCTCTATCATTCTTCTCTTTTCTTTAAAACAATTTTTTTTAATATGATATTGCCCCGTCGTAGTTGCTTGAAATTGTTTTGCACCGACGTAGTTGCTTGTTTCGCACAATTCTTATGTGACGTAGTTGCCGCACCGTTATTATATGACGTAGTTGCTTTTCCTTTCTATCTATTCTTATTTCTCTCTAATATTCTTTTTTAGTCAATCTCCATTTCTATCATTCTCTATCTCATCTTTTATTAAATCTCTCACTTTCCCTTATAATTTTAAGTCTCTCCTCTAGTTCTCGTCTCCTTTTTATATTTCTCACCCTTCTCAATTTAATATCACGAACCTCTGATACCATGAAAGTGTTTATATTGATGAATAATTGATGATGAATTACAACAGAAAGTTTCTTTACATAGAGACCAATAGAATACAATAAAAAAACATAATATTAACCCTAAAACCTAATATAATAATAATATAATGGGAAAATTTCACATAAATACCCCTAGGTAATCAGAAGTCCCACTTACCTCCCCTCGAAAAAAAGGTGCTAACTGTGAGCCCCCTTAGGTTTACTAAAGTCCCACTTAGCCCAACTCCGTTAACTTTTTTCAAAAATTTTGTTAACTTTTTTGGGAATGGCGAAAATGCCCATGTATTTAAAAAATTATCAAAATTTTCAAACGACATAACTCTCTCGTACGAGCTCCATTTCAGGCCCATAGTATATCAAATCGAAGAGAATCGAAATATCAACGACTTTGAAAAATTATTTTTTATTAATAATTAATAATTAAAATAATAATAATTATTAATAATATATCAAAACTTTCGAATGACATAACTCTCTCATACGAGCTCCGTTTCGGACTCATAGTATATCAAGTCGAAGAGAATCATAAGGTCAACAATTCCGAAAAATAAGTTTTTGTCCAAAATTTCATCTAACGGCAAAAAATTTTATACTCTTTAAAATAATTATAGTATAAAAAATAATTTTAAAAAGTAAATAATTAAAAATTAATTTTAGTATAAATATAGTTTTTAAAAAATAAAATAAAACGTTAAAATTATTTATATTAATAAACGATAAAACGGTGTTAGACCAAAATGTTAATAAATGATATTAATATTTAATTATTTATATTTTTAATATTTTTGGTGATAATTATTTATCAAGTAAAATTAAATTCATTATTAATAATATATAGACAAAAAATTCTTTCTTCAAAGTTGTTGATCTTCCGATTCTCTTCAATTAGATATACTATAAACCCGAAATCAAACTTGTATGAGAAAGTTATGTTATTTAAAAATGAAAAATGGTTTTTAAACATCGTTTTTATTTTTTTAAAATTATTTTTATACTAAAATTAATTTTTAATTATCTATTTTTAAAGTAATTTTTATACTAAAATTATTTTAAAAGTATAAAATTTGTTGTCGTTAGATGAAATTTTGGAAAAAAATTTCTTTCTTCGAGATTGTTGATCTTATGATTCTCTTCGGCTTGATATACCATGAGTCTGAAACGGAGCTCGTATGAGAGAGTTATGTCATTCAAAAGTTTTGATATATTATTAATAATAATTATTAATAAAAAATCTTTCTTCAAAATTGTTGATCTTTCTTCTCTTCGATTTGATATACTATGAGCTCGAAATGGAGTTCGTATGAGAGAGTTATATCATTTGAAAGTTGATAATTTTTTAAATACAGAGACATTTTTGTCATTTCTAGAAAAGATAACATAATTTTTGAAAAAAGTTAATAGAGTTGGGCTAAATGAGACTTTAGTAAACTTAAGGAGACTCACAGTTAACAATTTTTTTTTCCGAAAGAGATAAGTGGGACTTCTAAAAACCTATGGGTATTTATGTGAAATTTTCCCTGATATAATATCTAACAATTCCTACAATCCACCCTCTAATTAATGTGGTTGGCTTAAGCTAACTAACTAATAGTTAACTTCACAAAATCGAGCCATAGTGCTAGTCGCGCGTGGCCAACACGGACTAACGTAAAATAGCGCGTGACCTTAACTCTCCCTATAAGGCAGTGGTAACAGTGACTCTTATTTATCTATTTCATTTCATTGTTAAAACGTTGACGCGAAAAAGTGAGAAACACAAGTCAAGCTGCAGGTCTCTACAAACACTAAACTATTCACCAATCCGATTTCGCTTTCCCAATCCGAAAATGAAACCAATTCTTCATACAAATTTAATCCCAATATGACCTCAATCAAGCAATCGGCTGATACAGAAAGAATCCGAGAGCATGGCCTGGAACTGGATTCTCTGCTCATCCTCCTATCTGAATCTCTGTCTTTTCGTGCTCTTTTCATGCTTCTTTCTTCAAAATGATTCATTATCTGGTCCCGATGAATATACTGTTTCCAGCATCTCCTACCCCAAGACCACGATTATGCCCTACCGCTGGAAATACATAAGAGGTCTGTTAGCTCCACATTTCCTCCTCCTCTTGACCCCTTTCCTTGATGCTGTTTTTTTTGTATAGTGATTTAGAGAAGTGGGTTGTGCTAAAATTTGCAACTTTATGGGAAAAAATAGATGGGTGTGGTGGCAGTGATTGAATCTTGATTGCCCTTTTGGTTTGTTTTTGAATTGGTCTATAAAGTTTTCATTTTTCGTTATGTTGCTGCTATTTATGTTTGTTGAGAATTGCTGGGTGTTTGTATTATTGGGTATGTTCAAATTTGGAATGTTATACTTAAAAGTTTACGATGGTGATAAAATTGTACCCATCACTCGAAATATTGTATAAGTTTCTAAATGGGGTCTATGAGACTTTTGGTTGTTGAATTATTAGATATGTGCAATCATAGATGGAAATGCCTATCTGGACCCTTTTCAGGAAGTATATGATATTCAAAATCCTAGTATTATAATTGTATGTTCTTGTGGGGATGTGGATGGCTCCATTGCCATCCACACTTATATTTAGTGTCACGATGCAATCTTCAGTTAACCACAGTGCCTATCACCATGTTTCTGATTTAAACATTAATCAGTCTGTCATGTAATCTCCATGAGATTGTATTATTAAAAATGCTGATTATTATATTATATTCTTGTTATTTGAAAAGTTGATTAACTATGTAGTATATCCCATTGTTTTTGTGTTGTGGATGTTTAGTTGAATTGCCACAATGGTTCTCTAAAGTCACTATAGGGCTGCAGGCAGATGTTGAAATTGTAAGTATTTTTTTTATATTGAAGTTCAACATATATTTCTTTCAATGCATATATTATAAATAATGTCCCACTTATCCGATTGGTTACCAAATTATAGTGTTTGCCACCTTTGGCATCTTTTTTGCATGCCAAATAGTTAGAAGTAGACCATACTTTTTTTTCTGATAGCTTATCATTATTATTTCATTACTTTTCTTTCCTGTTTGCGGTTCAAACTATTTGCAGAATCTGCACGATGTTCGAAGCATTCCTAGAAGCGAATTACCAGTGGTTTGCTTTAGAGATGGTAGCCTCCCCCTGCCGGACAATTTTGACACTACTTATGGAGGCTTAGGTAAAAAGTGACGTAGCTAAAGTTAATTAACTATCTATATACTGTATGATGCAACTAGTTACCAGCATTGGCATAATTGTACTTTGCAAGTATTAAGCTTGGTAGAAACATATGGACTACCTAATCTTTGTTTCCTCCTTTTCATGTAAATGTAATAAGAACTAAAAAGTAAACAGTCCTTCATGACTTCTGTTCATTCTACTATTTTTGTTCAAGTAGCAGCAGGTCAAAATGAGTTGGTTATAGCATTTTCTGGGGTTATGCATCATTCCTACTTGTTCTGTCTGATTCTGTCCAAATAATGATTGCATTGTAGTGTTTACTCCCCCCTCTAATGGATCTGTTGGAGAAATACAAAAGCTTAAAGGAACCGACATGGAGCAATGCTATCTTATGCAGGAGTTTTTACTAATTCAGTTGACAAATGAGCAGGTAATCTAAAACCCTTTTGCTTTCTGTACCTTTCTAAAATATGCAGATGTGTGGTTTTCTTAGTAAGTTTGTCTTTTCTAGAGCACTATTACTTGCAATCATCCATTTACACCATTTATATGCTTTCATGCCATGATTGCTATGGCATCCTTATGCCTTGCTGTGCCTCGAACGTGTAATTTTGTTGGTACTTAGAGTTTTGACCGCCTTATCTGTATATTGTGGCTGAAATCAATTCAATGGTTTTTCTCAGATATCTCCTGGAGTTTGGTATATTGGTCTTTTCAATGGCATTGGACCTTCAAGAACATGGGCAAAGATGGTATGGTGCATCCAAACTACTCCATCCCATAATGAGATTCTTATTTATTTACCATGGAATAAAGATTAGTGAAATCATGTCTCGATTTTCTGACATGTCCTCATATCCTACTACTATGTGCTAGCTACCCAAGTGGTGGTAACTGTTAATGAGAAGAATATGATTGATATTTCGTGTATATTTCACATCAATCTGACTTCCTGCCATCATCTTTAATAAAAATTCTTAACGCTGTTAACTCCAAACACATCCATAAGTACTGTAATACTGTAAACTTGACAACTATGACCATGGTTGTGCAGATAATTCGAAGCTCGCCATTCTCCTTCACTAGCAGCATCAGTGTAGAAGGATGTAGAAAGCCAATGATGTGGGGAAAAAATTGCAACCAGTCTGTTAATGTACTTTCTTGTGATCAATCTAATAGCTACAACTCTGTTAAAAATGCTATGATTTTGTGTGAGAGTAAGACTTATTGTGGTAAAGTTGATGAACCAAGAGTCTACTCCACTGTTATAGCTAGAATGACTGAACAGTTAATCATCATGCCGGTGAATGGTACATTGAATGGGAAATCATCCGATCCCGCTAAGAACAGTTTTGGAATTCAATTAATCTGTTATGCTCGTCATGGCGGAGTTCCTTCACCATACACACATGATTACTCTGGCAATATAACTAACGGCCCTTTGGTTATCCTATTACCTAAAATTGGTAATTGGTATTTTTCAATTTTACCTGTCAATCTATCAGAAGGAGATGAACAAACACGATATGAGGTGAAAGTTTGCTATTCCATGGAATTGCAAATGCTTGAATGCCCTTTGGGGAAGGCTGGATCAAACTGTACATGGGAAATGTACAACCTTCAGGTGCGGTAATATGTTTCTCTCCTCTCTTTAGCTTCCTTAATTATGCCATAACACCTTAATATTTTTGCACAAGGCGTGGTGCCTCGTTATATGCCACTAGTATTATATATGTATATGCAAATTTGAAACTTGTCTCAATTTTCATCGTTCAAAATGTAAATATGATTTAGCATGTTGCACAGGATTTAAAATACAAACATTAAACTTATTCGTAGCAGTGATGTTATAATGAAATTGATAGGGGTGAAGAGAACATATGATATTTATAGGTGTATGAAATGAAACAGATATGAATCCTATTCCTATTAGGGCTCAAGTAGTGTTGGGATAATTACAAACCCTTTTAGTATTTGTATCAGTTTGGGCTAGAGTTCTTTTCATATTTGTATTAATTTATTAGTTGGGTTTAGGGTTTAAGCAGGTTATAAATACTTGCACGTTCCATGAATAAAGCATTGAAAAATTATTAATAAATTGTTACTCTTGAGATCCTGAGTTCTCTCATAACAAATTCTAAATTGAGATTAGAGCTCTCTCGATAATCGAGCTCCTTATCTATTCCAATCCGAGGCATAACTCAATCCACAAAGTCGGGACCGTATCAATCGGTATCAGAGCCAGACTTATGGCAGACTCGTGGTCTTTCGAGGATAAATTTGAGGCATTCCTTATCATGTACAAGAAAGATACGATTCAGACTGAGGCGCGACTGTGTAGTCTAGACATGAAGGTATCCTCAAGCATGAATAAGTCATAAATTTTGTTTTGTAACTGATGCACGGCCAACTTACCTAACATATTCAAGAAAGAAGAGAAAGGGGTGGGTGGGCCGTGGGCCAACAAATTAGGACATAGTAGTAAAGTCAACAAGTTTATGCTTTTATTGTGTTTCCTATTTTTGTCTTTCCTTTTAGTTTGGTTGAAGTAGTATAAATAGGGCAGAGCAGCATAGGGTCATCATCAGAGAATTACATTGTAATTGAGCCCTAGGCTGGAGAGAAACCAGGTCTCTCGAATTACCTGGAAGTATTCAATAAAACCTCTCCCTTTTCGTTCTATATCTATCTCGTATCAACTGATACACTACTCAAGTGTATCAATTGGTATCAGAGCACGATTCGGGAACCATGGTAACATGGTCTGAAGCAAGAACAGAAGCAGCAGTAACCTAACTTCAAACCGACATGGAAAGCATAAAAATTGAGATGGCGACGATGGCGGGACAGATCACAACAATGGCAGGACAGGTGACCCAACTAGTCAGAGCTCAAAGAAATCAACAATTGGAAATCTCGGAGGAAGAACAAGAGCAATTAGCAAATCAAGAGCAAGTAATAAGAGGCAGAACCGAGGGGCATGTCTTCGTCCCTGGGCAACAGGCAACGACAGGTCCTACGGGCACACGACGAGGCGCGAACCCAAGGGCACCCATGGCCAGAATGGGAGGTCCAACAGGGATCGGCTGGGAAGATGGAAATTACTCTCCTCCTCCAAATCCCAGATGGGAGATTCGACCTCGAAGGATCGAGCTTTCCGTATTCAATGGAGACAATCCTGATGGGTGGATTTTAAAGGCTGAACGATACTTCGCAATACACCACCTGACGGATGCCGAATGCGTGGAAACAGCAGTCATGAGTTTTGAGGGTGAAACACTTATATGGTTTCAATGGGAAAATCGACGGAGGCCATTCACAAGCTGGGTGGATTTAAGAAGACAGATGATCCAGAGGTTTCGGGCACTACCCACAGGATCGTTGTACTGCGAGTTCCTCGCTTTGAAACAGGAAGGGACAATACGCGAATATCGTAAGAAGTTCGAATGGCTAGCCTCGTCGCTAGAAGGAATAAGCGAGCATGTGTTGGAATCTGCCTTTATCAACGGTTTAAAGCCAGAGATCGGCTCAGAAGTTACCGTACTTGGGCCAACCGGGCTCGAGCATGCGATGGAACTAGCCTGCAAGGTAGAAACTAAACTATTAGCACAATATCATCCCCGACCTAACCGCAATCATGGGGTCAACTCTGGAACTCCTTTCATACGCCCAGTTCCACCGCGCCAAACAAGCATCAGGGAAGAACCAACTTTTCGTAGGTTATCAGAGGCGGAGTTACAACAGAAAAAGGCTAAGGGGTTATGTTACAGGTGCGATGAAAAATACACTCCAGGCCACCAATGTAAGAAGAAAGAATTACAACTCTTGCTATTACAGGACTACCCCCCGGATGAAGTAGGGGAAGCAAACAGTGACATCGAATCAGAAGAGACAGGGACACATGAGGTTGAGCTAGAAAGCAAAACGGTGGAGGTATCCCTCAGATCTGTGATTGGCCTAACATCTCCCCAAACAATGAAATTAGAAGGGCACATCGGAGCCCAACTGATGGTAGTTTTAATCGATAGTGGCGCAACACATAACTTCATCCGCCCGAAAATCATCGAGAAGTTACACTTACCTGTTGCCAAGACAACCCCATATGGAGTTGAACTAGGAAATGGACGATCTACTCGAACTCAAGGGGTTTGCCAGGGAGTCACATTAAACCTACAAGGCTTAGAGGTTATAGAAGACTTTCTACCCCTGCCATTGGGAAGTTCAGATCTAATATTGGGATATCAATGGCTAGAAACTCTTGGCGACACTCGTATCAACTGGAAGGCTCACTCCATGAGATTTAACGTACAGGGAAAGGAAATACATCCCCAGGGAGATCCAGCAATGCATAAGACGCAAGTATCGCTCAAGGCTATAATGCAGGCCATCAGGCGTGAAGGAGAAGGAATATTGGTCGAGTTGGGGAATCTTGCCACTATGGAAACTATCGAAGAAGAAGTGCCACCTGAAATAGTCGCAACCCTACAACAATCTCAACAGGTCTTTGACATGCCTAAGACTCTTCCCCCATCTCGTGACCGAGATCCCGCAATCATCCTGCGTGAAGGCTCGACACCAGTAAATGTTCGCCCTTATAGGTACCCACAAATACAGAAGGACGCCATCGAGTTGTTGGTAAAAGAAATGCTAGCAGCTGGAATTATACAACCCAGCACCAGCCCATTCTCGAGCCCGGTTTTGTTGGTTCGAAAAAAATATGGAAGTTGGCGATTTTGCGTTGACTTTAGGGCATTAAATCGGGAAACAGTGCCAGATAAATTTCCGATTCCAGTGATTGAGGAACTTCTGGATGAGCTCCATGGGGCTACAATCTTCTCAAAACTCGACCTCAAATCAGGATATCATCAGATACGTGTTAAGCCCGAAGATGTTCCCAAAACCGCTTTTCGTACCCATGACGGTCACTACGAGTTCTTGGTAATGCCTTTCGGTCTCACTAATGGCCCGACCACTTTTCAATCATTGATGAATGAGGTATTTCGCCCCCACTTACGCAAATTTGTACTAGTATTTTTCGACGATATTTTGGTATACAGCAGCAGTGTGAGCGAACATGCTCGCCACTTAACGGTCGTGCTCCAGCTGTTGTCACAACATCAGCTCTATGCTAATCGCAAGAAGTGTTTATTTGCTCGAGAAAAGCTGGATTACCTAGGTCATGTGATCTCGGGAGAGGGAGTGGCGGTCAATCAGTCTAAGATACAAGTCATGTTGGACTGGCCAGAACCACGTAATATTCGAGAGTTACGAGGATTTTTGGGGCTAACCGGATATTATAGAAAATTCGTAAAAGGATATAGTGAGTTGGCGTGGCCACTAACGGAACAACTCAAGAAAGAAAAGTACGGGTGGAACGAGGCGGCAGCAGAAGCATTTCAGGGCCTCAAGAAGGCAATGACTACCGTACCAGTCTTGGCCTTACCAGACTTTAAGAAGCCTTTTGTGGTAGAGACCGACGCATCAGGGTATGGAGTAGGGGCAGTCCTAATGCAAGAGCAACGCCCCGTGGCATACTACAGTCAAACTCTAGGTCAGCAGGCCCAATTAAAACCCATATATGAAAAAGAGCTGATGACCATTGTATTTGCAGGACATAAGTGGCGCCCATATTTACTTGGCCGAAGATTCTTGGTACGCACCGACCAACAAAGTTTAAAGTTCTTATTGGAACAAAGGATAGTTGCACCCGAGTATCAACGCTGGGTGGCGAAGCTGTTGGGGTACACCTTCGAGATCCAGTACAAGCCCGGGGCTGGAAACCGGGTTGCAGATGCTTTGTCACGAGTGCAACTCGTTGGAGAACTGATGCACTTAATGGTCTCACAAGGCATTGACTGGGCAGCAGTGCACCAAGAGGTTCAACAAGACTCATTTGTGGCCAAAATCATATCAGACCTACAACAAGGGAAGGAAAGGGTGAAAAGATTTACTTGGGAACATGGGATACTGAAATACAAAGGGCGACTCATGCTCACGCAAGGGTGCACACTGATTCCTATTATTTTGCAGGAGTACCATAACTCACCTTTAGGAGGGCACTCAGGGGAGGATAAGACTTTTAACAGGGTGGCATCAGATTTCTATTGGATAGGCATGAGAAAGTCTGTGGCAGAATGGGTACGAGAATGTCAAGTGTGCCAACAACATAAGGCTATGAACTTAGCCCCAGCAGGGCTGCTGCAACCTATAGCTTTACCGTCTATGGTATGGGAAGATTTGACTATGGACTTCATCGAAGGACTCCCCCGTTCACAAGGGATGGATACCATCCTAGTTGTGGTGGACCGTCTGAGTAAATATGCTCACTTCATACCACTAAAGCATCCATTCACGGCTCGTTCAGTCGCGGAGATTTTCGTGCGAGAGGTAGTCCGCCTCCATGGGATACCGAGCTCTATTATCTCTGACAGGGATAAAATTTTCATGAGTCACTTTTGGCAAGAATTGTTCAAACTTCAAGGCACTAACCTACGGCACAGCACATCCTACCACCCACAGATTGACGGTCAGTCAGAGGTGGTGAATCGATGTTTAGAGACATACTTGCGTTGTTATGTGTCCCAGCAGCCTCGCTCATGGATGCACTGGTTAGCATGGGCCGAATACTGGTACAACACATCCTTCCACTCGGCATCCAAACACACTCCTTTCAAAGTGTTATATGGTAGAGATCCCCCGCCTATCATTCGATACCAACAGAGGGGAACTCAGGTTTCAGCAGTAGAGGAGTTGCTAGCCGAGAGAGATGCTCAGTTGGACGACCTCAAGATGTACCTGTTGAGAGCCCAACAAAAGATGAAGGAAGCGGCAGACAAGAAGAGGCCAGACGACCAATTTGACATAGGGGATAAAGTGTTCGTTAAGCTCCGTCCTTATAGGCAAAAATCTCTGGCGAAAAGAAGAAATGAAAAGTTGTCTCCCCGTTTTTATGGACCTTTCGAGGTGATTGCTCGAGTCGGAGAGGTGGCCTACAAACTGCAACTCCCGACAACTACGTTGGTCCACCCCGTGTTTCACATCTCACAACTGCGCCGAGCCCATGGGACTAACCTGGTGGACAGTGAAATTCCTCCACAGTTGAACGCAGAGATGGAACTCGTTGTCGAACCAGCAGAGGTCCTCAATTTGCGTGGGCATCACCACGAGGACAAGGGGAACGTCGAGGTACTAATTAAATGGAAGGATTTGCCCCTTTTCGAGTCTACATGGGAGAACTACCAAACATTAGATCGACAGTTTCCGCATTTCAACCTTGAGGACAAGGTGAAAGTTTGGGCGGCTGGTAATGATGCACGGCCAACTTACCTAACATATTCAAGAAAGAAGAGAAAGGGGTGGGTGGGCCGTGGGCCAACAAATTAGGACATAGTAGTAAAGTCAACAAGTTTATGCTTTTATTGTGTTTCCTATTTTTGTCTTTCCTTTTAGTTTGGTTGAAGTAGTATAAATAGGGCAGAGCAGCATAGGGTAATCATCAGAGAATTACATTGTAATTGAGTCCTAGGCTGGAGAGAAACCAGGTCTCTCGAATTACCTGAAAGTATTCAATAAAACCTCTCCCTTTTCGTTCTATATCTATCTCGTATCAACTGATACACTACTCAAGTGTATCAGTAACTCTGAATCAGGTTGATCTTCAACAACAGATCCATTTTCTTCACTCTCACCGTCTTTTTCATTGGCGACATTTGTAGTAGTCTCCATTGTTTTGGAAATATGTGGTTCTGGCTTCTATTTTCATCTACTGGCATTGACATATCACATACTTAGAAGCATCAGGACTATCCACAACAAGATTTGACGGCACAAAACTCTTGCTTTGCTCTTGGTCTGGTTCCTTATCCTTCTTTTTCGAACTAGAGACAGCCACCTCATTTAGCCTTGCCTTCCTAAACCGTATATGCAGCAACTCAGAGTTGTTTAAACTTGTTGGCTTATCTTCCTTGTACATAATAAGGAACGCCTTCAATTTCTCCTCGAAGGACCACGAGTCTGTCATAACTCGGCTATGAGACCAAATTGACACGATCCCAGATTTGTGGATCGAGTTATGCCGTGGATTGGATAGGATAAGAGAGCTCGATTCACGAGAGAGCTCAAATCTTAATATATAATTCGTTAGAGAGAACTCAAGGGTAACAATTTACTAATAATTTCTCAATGCTCTATTCATGGAACACACATGGATTTATAGCGTGCTTGAATCCAACCAACAAATACTAAAAAAAACTCTAGCCCAAACTAATCATAATCTCAAACTAATACAAATGCTAAATAGGTTTGTAATTATTCCAACACTACCTAAGTCCTAATAGGAATAGGAACAGGATTCATATCAGAAACCCATGCTTGTCTGGCTGATATGTTTGTTCCAACTGAAACAAGCAGGAAATGTTGTCACATATGCTTGCTTCAAATCAAATGGTATCGCAACATTCTTGGAAGGATTCCCTTTGAAAGTATTTTCATTATTGTAATGATAATTATGAAAGATTCCCTTCGCAAGTATTGCTGTGGTATCTTATCTTTCTTTTGATATCTTAAGAGACAAGCTACTCAGGCGATGATATTATTTTTATGCAGACATATATCAGGAAAGCGTCAGTCCCTTATGAATCCTATTATTTGCCGATCAGTGATAAGATATCCACAGCAGCAACCTATTTCCCTCTTGGACCCTTGTTGAGCAACTCCTCAAATAGTGAACTGGGGAGTAGTTGGACTTACTTTCAGCTGGACGTTCCTCCTGGCGCAGCTGGAGGAAATATTCACGTCCAACTAACATCAGATACAAAGATAAATTTTGAGATATATGCTAGATTTGGTGGATTGCCATCTCTTGATAATTGGGATTATTATTATGCAAGCATGTCGAGAAACAGCCACGGATCTTCATTTTTTTTGGCTTATGTTTTAAACGAAGAACGGATTGATTTCTATATATTATATCCTAGAGAAGGAACCTGGAGTTTCGGATTAAGGCAACTATATTCTGGCAATAGTACTTCCCAAGCAGAACATACTATGTCATTTTCACTTGAAAGATGTCCTAAACAATGCTCCTCCTATGGGACTTGCACATCTACTTTTGATGCAAGTGGATTAACAGCTTACAGGTTTCGTATTTCACTGCCCCATGCTAGTTTTCTCTACTTTTTTAGTTTGCTATACGAGGCACACTACTTTTTGTTAATTTCTGACTTTATGAAATATGGTACAGTAGGTAACTTGGTATGATCTGGTGGATCTGCATATTGATGCCTGAATTTGTTTTAATTTTGTATTAGATATGTTGAAAAGGGTAGGAAAGGTCTCAGTTTACCATTTTGAGTGTAGGCATTGCAAATGAGTCCAAAAGTTTGCTATCAACCTTATACTCATTACAAAAAGTTGGATGGGTTCTCTTTCATGGGTTTGGAATATACAATCTTATTTTCTGGTTCATACTCGAATATCTGAAGTGTAGTTTTGATGTGTGAACTTTATTCAGGGACTCCGTAAACTATTCAATCTTATTTGCTGTACTCACCAATCTACAACGAGTGACTTCTTTTCTTTATTTTTTCCCTTAGCTACTGCTACTGTGATCGAACCCATGGAGGCTTTGACTGTAGTCATGAAATTGTGTCACAGAAAGGTAAATGTTAATTTGTGGAATTTAGATGTATCAATCATGAAGTGGTTAATAAATATTAAAAGATTGGTTAATAGTTAGGCACTGACCGGTGAACTTTGGTCCTTGGAAATAATAATTTATGGGTTCTATTCTTTATTCTGCACGGTTTCTGACTGTAATATTACATGAACTAAGTTTTCTGTCTGTAACTTCTTTTATATTAGGATATTTGATATCACTTACACATAAAAAAAGAACTAAACTTTAGAACGAAAAATGACAAGAAGAAAGCTGAAGTCACATGGAAACATTGTTCTCTTATCTAGTCCATCCATTTGGTCTGTCTATGACATTCATCAAACACTTGAGTTCGCGAGTCAACTTACTTAGAATAAGTGTACACTCAGTATTGGTGCTTGATGATCATTTTATTTATTGTTCTTTGTCAAACATTTATTGGATACGAGATTAGTGCCATAACTATTTAGTATGCTTTAATTATCTGATCTACTATATATGAAATAAATGCAGATCATATGTGGCAATCACTCTTCCTTATCACATCAAATGTCGCAGCCCTGCTTCCAGCCTTTTGGGCCCTTAAACAGAAGGTACTGAACAGAGAAATGAGTGATACCTTTTGGTTTAATTAATAACTTTTACCGAAGTTGCTAAGTAGCACTGATGTTACTTGAAGTTATAGCGGCGTCATCACCTGCTTAAAGGATTGAGACGAGAATTTTGTAGTGCCTACAATACATAAACTTTATGCAGTTAATCTAAACAATAACACACATCATCAATGAATGATTATTTTTTTATCTATTGTATCTTATTGTAGAGAGGATTACTGTTTTTTGCAGGCATTTGCAGAATGGGTGCTCTTCACATCAAGTGGAATTTCAAGTGGATTATATCATGCATGTGATGTAGGCACCTGGTGTGTATTAGACTATAATGTCTTGCAGGTATATTCATGATCTTCTCATAGGACACGTGGTACTTAAAGAAAAAGTAGAAGTATGAAAGAGAGAGAGTATAAGATATGACTTCAAAGAGCACATCTGGCAAAGAAGCTTTCTCAGAAACACTACTTAGACAGTACCGCCTCCAGACCTTCTTGATTTCCTTGTAACTCTCTCCGTCTTTGAAATAAACTCTGCAGTTACTGATAAAGGTGCAGGGCAAAAATCGTGACAAAAATTCAAGTAGCATTTCCAATAGCCAAGAAGCATTCTCAGAAACACTACTCAAACAGTACCTCCTCCAGACCTTCTGCCTCTTTTGCACAGCTATAGATGAATGCTAGTCTAATACACTGTCAACCTTTTCCTCTCCTTTAAATCTTATGTGGACATGATCTTTAGTACTCAAGTAGTGTAAACAAACAAGGTCTAGGTAAAAGGGGAATTTGGGAAACACTCTTGCTATTTAGTAATTTAGCCTCTGATAAAAAATTAGTAACTTATCCAACCCAACCAAACATTTTTGGAATCTTGGGAAGTCGTGGTCCTAGCTACCATCAGTGGTTATCACTCAAGGACATTCAGAAAAATGGGTTTCTTTCATGAGCTGTTTAAGAATGATCTCTCCTCTCTCTTGCTTAAGAGTACTAATCTAGATGTTCTCTTATCAGCCATATGTGTACCAAGTACTTATCTAAATGTTACTTAAGTTCAGTGGGTAAATGTTTCAGTTCATGGACTTCTGGCTCTCTTTCATGGCCGTCATAAGCACTTTAGTGTACCTAGCTACCAGCGATGAAGCTACTAAGAGGGCAATTCACACCGCTGTAGCTATCCTTACTGCTCTGTTAGCTATAACAAAAGCAACCAGGTATGTATAATGGTAGACAGTTCTATGATGACTTACCTTAGAGCTTTGCTTTAGTACTTAGGATTGCCACTACCCTACTTAACTTTGCAGGTCATCCAATATTTTAATTGTGATTGCAATCGGGACCGTGGGTCTTCTTGTTGGATGGCTGGCAGAATTATCAAACAAGTATAGGTCAAACCCACTATCAATGACAAATCTCAGTATGCATTTCAGGTCAGCTCCTTGAACTTGTACTTCAACTCAAGAATCTACCCTCCGTGTCCTAAATATGCATGTCATACTTTCTTCAAGTAAATGGCCCCAACCAAGGGTCTACCTTCTATTTTACTTGGTTAATTAAGCATGAATTACCTCCAAAACCCCATAGGATAGTTATAACTTATATAGATTTAAATAGTGGGCAAAATGGGGGTAAAGAGTTAGTTCGGGATTCCTTGTTTCAGGAGTATTAGAACTCCCTAGCAGTGTTAGCTTTGGCATAGTATGAATAAGTTTGTAAGGCCATCAATAAAGATCACCTTACAATTTAGGAGTACATTAGTAGTAGATTAATTATTACTACGCTCTGAATTCAAGCAACATTGGGTAGAAGAAGCATCCCCTAGCATCAACCATGGGGGATATTGTGCTCTAAAGGACTGTAACTCAATCTCAAACCCACCCAGGAACGTAACAATAAATTATTGTGAATGACATGTGTTGCTGGCATAAAACGACTCGAGCAATTTGTTTTTGGGTGGAAGCCACTGCATGAATCTTTGCAAAACCGAAAAATACATGTCATTTCCCTTGCAGTAAATATGACCCGTATCCGTATGTAACTGCAGATGGCAAACTATTCAAGCATGGCCCGCTGATATTTTCAAGAAATTGTTGAGACAGTTCCGCTGGGCATGCATAGTCTTGGGTTTCATTTCATTAGTCTTGGCTGGAATAAGCTGGATCGTGGAAACCTCTGAAACGTACTGGATCTGGCATAGGTACAAGCAATTGAAATCAAATACCAAACCTACCTACATATCCATCTCTTTCTCCCGCTCTCATATTTGGTCTCAAATTGTTTTGCAGTATTTGGCATGTGACAATATACACATCTTCTTTCTTGTTCCTCTGCTCGAAACGGGTAAATAATGAGATTCCAATTCCGAGTACCTATGAGTTAACTCGGCAGAATTCACTCACTGGCTGAATAGGGAGGAACTCAAAAAGGAGGGACTTCTGCTGGGAAAGATGTACAGCTGACGAGTTTAAATAGAACTAATTTTTATTGCACTAAGTTTTTTTTGTGGTATAGGCATATACCTATAATAGACAGTGTTGTAAAAATCCCCGACTAGCCTTTGATTAATCTTCTGTAACTCCTGATTAATTCTTTCATCCAACATATTTTTAAATAATCTCTGACTAGTCCTTAGAGGACCCTCTCCACCCGACTAGCATAACGTTTTTGCAATACTGCCTACAGAGGAAAGAGAACCACATGTTGGAAAACAAACATGCACAAGCTAGACTGTCATGAAGAGAACTTCTTGGGCAGTAGAATTAGGAGATGTAAAGCATGTGCATATTTGTTGTCATTTATAATGTATCTTGTATATATTTGATCTTGTTTGCTCAAGTCTTGTAAAGCATATTTAGTAGTACCATGGAACGGTTTGATTGTTCCATGCAAATTTAGAGCTATTTGGTTCAGGATTTCTTTGCTCGAGTCTGTAAATGTAATGTTTTGTGAATGGAATTGTGTATTTTGTATTTGATAGTGCCTTGGTATTTATACAAGAGTGAGTAAAGTAAGTTAGAGATAATAGTCAACATGACCTCAAATATCTCTAACTAATAATAAAGAGATTTCACATGAGAGATAGATGGAAGACTAAATCATAATTTGTTTACTAATATTCCCCCTCAAGTTGATCAACCGGTTAGTGAGATTCAACTTGCTAAGTAGAAAATCAAACCGTTGACGCATTAATGGCTTAGTAAGAATGTCTGCCAGCTGATCATTAGTAGAAACGTGCGTGACCCTGAATGTACCCTGTCGAACTTGTTCACGAACAAAATGATAAGCTAGAGCAATATGCTTCATCCGAGAGTGGAAGACAGGATTCGAACTCAGGCAGGTGGCACCAAGATTGTCACAATAAATGACTGGAGACTGTTGTTGGATATGGCCGAGCTCTTTAAAGAGAGAGAGAACCCACATTAGTTCAGCTGCGGTATCCGCCAATGCTTTGTATTCAGCCTCTGTTGAAGAACGAGCGACCGAACGTTGTTTTCTTGAACTCCATGAAATAGGAGTTGAGCCAAGATAAAGAAGATAACCCATGGTGGAGATATAGTCGTTTTTGTCTCCGGCCCAATCTGCATCTGAGAATGCATGAACAACAAGGGGAGCTGACTTGGAGACATGAATACCATAGTGAAGAGAACCAGCAAGGTACCGAAGCACACGTTTCAAAGCATTCCAGTGATCACTTGTAGGAGCTTGCATAAACTGAGACAATTTATTTACACTAAAAGCAATATCAGGGCGTGTTATGCTTAAGTACTGAAGACTACCAACCAATGCACGATAATCTGTCGGACATGGTAATGGTGAACCACCATCACGCATAAGTGTAACAGAGGCAGACAATGGTGTTGAGACTGCCTTGGCACCATCCATTCCAGCCTTAAGAAGCAAATCAGTAACATATTTGCGTTGATTGAGAAAAATACCATCAGAATTATAGAGTACCTCAACACCCAGAAAATAACTAAGGTTGCCAAGATCTTTAAGAGAGAATTTGTTTGCAAGCTTGGTGATGAGACCGTCAATGGCAGTGGAGGTGTTACCTGTGACTATTATGTCATCAACATACACTAACAAGAAAATAGTTGTTTGAGCATGATGATAAATGAATAATGAAGCATCGGCTATTGAGCTTGTGAAATCGAGTGAAAGAAGATAGCTACAAAGCTCATTATACCATGCCCTTGGTGCCTGTTTGAGTCCATAAATAGCCTTTTTGAGCTTACAAACATGATGGGGATAATTGTTATCAACAAACCCCGGTGGTTGTGCCATGTAAACTTCATCATGTAGAGTGCCTTGAAGGAAAGCATTATTAATATCAAGTTGCTTGAGAGACCACCCACGATGAACAGCTAAAGTGAGAACAATACGGATTGTTACAGGCTTGACAACCGGACTAAATGTTTCATTAAAGTCCCAACCTGGCCGTTGATTAAAACCTTTGGCGACAAGTCGTGCCTTATAACGATCAATTGAGCCATCAGATTTTTGTTTAATGCGGAAGACCCATTTGCAACCTACCAAATTTTGTTCAGGTGATGCCGAAACCAGTTCCCATGTTTGGTTGCTATGAAGAGCATCATATTCTTGTTGCATTGCAGCTCGCCACTGAGGATTTTTTAAGGCTTGGGTTATAGTTCGGGGTTCTAGAAGAGTAGCAGTATGAGTGAAAAGGTTCAGCTTATGTATTGGTTTTGAGATATTATTTTTGGACCGAGTAATAACCCCACGAGTAGGGATATTAGCTGGTTGGTTATTGATGGGAGGGGGAGGTGGATGGTTATTGATGGGAGGGGGTGGTGGTGGTTGGTTATTGGCGGAAGGGGGAGGGGGAGGTGGTTGGTTATTGATTGTAGGAGGAGGTGTTGGTTGATTAATGATGGGAGAAGGAGGGGGAGAAGGTAGTACTAAGGATGTAGATGGTAATGGATCGACGTGAGTGATGGGTTGAACAATGGGAAGTGGCATATGAGTCCATTCATCTGGAGACAATTTTGGGTCATTGGGAGATTTTGTAAAGCTACGGTATGGATACTCGGCTTCAAGGAAACGTACATGGCGGGACGTGTAAACACGTTTTGTTGTTGGGTCAAGGCATTGGTACGCACTTTGAGTTGACGAGTAACCTACAAAAACACATATAATAGATCTCGGAGCAAGTTTATGATTAGCATATGGTTTAAGCCAAGGAAAACACATACAACCAAAACTCTTAAGCTTATCATAATTAGGTTATTTCTGAAGGATTTTAAAGTACGGGGAAGCATAATTAAGGATAGATGTTGGAAGACGATTGATGAGATATACCGCAGTAGTGAAAGCATGAGGCCAATGGTCAAGCGGCATACCAGAATAGGTGAGTAAGGACAATCCAGTTTCAACAATGTGTTGGTGGCGACGTTCTGAGAGCCCATTGTGTTCTGGTGTGTGTGGAGGAGAGGTGAATCTGCTAATACCGTGATCACTGAGAAAAGCATTGAGTGCATCATATTCACCCCCATTATCAGAGAATAAAATTTTAATTTTGAGCTTGAAAAAGTTTTCAACCAAAGCCTTAAACTTGATGAACACGGCACGAGTGTCAGACTTTCTTTTGAGAGGATAAAACCATACATATCGTGTAAAATGGTCCACAAATATGCAATAATAACGAAGACCATCATAAGATATGACAGGAGAAGTCCAAACATCTGAATAAATAATTTCTAGAGGATACGTAGAAATAATACTAGAATCAGAGAAAGGAAGCTTATGACTCTTGTTTATTTGACATGACGTACAATCTGACTGTAAGAATTTTGAAGCATTTAGATTAAATTGCTTCTGGATGAATTTGTAAACCTCTGACGAAGGGTGGCCGAGTTTATGGTGCCAAACGGCAGATGATGAAAGGTGGAGATGATTATTGGTTGGTGGAGCAGAAGGCCAGACATAAACTCCATCAACACAAGGACCTTTAAGCAGCGTGCTCCCCGTGTGGATATCCTTCACAAGAAAACAATCGGGTAAGAATTCAATGGCAGAATTATTTTGTTTGGTGAATTGAGAGACAGAGACTATGTTTTTAGACATGGAAGGAACACAAAGCACATTTGATAAAGGAAAACGAATAAGCTTAAGAGATCCAGTGTGAGTAATGTGTAAACCTTTACCGTCACCCATAAACAAAGCATCAGGACCATTATAAGGTTGATGTAGAGCTAAGTTGTCAAAATCATGCGTAACATGGTGAGATGCCCCACTATCAACAAGCCATGACGGATCCTTGGAGGTAGTAGTGAGTGGATGAGCTTGAGGTTGAGGCGAGGCAGGTGCAGGGAAACGAGCTGAGTGAGGAAGGGTAAGGTTTGGATGTTGGGACCTGAAGATCGAGCATTGAGTTAGAACATGTCCTTGTTGTTTGCACCATTGACAGCGACCTTTGAACGGTTTGCCTGTAGTGGAAGAATTGGTGGTGTTGTTGGGTGATGACTGTGAGGCATTATTTGATGAAGCATGATGAGGCCATGGTTGCTGGAAACCAAATGGACGCTGCTTTTGTTTGCTCGGGCGTGATTGAACATTCAATGCTGTGGCCGGGGTAGAGAGCGATGTGTGTTCTAACCTGAGACATAATTCACGATTAATCAATTTTTCATAAAGTTCATCAAACGAGATAGGTGTGTCTCTTGCATTAACGCCATCAATAACAGGTCTATATGTATCGTCAAGCCCATGTAGAACATGATCAGTGAGATCTTCAGAATCAATTGGAGAACCAATAGAGGCAAGAAGGTCTGCCGTCCCTTTGAGTGAGTGCATGTAGTCAGAGATAGAGAGCGAGCCCTTTGAAGCAGAACGAAGCTTCTCTTTTAATTGTTCAACATGACCTCGAGAGGCTCTGGCATACGTGCGTTGCAAGAGATCCCATATCTCGCGTGAATAACCTGTTTGTGTCACCAAAGAAGCAACATTAGTAGAAAGAGTGCCGAGGATTGCACCATATAACAGACGATCCTGACGCTTCCATGAAAGGTACATCGGATTTGTGACAGATTGTGGAGGTGTATCGCTAGTGAGTATAGTTACAGCAGGCATTGGGTAAGAGCCGTTCACAAACTTGAAGAGATCATATCCTTCAAGGGTGGCTTGAATTTGTAGTTTCCAATTTATATAATTGGTAGGAGTAAGTTTGATTATATTTGAGAGATGAATATTGATAAAGGGTTGAGTGGAAACATATGGATTGGGGAGTTGAGAATCTGATAATGCCATGAGAAAAAAAAGAAAAAGACCTGGAAGGTTTAGGCTGATACCATGTAAATGTAATGTTTTGTGAATGGAATTGTGTATTTTATATTTGATAGTGCCTTGGTATTTATACAAGAGTGAGTAAAGTAAGTTAGAGATAATAGTCAACATGACCTCAAATATCTCTAACTAATAACCAAGAGATTTCACATGAGAGATAGATGGAAGACTAAACCATAATTTGTTTACTAATAGAGTCTGTGTACAGTGTACTGAACTTGTTATTCATATCTACACCACCGTTGGGTTTCTGGTTTCATGTGTGATTTTATTCATTTTGACGATCTGTCTGGGTTGACATACCAAGTTACATTTTGTACATGTTCTAAATATGAGTTTAACCATATCATGCAACGAGCTTGATGGCGGTGATGTAGAGTAGACGTCACTCTCAACTCCACTAGTGTGTCACCGAGATCACCCATAGACTCGCATGCGATTTCTATAGATGCATATTAAGGCTAAAGAACATTTTTGGTATTTTGAAAATCATCAAAATCATGTATCAATAAACATAAGATGCAAAATGGTAAATTTTTAGTCTATTTTAACATGTCATTGCAATACATTGGGTCATGGGCAGAATGGAATAATGGAGTAGATATGAAATAGAATCATGTAATTCTAATATGGAAAATGGAACAATACTAATATGTAAAGTGGTTTGAATGCGAGAAAGAAATTTATCCCATACAAAATATGAAAGGATGAAGTCATGGAATTAATACAGACTGCAATCACGAAGCAGTGCATGTGATACTATAGAATAGTATATTATTTAAATTGCAAAATGGAAATTTGGCAAAATGAAAATATGGAATAAAGGATCAATGGAACAACTGGCAATTAAAATATCAAATAATGTTGTAATGGAAGCATGGAATCACGTTGGAATATCATGGAAACATGAAAAAAAATGTAAACATTGACAATGGCAATTAATTTCAGTGTTTAGTGAACCCAGAATTATACCTAACCCATCATCATGTTAAAGATCTGACATACATCAAATGGTTAATCCTTCAGTATATTAACAATTACATACTGAATCACTAATTAAGTGGGCATACAAAATTGATAGAAATATGATAGTACATATTGATAAAAATCACAAATCAAGACATGCAAGACCCGAACTGTGGTGCCCCAACATAGTTAAGAAAGTCTTCAATCTGTTCGATGGACATTCAATCGACACATGCAGATAAAAAAAGAAAGAAAAATGGACAAGGCGTGCAAATCAAACAAATATAGATGAAGATGAGAACTGCGGTGCCCTAACATTGTTCTAAGAGAAATCGTCATTATTAAATGACGACTCAAGAAAATCTAAGTAAACAAGAGAAAATGTTCACACAATCAGCAAAATTTTATCAATAAGCAAAACAAGAGAAAATGTTCAAATAATCAGCAAAATCCAATCAACTACCAAATCAAATTCACGAGCAAAATTTTAGCAATATACAAATTCACGAAATCGATTATTCAAAACCAAGTTAATCAATAATGGTCGATTCAAAATTTCACTTCACCGAGCAAAACCACACTAAACACAAAAACCCCACAATTCAAAAACAACCCATATCAACAACGGACCGATCAAACCCACCAAAACCCCCAACAAAATCAAACCCATACCCGAAGTTGGACCGTGTACCCTTCTCGAACCTTCTCACTCACATCACAAAGCTTATCCAGAAACAAAAACGTTATCAACCCATACCTCCGAGTCCAAGCCGAGAGACAAACAAACGAGATCAAGGCAAAAACAGAAAGTGAGAGCTGCACAACGGTGTCGTATGAATAACGGTGGGTCTCATCACAGGTTGAGCACTCGTAGATGACGTGAGGGACGAATAGTGGTAGGGTTTGGTGATTCGACGACAAAAGATTGATAGAGTTTGAAAAAGGAAAAGTTAGATTTTTCTGGAAGCCACAAATAATCCGGGATTGAGCGTGATTGAAATTCCCAACCCATGTACAAAATACTAAACTACCCCCATTATCATTGTCCAAAGACATGAAAGACTTTAAAACTAGAAATAATTACAGTGTGTGCAACTCTAATTATCACTAATTTGAATCGTATGTTTTTCAATCCAATGGTCCTTATCTATTCGTATATTTGTACTTGACAATAGTATTTGTAGCTGATTACATGCCTTAATTATGAAAGTTTCATGAATGGATATTGTTCATGTTATCTGTACAGACCCTGCTTGTATTTAATAAAAAGCAAGTCTTGTTTAGTAAAAAATGTTCGTTTCAAAGTTTTGGATTGGATCTTAATATTTGGATAGGTTTTAAAAATTAGAAACTAAATTATAATTGATATGAGCCAAATTTTGTAAGGAAGTTTATAAATTGGATCTCAATTTTTTGAAGATAATTAAATATTTAGAGAAACAATATCAGAAAATTGAAATGGAGGGCATCAATCTGAAAATTTGATGAATAATCAGGGATATTTTTACACTCCATACTTAAAATTGTAGTTAATATTTATAAAATAAAAGTGATAAATTTTTAATTTGAACCGGTCAGACCAGTCTAATTTCAAATCAGAACTATTGAGGGCATTTTAGACTTTTTAACACATCAATTCAATTAGATTTAACAAAAGTTGGGTTAAATATTGCTTATTTGAACTTCGGGTACCCTAAATTAAAATTTCGAAGTTGGGGTATGGATTTTGAAACGTGACATAGTTGAGTGTAGTCAACTGTCATTGTTCAAAATGAAATTAAGGAATCATTTGAATCATTTATGAATAGAATGAAATCATGAAATTATGTGATGTTGTGCAAAATAAATCATGACATAACCATTTGAACATGAGATTATGCGCAAATTCCATGACTCCATTTGCACATAAGCTCATGATTCCATTTTCATTCTTAAATCGATTCAAATGACTTCATGATTATGTACTCGTATACGCATGTCATGATTTCATTTTGCACAACATCACATAATTTCATGATTCCATATCATTCATAAGTCGATTCAAATGATTCATTCATTCCATTTTTCACAAAATCACATAATTTCATTACTCCATTTTGTACTTATTTTCATGTCTCATTAAGTAGTAGAGTTTGAATTTAGACTATTATTCTCCTTAATTTTTTGTAAGTATTTTCTGAATATTTCTTTCAAATTCAAATTCCTAGAATCGTGGTAATTTATTTCTCAATTTTCTATTTGAATGCATTTCATTGATTATCAGAATCAAACACAATGCCCATCATATCATTTTTTATTTATTTAATTGATTTTTAATTAATGAAATCATAGTAAAATCTGGACAATTAACTGATTTCATCAAATGAATGTAATTTATTCTTATATTTCTATTTAATCAACCATTTTTAGTGGAGTGCATCCCATTAAAAACACGAGAAATGAAAATGCGCACAAAAGTGAACTCCTAACAATGATGATATATGTTATAGGTTTTGCAACATACGACCAAAAATGTTATAGATTTCATGTATAAACCATAACAGAAAAATGATTGGGACAAATATTTATACCAACATTTTGAAAGATGGCGATAGATATATAGGTCATATGGTTGATGATAATATAAGCCATTTTATGGCTATATGTATCCTAGAGGAATTCACATATTTACGGAAATAAAAATGACATGTGTATTGTCAACTGAGTTAATAAATGATTTAATGTCTAAACTTGCTTTGAGGCAAGAATATACATCGTTATGAATTACCCAAATAAAATAGAGGGCTCCGGAAGAGCATCTATATTATTGAGAAACGAAGTTAAGCATTCATAATGTTTAGTATGCGAGTAATTTCAGAACAAATCTACTAAGTCTTACCGACATTCGCATAAATGAACATCATATTAAGACGACGAGTTAAAGTGAGAATGAATTTCTCTATATTACTTCAAATGATATGTTGAAAATTGTGTACTGACTAGTTGAGATCTACACTATATAGAACTTGAAGTTCTTTATTCCAATTTCTTTTTGTAATTTGGCATAATCATCCAGATCAATAATGACACGTAGAATTTTCGAAAATTCACGTGGACATTCATTGAAAAAACCAAAAGCTTTTACTGTCCAATAAAATTATTTGTACCGTTTGTTCACAAGGAAAATCAGTGGTTCAGCCCTCTCAAACCAATGTTAGTATTTAATCTATATAAATATTACAAAAGAACTCAGGAAAGTATGAGCGACCCTATTTATTTTACAGTTATGATTGAGACATCCAAAAGAATATCATATATTTGTTTATTACCAACTCATAATATTGCATTTGCTAAATTGTTGACATACATAATCATGTTAAGAGCACATTTCCCTTCTCACGGACTATTTTTATTGATAATATTTTACATATCATCAATATTTTCATATACAAATTTCATATACCTCATTTGCGAATTGGTTAGGCCATACAAATGCTTGTAACACTCTTAACGCACAAAACGGGATCTCAACGGAGAATGAGAATTTATGATGATATGTTTCATCATCTATTATCATGTATTTAAACCCTTGAAGAGCGATTCATTTACTGAAGAATTTGCATATTGTTATGAGACACCATTTTCATCTCCGTGTGAATTGGAAAAAACCTCAGGAAGTAAGACATGAACCTTCGTGGAAGGTAAATGAAGGTAAATATTATGTCTCATCTAAATCCACACATATCGCAATGTGAAAATGTAAAAAGAAAGTGCAAAGGATATATCATTTGCAAAATATTGCAAATCAACTGTTGAAGCATTTGGAGATACTTCAAAAAGACAATATCATATAAACATACTATAAACCCACATGTGAGAATTAAAATAAATAATAATAATGCAAAAGAAGTAATCGATTCCTTTGGTATGCGCCAGAAGCGAAAGAGGCAGATAAGAGTAAAAGAGATTATTAATCGTAAATAAAAAAAATCGAGCGAATAAAGAAATGGTTCCAGAAGAATTACTAGTTCTTGATTAATCATTAATTCGAGAAAAAATTATTGGTTCCCATTAAACAACATGTTTTAATAGAATAATCGGTTATGGTAGAACAATTGGTTCCAGTAAGAAAATTAGTTCCTGAAAAGTCAATGGTTCCCGTAGAACAATAAGCTCCAGTAAAATAATCGGTTTAAGAACCATCGAAAAATAGATTATAATCAATAATATTTTTTTTCACAGTGAAAATTAATTGATAAGTGATATAGACTTTAAGTCATGTAAAAGACACAGTTGCCAAAAATAGAATACATCAATTAAATCATAATTGACTTCATCAACATAACGTCATGTATTTGGGCTCATAAATCGAACAACAAAAGTTCTTCATTAGTTGAATAAAATTTGGTATTTACGAATAAATGAATCGAAAAATCAAGTGATATAATGTGAGGCTTTCGGTATTAGATATTTCCCAAATGACATGGAGTCAATTTTGATGAAACATTTTTCTATATAATTATTATGTTCATTTAAGAATCACATATAAGTATACATTAAAATATGCGTTTTTTATATAAGTCATATAATCTTTTTTTATTTTCTAAAATTTGGGCGGTCAAAAATGTTTCTCTCTCTCTATTATTAGCTCCGTTAGTTTATATACTTTAGGGGTAATTTCACATTACTATTCAAAATATAGGGTTTTTTACAAATAAAATATAAAATATTGAATTATTTAACAATTTATATTGCTGTGTAAATTATTTAACAAAATATGTTAGAACTATCACGTGTCAATACATAGTCGAAAGTAGTGTTGGGTGGTGGCTTAAAAAACTTATGCTTAAGAACATAAAAACCACTTACAAAACACATGTGAGAATGTTTTTGGATGCTTTACCAACAAAGCACATATTCCTTTTTCACACGTATTTCTTGCTCTTTAAATTGTGTTTAGAAGTCAGAATTTTTCAAAAAATTGGCTCCTACGCCCACATTATTAATTATTATTTACTTATAAGAATATTTTTCAAAATAAAATATAATTGACATATAATATAAATAATAATAACATGAGTAAATATTGTGTTAACTTTCTCATGTTATATTTCGCCTAAATTCATTGGGTTAACGTTCTCAACTTATTTTGTTTAGTTTTATGGTACTAATTTTAAATAAAATGAGAAAGTTAACACCATGATATTTACCACATGTATGTTATTAATATATTATTTTTTATTATATATATATAAATGTGTAAAAACTTTTAAAATTTCTTATATAAAGAATAATGTGGTACTATAAAAGAATGATACTACGCATAAACTCTAATATCATAATAAAAAGATATGCAAGACATCTAATATAAAACATAAAGATATCAATCTAAACTTATAAAAATATAAACCTAAATTACAATTAGAACATACTATTATATTAGCTTTAATATATCATTGTGATAATTTTAAAATATTTTTATACATGAAATTATCATTTATTTATATTACTAATATATTATAAGTAAAGTTTAATCCATTAGTGACATTAACAATTATATCTTTATTTTGAAGAATATTTTTTACAAATTAATCATATGGGTAGGAGACCAATTTTTTTAAAATTACTTTCAAAGATAATTTAAAGGTGGTAATAAAAATTAATTAGCATTGTCTGAGTTCGTAAAATATTGAAAACCTAGAGAAAAGAGAGAGAGGGTTTTATTTTCAGTGAATTCACTTTTTAAAATTAAGTTTTTCAATTGAAGTTTTTCTTGAAACATTGTAGCAAACAGTAACTAGGTATAATAAAAGCCACTACCAAAATCAATTTTTAACTATCTATCAAAATGCGGCAGCTTATATTAAATAATTTTTATGCAGCAACATGCAGCAACATATTTTTATAAATAATTCCCACAATTTAAATAATTTAATATATTACATCTTATTTGAAAAAAATCTTGAAATATATGGGATTGCATTATTAACATAATATTAATTAATGATAATATATTGAATGTTTTAATGACATAATTCTCTCATACAAGCTCCGTTTTAGGCTCATATTATATCAAATCAAAGTGAATTAGAAAGTCAACAACCTTGAAAAAAAAGTTTTTTTCATAGTTTTGTCCAACAACAACAAATTTTTATACTATTTAAAAAATTATGTCCAAAATTTAACAGTGTTAGAGGAAAATGTAAAAAAAATGATATTAGTTATTTATATTGTTTATGTTTTTGGGAATGATTATTTATCAAGCAAATGTAAATCAATTATGAATAATATATACACAAAAACTTTTTTTTTCAAAGTGGTTGATCTTTCAATCTGATATATTATGATCCTGAAACGAAGCTCTTATGAGTGAGTAATGTTATTCGAAAGTTTCATTATACACTCAATTGTTCTTAATTAATTTAATAATTTTTAATTATCAGTAATTAATTTATTTTTAATCTTTAATTATTTATAATAAGTAATTTATTTAATTATTATTAAATAATAACATATGATTTTTTTATTGATAAATATTATTAATAGATATTATTTATTATTAATAAGTATCATAAAACGTACCATAATAAAATTTTATTAATAAATATTCATCTTTTAAAATAAGAAAAATATTATTAATTATTCCTATTAATTAGTAAAATTTTAATTTGAACTGAACAAACCAACCTGATTTTTAATTAGAAATATTGAGGGCATTTTAGACTTTTTAAAAACAAATTATGTTAGATTTAATTGGATTTATCTCAGGTATAACTTTAAAATACTTGGGGTACCGATAACAAATGTTTTAGACTTGGAGTGGTGAATTAGAATTATCCCTATTTTTTATTATTAAAATTAGAAACAAACCAAATACCTTTCTATTTGTAACTTAACATTATTTCAAGCTAAAATGACGAAGATGCACTTGTTTGGGCTTTTAATTTTCATTAAAATGTCATTCAAGTTGAACTCCAAATATTCAATATCTTGAAATCCATTTTTGGTTGGGTGCATAAATGAATTTTCATCATACTTCATTGAGACGGAAGGTGAATTATGTCATAAAATATCGCGAACGAGGAAAGTTCATGATACATACATATGATGGAGAAAATCTGCCCGCTTTCATCCTCAGTGATATTCAATACCCTCACCCTCACAACATATACATATATCAACTATGTCCTGTATAAAAACTAGTTTTAGAAAAGGTAAGAGAATATAAGTGAAATATAAATGCAACAACAACATATCGGGTTTTTTAAAATTGAAAATTGAAAACTGAAGGCAAAAGTGTATATAGTTTAAAACCAATACTGGAGAACTATTTTACAACATGAGTTTATAGTTGAATGCCAAGTGTTGAGTCTCTTTTTTCTCTAAATATCAAGTTAAAATAACCTAACCCCTGTCATTTTTCTTCTCAAACCATCATCCTATCGCAAATAGAAAACATCCTCACTATTTTTTTCTCTTGTTCATTTTTTTTGGGTAAACCACTTTAGGATATCAGAATAATAGAAAATTTTGAAAATGAGGAGAAAGAAAATTTAATATGAGGTCTTGAGTTCAAATCTGGGTACATGTTAGTAGTGTAAAGATGTTTTGGATTATTGCAAACCAAAAAAAGGAGGAAGAAATAGAGCAACCACCAACTCATATATTCATTCACATTGCTTGGACACAGATGAATAGGGGTTTTCGTGGTTTGAAAACCAAACAGAACAGTTCGGTTCTTAAACTTCCTAACTACCAACCGAATCGATGAATGATCAATTAGTTTGGTTGTAATCGACCAACCAACCATTTTGGTTTAGTCAATTTGGTCGAATCGTAAGTGGGTCATAGTTTTTGGGCCTTTTCAGCTAATGCATTGTATTAGCTCAAACGTATAATTTTGAGCCCAACCAATGGACCCAAAATTCTTAAGTAATAATATTAATAATCTAAATAACAATTTTTCTTTAAAAAAATCATCTAAACAACAATTTTTTCTTTAAAAAAAATCATCTAAACAACAATTAAATTATTAATTAGTTTATACAATATTTCAGTTCTCATCTTTTTCATAAGAGATAACAACTTAGATCATCTAATAAACCTTGATTATATTTAAAGAGAAGAGAGTTGGTGAAAAGTTTCTCTTTGACCGATGTGGGACTTGACAGAAGTGGATGTAGCTGTCGTTTGTGAAATTTTAACATTAAATATATTTAAATCAGAATAATTATTATTAAAATTGGTGGAGTAACTTAGTTGTTGGAAGCTGCTATTTACGCTTATGCGTTTTGGGTTTGAATAATGTTACAAACAAATTCTCCTTTATGTATGAGTGGTTCAGTTCGAGATACTATCTCTTTTTCATTAACTCTTGAGTTAAAATTAGGAAACAACATCATCTCACTTTTTTTTCCTTTTGTACTTTTTTTTTTGTAAAAGTGGTCACCATCTCATATATTCATTCACATTATTTGAAAAGAGATGAAAATTTTTCTATTTCTCAAACTCTCGAGTCCAAATTAACACAATCCCTCTCTCATGTCTTCTAAAACTCACCTATCACAAATACACAATAAAATTGGTAAGTTTAGAAAACAACATCTTCTTATTCTTTTTTTCTCTTATTCGTTTTTTGGTAAACTACTTTAGGTTACTGAATAATAATAATAATAATAACAATAATAATAATAATAATAATAATATGAAAATCAGGAGGAAAAGACAGAACAACCATTACCACATATACTCATTCACATTGTTTGGACAAAAATGAAATTTTTTTTATTTTTCTCTCTCAACTTAAAATTAACCCAATCACTCTCTCCTTTCTTATTAAAACCTCCCATCAGTGAAGCTGGTAGTTTCAGAAACAGCACCCTCTAACACTTTTTTCTATTGTTTTTCTTTTGGTGAACTAATTTAGGTTAACAAAATAATAACAATAATGATAATAATAATATCTAAAAATCAAGAGGTAAAAACAGAGCGACCACCACCTTATACATTCATTCACAATTTTTGGATACAAATGAAGTTGTATCATTTCTTCCTCTAACTCTTGAGTTAAAATTAACATAACCTCTCTCTCCTCTCTTCTTAAATTCTCCCATCCTAGATACACTGTAATCACTATGTTTTTTTTTCTTTTGTTCGTTTTTCGGTAAGACACTTTAGCTTACCGGAATAATAATAAAACTGAAAATCAAGAGGAAGAAACATAGCAACCACCATCTCACATATAGATGACACTTTTTCTCTAACTCTCTAGTTAAAATTAACCCAACCTCTCTCTCTCATCTCTTCTTAAACCCTTCCATCACAGATACACAGTGAAGCTTGTAGCTTCAGGAAACCACATCCTCTCGCTCTTCTTTTTCTCTTATTTTTTTTTGGTAAATAACTTTAAATTACCATAATAATAAAAAAATTGAAACTCAAAAAGAAGAAACAGAGCAGCCACCACAAATGAAGATGTCTCCTAAATCATCTTGCTTCTCCCCCATTTTCCTCTGTTAGTTCAAGCAAGATCACTGTTCCCGATCAACACATCCCTGAAAAGCTCGTCAAAATCAAGCGATCCATAAGTTCCACTATCTCGAATCTCAATGCCAAAACATCACTGTCGCAACCTCTGCAACTGCCAAGAAGAGCTCAATTTACAGAGGAGTCACCAGATTACTTTTTGATTTTATGTTCACTGATTCAATTAAGTATTTGAGTTTTAATTAATGGAATCATCAACCAAACATGCACAGATGGACCAGGAGGTTTGAAGCTCACCTCTAGGACAAGACTTCATGAAACAACATTCAGAATAAGAAATAACGACAAGGTTACCCAGTTATCAATTTTAAAATATAAAAAATTAACGATTCAGAAATTTCAAATTTTCATTGAAATGTAATTCAAGTTGGACTACAAATTGTCAAGCATAATTTTCTTTTATTGCACACAAAAAAATTAAATAAATAAATTAGGTTACTTGAAGAAGTGTAGAACCATGATGAACTTTGAATGATATTCCAATGAGAGTTTGAATTTCAAACAAGGGCATTTTGGTTATTTTAATTTGAAATAATGTAAAATGATAAATAAAAGGGAATTTTGGTCATTTCTAAAATTTTAGTAATAAAAATATAAAATCTAACACAGTTAATAATAAAGTGAATTTATTTTAGGTGACCTACTAAATTAAAAAAAAAAATTAGATAGCCTATATGAAAATTGCCTACTTCTATTTTTAAGGAAAAAAAATGGCTTGAATTTCTATATAGATACTTGATATAATTACCTCAAAATATGACTTGAATAGCTTATATAGATTCCTGATAATTTCTACATAGATAATATTCATCTAGTTAGGACTCTAATGCTCGTTTGGTCTTTTGATCCTAATAATGTTTAGGACCAATTACAATAGTCACAATAAATGTTCTAGCCATATTAAGTTTAGAGTCGACTAGAAGACATTAGAATGCACGATTCTTTTATATCCTCATAAAACTCACTCACATACAAGATACGTATTCACAATATTGTAGCTACAATGTCCCTTGTATAAGGGTCCATCGAAAATAATAGATTCAAAAATGTCTTGCCAAAGCTATTTATATTCACGAACTCCATAAGAGTCATGAAATTTATATTGAGAATGGAAAAGCTTACTTATCTCCCCTGAGTATATTTGTTTCTCACTAAACTCCTTTTTAACAATAAGCACCTAGGCCCTTAAGTTGTCAAAAGTTTCATGTTAGATTTTTTCTTTAACTTTTTTTGAAAATTATGTTAACTTTTTTTAAAATGACAAAAATACCCATGTATTAAAAAAAATAAAATTATTTTGAACTTTTTTCTTCTAATTTTTTTAAAATAAAGAATACAAGTTTTATTTTTCCAAAAAGAGTTTTATAAAAAATATATAAAATAAAAAGATTTTAAAAAAAGATTTTTTTAAAATACTAACATAATTTTTATTCTTAATTTTTTTATAAAATTAATTAGAAAAAATTAATTTCAAAATAGTTTTATTTATTTTAAATTTATAATAGAGGGGCATTTTCGTCATTTCGAAGAAATTAACATAATTTTTTTAAAAAAAAGTTAACAAATGGAGTGAAGTGAAACCATATAAAACTTAGGGGGCCAAGAAAACGAGCTTATAGTTAAGAGTGGTTAAGTGAGAATAAACTATATTTAGAGGGAGGTAAGTGAGCTTTTGTTAGGGGAGGGGGGCTAGAATAATTCCACGTTGTTATATACTTCGACAATTGATATATTAGCTTAGTTACTAGGAAATGAGATCAATGAAAGAAGATGGAAAAGTTATAGTCGACAAGTTTAGTGGACGGAATTTTACATTTTGGAGAATTCCTTTAAGAGCACCGTTCAGAAGAAAGCAAAACAGTTATATTATGATTCTGATGATGAAATTGATGCAGCCATAACTATGCTAGCAAAAGATTATAACATGGTTATGAAGCGACTCAATCGGATGTCTGAGAAAAATGTCACATCAGATGTCAATAACAATGTTCCGCGGAAAGTTCAAATATATGGAAACTTCGATAGGACCAACAAAGGTGGTGAAAGAAGCAGCAGAAGTGATGAACGGTATGGAAAGGGCAAAGACATTCAATGTCTAGAGTGTGAAGGCTTCGGGAATAGTTAGAAGGAGTGTCCCAACTTCCTCAAAAGAGAGTTCAATGCCTCATTATCTGATGAAGAAGAAAAGGACAGCGACTCCAAACAGATAACTAACTTTGTTGCTTTTTCAGGCACTACTCATTTTCATAATCTTAAACATACTGACGAATCTGCTGAGAATTATCTCTGATGATGATGAGCTATCTGATAAAACCATGAATGATGTTTATAATAGTTTATATACTAAATGGCTTAAAGATTCTCAGGCCCTTGACAAGTAGGGGGCACTCATTCTCTCCCTTACTGAAGACAAGTCAAGATTGCTAGAGACCATTGTTGATCTAAAGCGCGAAGTAAGTCGATTGAATGAGGAACTGACTAGATGACTAAATCAGTCTGAATGATGAACTCCAGTACCGATACTATGGACAAGATCCTATCTATTGGAAAACCAGCCAAGAACATGAAAGGACTGTGTTACACTCACGAGACATCCACGTCTCAAAGTGTTTTTGTTCCTCAAAATACTGTAAGCCAGATGTCAAGAAAGATGTCACAGACATCTGGCATTGACCAAGCTCAGAAACATCATCATCAACATCTTTCTGACTTCCCCAACAAACCACGATGGTTCTGTCATTACTGCGGACAAAAAGGACACATACGACCTTTTTGTTATCATCTTCATGGGAGGAAACACACTCGTCATCAACCATCACACAAGCGTGTGCCATCTCGCTGAAAGGCCACACCACATAAAGAATTGCGAGTTAAAGAAGGTCGTCAATCCGCTTCTCAGAAAGAATGGCGAATAAAGGATGTACACTATCGGGCTAACATAGCGTTTACCTCTCTGAAAACTGCTACTAATAATGACTGGTATTTTGATAGTGATTTTTCTCACCTATTGACCAACATAGAGCCATACTCTAATTGTTATGTTATATTCAGTGACGAAGTAAAAGCTAGGATCATCGGTAAAGGTCAGCTAAATTTTCCTGGTTTATCTTGTCTAACTGAGGCTTTATTAGTTGATGGTCTTACTGCTGATCTTATAAGTATAAGCCAATTATGTGACCTGGATTTACTTGTGAAATTCACTCGTGAAAAGTGCACTGTGATAAATGAGAAACAGATAGAGCTCATGAAAGGAGTTAGGTCCCGAGACAATTGCCACTTGTGGTCTCCAACAACAAATAATCAAGTCACCGAGTGTTGTTTCTCCATGATAGACGAGTCCAAGCTGTGGCATCAAAATCTTGTTCATTCGAACCTCAGAAGTATGCAGAAAGTTGCATCTGAAAAGGTTTTAGTATGTATCCCGGATCTACAAATTGTTCAAAGAAGAATCTGTGTTAAACGTCAGAATGGCAAACAGTTGAAAAAGTCACACAAGATATTGCAATATCTTTCCACCTCGCAAGCTCTAGAAGTTTTCCAAGTGAACCAAAGTAGGAGTGTGGAAAGGAAGTATCAGACTCTTCATGTCATGGGAAGAGTAATTATGTTAGCCAAAAACATTCCTCTCCACTATACAACTTGCCATATTCATAAGATAGCCATTATCCGTCCAGGTACTACTATTTCTATCTATGAAATATGGAGGGGGAGAAAGTCAAGTGTTAAGCATTTCCATGTCTGTGGCTCTATATGTTATATACTTGCTGTTAGGGACCCCCGACGCAAGTTTGACTCCAAAACTATCAGTGATACTGATGACGTTAATAGTTTCTCTGAGAATGCTAATGTCAGGAAACATGTTGAAGACAAAGTAGAGGATATTATTCTATCTAAAGAGCTGATACCAACTCTAAGAGGAACTCACACTTTTTCAAAAGACCTTGTGAATTATCGAGAAATGAATAGTTGTGTCAGGGGAAAAGGTGATAAAACCTTGGGTATCCACAAGGAGGATGACAACCTTATGATTGTCGAGAAAATTATGTATGCTAGAATGTCGAGCAAGATGTCGAAACAAGCTGTGCAGCCAACGGAGTCAGAACTCGACATGAGCATGTTTATTGAACTTAATATCGGTTTAAGAATTCAGATTCAGCAAAATAAGGATAACGGGATTTCTCAAAGGCAAAGGGAAAATCAAGTTGAGAATCTTAGGTCATCCCTTGGACTCTGCATTAGTGACCGATGATGATCATTGAGTGTTGGAGGGGAGTTTTGTTGATTCGTTTCTTTCCCTCTTGAACAAAGAAAGCCTCTTAATCGAATATGGGCCTAAGACAGACCAAGGCTCATTTGGGTATATAGTTTCGTGACGAAATTTCAATCTACGTTAAGCGAAGGATGTCGAAGAAAGGTTGCTATGGAGAAAGTTGTTCATTCATATGTCAATGTTAATGGGGCTTTTAATGTTGTTGTCGCCAAAGATAAGAGAAAGGATCCATTGCATGCGGATGAGAATATTGTGGAAGAAGCTTCAACCTCCTTCGCACAAACGGATTTGAATCACCCTCCCACTGATGTGCACGAACCACTTTGTGTCGATGTGCCTGGTAAATCTCACAGGTCTGGTCAAGATAATATGAAGGATGTCCCAACATCCTTGGTTTAAGAAAAACATAGGTGAATCTGTTAATAGGGAAGATGATATAGAGGATGGTCCAACTATCTCCACTGAAGAATATATGAAAGAAGTTGTTAATAAAGACGTCAACATAGATGTCAATAAAAATGTTCCTGATAATATTGAAGAAGATGTTTCAACATCATCCGATCCAATGCATGTTGGTGATTGTGAAGTTTTTGAAGCATATGTTCTCCAACCTGTTGAAGAAGTCGAAGTAGATGTCCCGGCTTTATCTGTTCCTGTGGAAGCTGGTAAAAGAGACGATGTTAGGGAAAGTATTTTACCTTCAGTTAAAGATGTTGCAGCAGATGTTGACACAGTAGTCGCTGAAGATGTTGCGGCTGGTGTTGCACAGGATGTCTTAACATCCTTGAAGAAAAAAAAGTACTCATCGATGAGCAGGTCAGCCTAGCCGCAATGATGGAAGAGGAAGAAAGTGATCCGCAGAGACCACACGAAGAAGAAAAAGTGGAAGAAGCCGATATAAGGGCATCTCTTTAAAAAGCATTCTCGAGACAAATCAAGGTATTCCTCATCGTACTGTAATATTATGAAGAATGTCTCTACTTCATCTCCGTTTGACGAGCCTCCACAGAGTGATGGTATAAGAAAGTGAAATTGGTGGGGGAAACAAAAATGGTAACTCTGAAGAAGGTGACTTTTCATAATCTGTTTCCCAATCCTTCTTGGTTCATGATATACAAGCATTATTGTTCGGAGGAACATTTTGTGTTCTTTTTATATGATTTGGTTATTGCCTTTGGCTCGTTTTTGAGGCAATCAGGGGAAGTAAGTAAGAAGGTGTGTGAGCCAAAGAGTACTTGCCTAAAAAAATAGCCAAATGAGGAGATTGTTGTTACGTTTAGTGTTGGCTGTATTTTTTAGTGTAAGGACGAAAGATGTCGGACATAATGTTACAACTTTTGGTAAGACATCTTTTGGCGTGTATTTAGGCAAGTTTAGATGAGTTTTCGTATTTGCCAAGGAAGTCTCACTGAAATCAAATTTGGCAATATATTCCCCAGTATAAAGAAAGGAAACTTCAGGCGTGACCGACTAAGACTGAAGAAAGGAAATTCCATCAAGACAAGAAAATAAAAAAAGGAAACTCTAGCGCTGGGAAAGATAGAAAGGAAATTTCATCAAGACAAGAAAAGAAGAAAGGAAACTCTGGCGCGTGAAAAGAAATCAAGCGTTTAGTCTCAACATCTTGCGTGACATTTGTGGATCGCAACATTGAAAAGTTTCCTTAAATATGAGACATATTGCGTTTGGAAAGATCCAATTGTGTATAAGACTTTTGGTAAATCTTGATTGAGTCATGATTCTAGAAAGCTTCATGTCGTGATAGAGACTCTGAAAAGATATCGGCGTTAAGGATTTGGAAAACCTAAATCGACTAGGATTATGGTACCCTAATGCGGTTCGGAATTAGTTTTGCAGCTGCTATAAAAGCTGAGACTCCACCCTTAGCAGCGAGCGACTCCTTGTAGTTTCTTCGGTGAAATACACAGAGCTCTTAGACGTGAAGGGCTGGCGTGCTGAGAAGCTGTGTGTTCCACGAATGACGTTTGTGTATCACTACCAAAATCGGAAGATCAAACGTGAGTGATTGAGGGTTTTATGTGAAGACGTGATTGAAGGTTCACGTACAAGTGCATAACAGCGACTTGTTACATCCAGGCAACGCGAGTACTCGTAGAGTGGAATCAAGACGGAGTCTTCCCTGAGATAGGTTTGCACTAGTAATAGTAGCATAAGGTATTGATCTGTGTGATGATCATGTATACTTGTATGTTTTGACTCATTACCATATAATGAAACCTTTCCACTGGCCGAGGGCCCTCAGGCGTAGGTGAGGTTGCACCGAATTGGGTAAACAATCTTGTGTGTCGTTGTTTGCTATTCACTGTTTTATATTGTGTTTGTCCGAATCTGTTTGCTGACAAATTATTAAGAACATTGTCTCAACATTGTTCTTGACATCTTGTCTGACTAAGGTAATCAGAATTTCACTTCTAATGTCTCACTTGCCAGCCTAATAGACTAAAATACTTTAGAGTTTCACTAAAACTAATTATTGTTGTCATCAATGAAATGTTTAATCTCATTCATCTAGTTTTTAATCAAATAACTAGCTCATCCATCTAGTTCTTTATTGGTATGTATTAGGGATTGCAAAATAACTCAAACCCTACGTGAAAATCATCCTCATCCCAATTAGGATCAGATTAGGTGAAATGAAAGTCATATATTTTATCTAAAAAATTATTTAATAAAATATGCTAAGTCACAAAAATATCATTTTAACTTGATATATAATTTAAATTTGTGGCGCTTTCTGAATATGAGAATACTCCATATCCAATAACGGACTAGTACAAAACGAGGAAAAAAATTATGGTTTAAGGAACGGATCGGGTTCAAGGCATAAGACGAAAACACTAGTCAAAAAATGCATAACTCACCCCGTACCTATCATTAACATTCCTGATTTGTATTATAAAGATGGTTTATACCCAAGTGCATCTAACATTTCCTCTAAAAAAATCAATAACTTGGACACAACCTTCTTAGTGAAAAATTATCCGTGGTCAATCCACATCCCCAACTATATATAAAAGGGTACATTAGAAGAAAAAACCCCAAATAATTTCCAATCAAAAACCTTCCAAAATTGTCAATTGATTTCTTACAGTTACAGGTATGCTTCTCTCTCCTTCTATCTCTAGAAATCTATTTTCTTTCTCTCATCACTTGACATGTAGTAGATTTTAATGGTAGGGTCTGTAACTATTGAAAACTTGAAATAAAGCCTCTTCTATTCGTTTCTTCTTCTTCTTCTTCTTCAAAAACAAGAAGCCCTAAAGCTCATTTCATTTCCCGCCAAAACCCAAATCTCGTCTCTAGAAGCTACCATCAATTTCTCTCTCTCTGAATCGTCGGTACTCGTTTTTTCTCTTCTCTCTGAATCTTTTTCTTGATCTCTCCATTTTTCTCTTCTTTTTTCGAATGCTCAATAAGAACAATCTGTTTCTAAGGTTTGATTCGAAATCCATGGCAGGGTGGCCGAGGGTTGATGATGGGTCCGTCGTAGGTTGGTTGAAACGCAACGTCGATCTCGCTGAACCAATTCTTGGAGACGAGCGGTCTGTGGATTTGGTTGAGCTTTTTCTGTTGGTGAGAGGGAAGGAGTTAGTTGCAAGGTTCTTTGAAGGATTTTGGGGCAGAACATTTGAACTAGTGCAAAGAAGTTGAGAGTGTGATGGCGAACCCAAATGGAGGGGAAGAGAGTGACGATTCAACATTACAGGGTCCGAGTAATGTGAGTGAAGGAGCAAAGTCTGGTACTAAGAGGAAATTGGAGAGTATGCTAAACTGGGTTAATGAGATTGCAAAGGATCCAGGTCACCCTGTGGTTGGTTCTATACCGGCACGCTCCAAGTGGAAGGCTTCTGCACATGGTGATGAACCTTGGAAGCAGGTTTTGTCGGCTCGAGAGACACTTCTGAAAAATAATGTTGATTTGAATACCAAGCAATTGAAGTTCCAGGTACATATCAGTTCCTCAATATTAACCTCTTATATGTTCTGCACATATAGATAAACTTTCCACTATGCATTAAATGAAGCATCCTCTCATTCTGGATGCTCCAAGTATTGGAATAAATAGTACTGTACAATATAGTTATTTTGGTATTCTCAATCAAGTACAGGAGTCCCTTAGCTTTAGTAGAATGATGTGCTTTGAATTACCTGCAAACTTTGAAATATGCAGCTAGCTAATAGATCTGGTAATATGGTAACTGGAGAAGATTCATCTTATTTTATGAACTTATGCTCTTAGAAACAAAACCGGCCCACTCTCTAATTCATAACAAAATGTGTGTGTGTGTGAAGTGAACCACACAAACACATTGTGCAAAGAACCACAATGCTCTTAAGCAATGGGTATACTAGGAACTTTCCTCTTGTTTTTGGATTGGAATCCTGGCTTCCCACTAGACTTCCCTCATGTCATTCCCTCATGTCATTAACAGATATAAAAATATATAAAGTTAAGTTATTTTTATGTTCTGTGAAGATTAAAGTGGGCTTTCTGGAAATCCCATTACATGTTTCATAAAAAATGACATAAATTTCTTTGATACTTTTTTCAAACCATCTTTGTTTCGAATAATATTAAAACTAGTATAATATCCTTTTCAAAGGGTGGCCAGGCTTCCACCATTTTGAGGTCTGCTGATAAAAATACATTTTGAGGTCTGAGAATATGCATGTTAGTTAAACTAATGTTAAAATTGTTTAGGTTTACTGACAGGGTTTCTTAAAAGTAGGATACATAGTATTGCTAATTACATTGTTATGTTCAATGTTTCAAATCAATTACATGTCTATTTCTTATGTGAGGATAAGATCATAAATTATTATGTGTTACCTTACATTAAAATTCTTAGATTAGTTGACTGTTCTGCATTAAGTAATTGAAATCTTCATATCCAACAGCTATGAAGTTGCTTACAGAACTTAGATACACAGAAAGATAACTTCTAGGATTTGTATCCCATCCTTAGCTTAACTTAATGCTAAGCATGTACATATATAGCATTGTTTGGGTGGTGTAGTTGGTTATCATGTTAGTCTCACACACTAAAGGTCCCCAGTTCGAACCTGGGCTCAGACATGATGTTTCACTTTATTTTCTTTTTCTATTGCTTTTAAAATAGAATAGTATATTTGTTAGTTCTAGGTTAATGAATGAATGGAATCCTCTTTTGGAAGCTCAAGATCTCATCCTGGTTAGTATGTGTATTTGTATGAATTTACCATCCTCAGTTACCCCTTGCACAATTGTATGCCTTTATATGAACAGAAATGTAAATGTTATCCTGTGTACATTATTTGAGTTGAAATCTATTGCTGTGCTGTAGAAGAGCCAGAAGATGCACCCATCAATATATAATGATAATCTTGGATCCAGATACAAACTTAGAGATAGGCAGAAGCTCCCTTCTGAGGCAAAATCTTCCACAGGGATAAGTCATATTGACTCGGCTGACGAACTGGGGATTAAGCAAAATGGTAAAGGGCCACTGTTTCAAGCTGAAATACCAGAATGGACTGATGAGGCTTATGAAAGTGATTCAAAGTGGTTAGGGGTCAGGGTGTGGCCACCGGAAAATACAGAGCAGGGGCAGTTACCTATTGGAAAGGGAAGGCAGGATTCATGTGGTTGCCAAGCTCCAGGTTCTACTGAATGCATCAAATATCACATCGCTGAGGAAAGTGGGAAAATGGAGCAAGAATTAGGACCAGCTTTTGACGATTGGAAATTTACCGAGATGGGAGAGCAAGTTGCACTTTCTTGGACAGCGGATGAAGAGAATGAGTTTGAGACTATAGCCAAATCACGTGGTGTAAATCGCTGGGATCAATTGCGTGCTGCTTTTCCTACCAAAAGCAGGGGAAACCTGGTGAGCTACTATTTCAATGTTTTTCTCCTGAGACACCAGAACAGGTCTCCTGCTACTGTTAACCGTGGGTCAGCACTAAGAAGGCCAGGCTCCATCAGCTCACCTAGCAAGTCTCATTCCAATACCAGCAGATAGAGTTCTTACTTGGTAGTTTGTTGACTAGTGTAAATTCTCAGAATTTTGCGTCTCTCTGGCAAAGCTAAACAGCTTCATACGTACAATATACATACTATCTGTGGGTTAAGCGCTCACTATGTGGTTTAGGCTCATTTTTCTGTCGGGCTGTTCACGATGATGGAAATACAGCATTTGCTCCCTCCCTCTTGGTTTGCTTGTTGCAGCAGTACAGAATTGTGATTAAGATACGGCGGTGGCAGCAGTAGCAGAGGTGAAGCAGTTAGTTGTTGTTGTTGATACATTTTCACTTCAAGTAAAGCTACACATTCATTGTTAGATATTCTCACTCAACAGCCATTTCAGTATAGTATAATAATAGTATGCCATGTCTATAGCGAAGCAAAACAAATTGGATGTAATCTGCAAGTTGACTCTATGCACTCATCTGTTTTCTTTACTATATTGATAGATCGATCTCTTCATTTGTGGTTTGAATGTTTGGCTTATTATATGTCTGTCCCTCTTATAGTGCCATTCATGTAGAAATGGTGTCTTCTAGGGCGAGAAATTTAAGTTCACGTTAATGTGATCATTACATTCATAATGTAACTATAGGTTGGCAAGCCAGTTTGTGCAAATCAATTAATAGCACCATCCCTAACTACACCTCATTTGCACATTACTATCTTCAATTTTGAAATGTTTTTTTTTCACACTCAATTATTATTTCTTCTCACAACATCAAACTGTGTTAAAAAAACTGCAAATATAATTATTTTTCTTACAAGAATAACCTTTTATTAATATTTTCTTATTATTTAACTCTAATGATAGAAACTAATGTTTTTTTAAAAACTAATTGAATTTATAGAGAAATAAACTAACCTTACATGTTTTGAGACGAAATGGCAACTGTGAGAGTGGAATTTTTCTTCATAATGGTTATTGTCAGTGTTCTATATGGATGCTTTATTAGGTATGGATGCAATATTAGGGGAGGGCATGGTTCTGAAACCATACTTAGACTAACTGGTTCTCTAACTCTAATCATTGGAAGCATAGCTGGAATCGTTACGTGAATAAATGGTATTGTTCGAACGGTAGGTTTTCAGTTGTACCCATTTGAAATAAATTATATTTATTTTTAAGTATTATAATTTATAACCAAAAACATTTATTATTAATTATAAAAAAAATTCTAAGAAAAACTAAATGTTAAAAGTAAATTATTACGATTCAATCAAAATATAAAGCAACATGTGTCCAAGCTAAACTGATTAACATCAATTCTTGATCAGTAAGAACCGAAACTAAAGTGCAATCTATAGTTATTAAAATTAGAATAAAAATTGAACCATTATTTATGGTTCTCGATTTTTCAATTTTGGTTTCAGATTAGTTCTTGGTTCGGGATCAGTTTTGGGTCTAAAATCCCATCCCCGATTAGAGTACGAAGCTATTTGAGGACGCGCCCAATGTTTTCGTAACTGAATTGGAGGTAGGCAGTACAAAATTGAGATGGCTTTCGGCCGTTACAATCAAAGCCCATCTAAGTTGTAATTATATTCATAATACAGTTCGTGGACTACTTGAATATTGCTTAAAGTTTCATAATATGGCTCATTAAAGTTGGTTTAGTGATTAAATAAGAAATTTGTTTTTTGTTACACTTGTTCGTGCTCCTTTCCTACGTTAGTTGACACATTATGTCATGACAGAGAATACAATAAGATATTTTGAATATAAAAAAATATATATATATTTGTAAAATTGGACAGAATATAAGAAAATATTATTCTTTTTGATACAATAATGATATTATTACAAAAGACTAACACGACGTCATGTCGGACAGCTGATGCAACATTTGATATGACAGATCTCTTACCATAATCTCCACTACTATTAGTTAAAACATATTTAGTTAATTCACGAGTCATAATGTCACAAAAATATTTTTTTTTGAAGGAAAATCAAATTTTATTAATTAAATAACAACAAACCCGACATCAAGCCGGACAACTGAAGTTACAAATAGTGGGACAGACCCCTCACCATAATCACAACTTCTGTTAATTAAAACAAACATGACCAATTCGTGAGCCATTTGATTACGAGCAAAACAAAAAACAGAAGTTTCGATAATGGATAGTACGCAATACCGTTCGCTAATGGTTCCTCCAAAGTTGTCCAGCTCGACCCGTTTGTTATCATGTAAAGCCACGGCCTCCAACTCATACGAATGGAGAAACCATGTGATCTTGCTGCGGAATGCTTTACACAACATTTTTGATAACCTAAGAGACAAATCGACTCAAATCAGTTAGCATCATGCAGAGCCACGGCCTCCAACTCATACGGATGGAGAAGACCCGTGATCTTGCTGCAGACCGACTTAAACTAGCTTTCTCGATCAATCCTGCGATCAATATGGGCATCGTGAAATTCAAATTTTCCCAGCTCATTAGGTTTAATCGGATCAACCCATCGACACCAGGACTCCCCCCCTGTTTTCTTCCAGTACCGATACTAATAAGACACGTATTGAGTTTTGAGCTAGCCGAGGCCCCCTAATTCGGTATGCTTGCATCAATCTGCCCACCGACGCCAGATAACTCCGGTTCTCTCCCAGTACCGGCCTACCAACCAACCAAAAGCAAAACCCCTCAGCCCTCCATGCTCCACCATTGCAACCCAGATGCGACCCATCTGCAATTTCAGTCTCACCCGTCTCAGCCCATCCCCAAACCACCCGACCTCGCCTCCATCAAAACTCGATCTACCACCCGACCATGCCTCCATCAGACCCAGATCTACCTCCACAAGAGCTCTGCTCCTACCGCCGCACCACGCTGACGTCGTCGTCAGTACCACGCAGACGTCGACACCCATAGGAGATCGGCGTCGCGAGACTTCGCTGAATTGTGAAGAAACAAACCCTAAAAGTAGGGTACATGACGCTGCTTTGGTGGATGTTGCAACAAAATATTATTAATCATATATAAATAGAAGATAAGGTGAATTCTTAAACGTTAAATTAAACCCTATTATTATCAGGCCGATTAGCATGTACTATTTTAATAAAATATTCAATTAAATTTAGATAGTAATTTGAACATTTCCTTTCAGAAAAGGGTAAAATATGCTATAAATTATACTTAAGAATTTATTATACCATAATAAGAAATTTAAAATAGAAGTGATGTGCTCCTAGTCTTAATTGGTCAGGTCGTCCCTTCGGCGCTGTAACTTTTAAAAATTAGAGTGCTTAAAACAAGTCATCGTTTTGTATACATTAGCATAGGATAACATCATATAATTTCGGTCTTGTTATGTTGGCCTTTGGGATCGGAGTAATGATTAACAAGATAGCATGGAACATTCGTATTCATAGTCAAAAGTGAAATTGTTCTATTTATATGTACAGACGAACAAGTGCGAATGCATTTGCTAATGATGTTTTCATTAATCATAAACGAAAGTTGGGGGCTCGAAAACGATCATATACCATAAAATTACCTATAAAAAAAATAATGAGATAATTGCAAAATTAGACAAGTGTATACTACCAAATTGAAGAAAAAAAATGCCGTGTGAATTTCTTTTTGTTGTAAAATGAGTATTTTTTCCAAAAATGATAAAACTATCATTATAATTAAAAATGAAAAATTAGAAAGAAAAAAAAAAGTTTCTTCTTCTTACACTAGCTAGGAACACATTTCACCCATTTGAGAATCCAGAGTGCAACTGGCTAGAGAAGAAAAGAGGAAACTTTTATTTGTTGTAGTTAGAGTAACAATTTTTATTTTTGAAAAATATACTCATTTTGTAAAAAAGAAATTCAAAACATATTTTTTTACTATTAATATAATACACAAGACAGTGTACAGTAGTAGTACATAGAAATGTTTTGCAATTATCTCTGAAATAAACTATCAAAACCCAATTAGTCAAATAAACCTAGCAACAGGCAGTTGACTTGAACATCAATAATTGGCCATGAGAGGGAAAATTGGTAGGCACTTTGCTTACCAAACCAGAGTGTGAGGAGAGGCAATGCAGCTTTAAAGTGGCTTTTTGCTGTTTATGCAAGGATAATGAGTGAAATGGAAATAATTGTTTATTGCCTTTCCCATGCTAATTACATTATTTCATATTCTTTTTTATCACATTATTCCATGAGTCTGGTGATGTCTTAAATTCGTCGTGATACAGTTTAGTCGAGTTCAAATCTTAATTTATCAAAAAAAGTTACATAATTATTCTAACGGTGATAACAAAGACACATGGATGTTATAATTTGGTCGGCCTTAGTCAAAGTTACTTGGTTGGTGTAGTTGGTGATAAATTTTTAGAGAACCACAATTTACCTATACTATAATGACACATTTTAATTTTAATGAAGCTACAATAAAAAGTTTAATCTCAAGTTAGTTAGTTTCGATTTCCACTTTACTTTAATACCGTTAAAATTTAGACAAAAAAACCTAAAATAAACTTTAAAAATAAAAATACCCCAAAATTGATTTGTAATCATTTCAACTTAATTCGGCCCAGACCGGTAATAAGAAATCTGGTACGAACAATTGAACCGATTTGACCAAATCTCAATCTTTTCCTTCTTCGTCGCTCTCGTTTATCCGGCGGCTCGTGTCATGTGTTCAACATCATATTTTGTGGATTGTATCAATTGTTTATTTGTAATCAATCTCCAGCTTTATTATTAGTCGATTCGATCAATATCGTCTCGATTTTGATGAGGCAAACCCTTGAAGTTTACACAGTGAAGAATCTGGTAACTTCGATGTCGAATTCAAAGAGCAAATATGAAATCGTTGTTGGGATCAGCAACGACGACGGCGAGCAAATCGAACCCTAGATCTCGACCAGGACCAGATCAAAATCGAACGAGGACCCAGATCGAAATCGACCGACGACGAGATTTTCAATTTCTTCCCCAAATCAAAGAAGAATCATTGTCAAAGAAGGAGAATGGGGTGAATTTCCCTATGGTCGCTTCGGCGCCATTGGCAATTAGAGCTGTATCGACGGAGCTCAAATTCACTAGCGGCGATTCTGGCGAACCCATGTCGAGGAACACGAATCGCATGTTGTCGGTAGTGTCTTCGCCAAGCTGGTCGTCGCCGTCGAGCTCTTCTTTGTCCCTTCGTCGGCGGTTTGCGGGTCGAGCTCCTCCTTGTCGTCGACTCCGGCCAAAACCAGTTCTGGTTTGAACTAGTGCAATTGCCCAAATCAGAATTAGGATCTGGTCGAACCAACCCATTTGCCAAACCATACCGCAATTCTTGTTTATTACTGGTCTGAGCCAAACTAGGCTAAATTGATTTCAAATCAATTCGGAGGTATTTTTGTCTTTTAACAAAAAAATTAGGCTTTTCGTCCAAATTCTAACGGTATTAGAGAAAAGTTAAAAAATATAATTAACTGACCAGAGATTAAATTTTTTATTATAAATGTATAGTAAAGTGTAATACATGCAACTATAATATAAATAAATTGTAGTTAATGATACACATTTGAGTTTTGATTAAGTTGATGATTAAGAAGCACATATTAAGAAAATTGGCTAGAAAATATTATCAAAGAAAGTAAAAAACGTGTAGAGAAACATTTTTTGAAGGGCGATGAAGTATCACAAATAAAAATTCTCTCTAAAATAAGTATCATTTTGTACACTACACCAACTAAATCGATAACCTAAAGGAATTCAAGTTGCCTCCTCTTATCATCCTATCTAACTTTAGTATTGGACGGTCCAAATCAATTCTCTGATTCAATGAATTGAATGAAAGTGAAATTCTTGGCACCTTTCAATACAATCACATATAATCACATTAATTTTGCACCAAAGGTAAATTTACCTTGTCAATATGACATAATTTATGATCACCATTCACCAATTCAAACATTTAATCACAAATCATTTAATTATAAGCATATATTGTATTTGGGGTTTAATACTTGTTCATATTAGTCTTGAAATTGAAGGTTCAAGTTGCTTATCAAGGTGTCCACATTTAACAAACATCTTCATATTTTTCCCATCAATTTGAGTTTTAGATGAATCAAAATATTAAAATAATCAAAATGATGGACATAGAATTTGTATTAGTCAATTTATTGATATTTATTTTAAAATTTATAGATTGTATCATTTATTGTGACTATAATTTAGATCAAAAGAACCGCTTCTTAAAAAAAATTATTCGGAGATTAGTCGAAAATTATTGGTGGACTAATAAATTGAGATTTTTAAGAATATTAAAAATTATTTATATTATCGTATAAAAGATGTAATCCAAACGGTGACACTTTGTCATGTAATTGGTTTATCGTCGTAAACAACACACTTCATTAATGAATCAATTTGCGGAAAATGTAGATCACGAATTTAATACTGAGACGAAAATAAAATAAAGAATTAATCATTGCCACCAAAGTTAATAAAATAATTCTTCAGTTTTATTTAGAGTAATTAAAGAGAGAGAGAGAGAGGAATCTGGAAAGTGCATTGCCGATACGACACACTCACCCACTAATATACATTGCATTACACCATTTTATTTACGGTTTAGTTTTATAATATCGAGTTAATGAAGGCCCTTGCTTGCAATTTAATAATATTAAAAAAGTTTCTTCTCTTATCTCCTCTTCTTTGTCTCTCTCTCCTTCATGTCCGAACCGTTTTGCTTCTCTCACTTGCACAAGCAATCTCTCTCTCTCTCTCTCTGTTCTTCACAGCAAATTTTTACCCAGAAACAGTTTCGTCACCATGTCTTCTCCAAGCAAACGCAGAGAGATGGACCTCATGAAACTGTTAATCCTCTATTACTCTCTATCTCTTCAATTTGATTGCCAGGATTTTTTTTTCCGATTTTTGTTTTGTTTTTGCTCGATTTTGGTCTTTTAATTTTGTTGGGTTTTTCCTGTTTTTTCCAGGATGATGAGCGATTACAAGGTGGAGACGATCAATGATAGTATGCAAGAGTTTTATGTGGAGTTCCATGGACCCAGTGACAGTAAGTTCTTCAATACCCATATCTCCGTTTGGCCTTTTTTGGGATAATTACTGGAGATTTTGGTTTTTTTTTTGTTCATTTTTCTGGTTGAGCTGTGTTGACCGTCAGTAGACGCTGATTTGAGGGGAAAAAATTGAATCCAAGGTTTAAAAACTATTAGTCACTAGATGTTGTCACTGAGTTGTTCATTAGATTTTGCTGGGGAGTTTTGTTTCTGGTTCTGATTTTCAGTGCAATCTGTGGTTGAGATGGGATGTTTCAGATCCTTCTGGGTTTAAAGATAGTTCTGTTTGTTTATATGGGTGTTACTGTAGTTTTCAATCTGAGTTTCTGATTTTCAAATCTGAAACTCTTAGTTCTATAACTGTAAAGACTAATTGGAGATTGAGTTACTGGTGTCTTGTTTTGTTCTTCAAGATTTGTTGATTGCGATCTACTTGTTTGACTGTTTCCTTTATCTGTTGTTGATTAGTTCCAATTTTCTAATGAGGGACTATGGCAGGTCCTTATCATGGCGGAGTCTGGAGGATTAGGGTTGAGCTTCCAGATGCTTACCCTTATAAATCACCCTCCATAGGTTTTATTAATAAGATCTACCACCCAAATGTTGATGAGATGTGAGTATAAGTGAAAATTGATGTTCTATATTTGGGTATATGCACTTAATTTACATGCTTATATGTAGTATGTATGTCTGATTAAAGGATGTCTAAATTCAGGTCTGGCTCAGTTTGTTTGGATGTGATCAATCAGACATGGAGTCCTATGTTCGGTAAGCTGATAAAAAGCCTGTTCTTGATAATTGTCCTCTTACACCAAAATTTAATATTGGTCTTAAATGCTGACACCCATATTTACAGATCTGGTAAATGTGTTTGAAGTATTTCTACCTCAGCTTCTTCTGTATCCTAACCCATCAGACCCATTAAATGGAGAAGCTGCAGCTATGATGATGCGTGACCGAACTGCTTATGAACAAAGAGTTAAAGGTACTTGTGTTTTCTTCTTTAATCAGCATCCTGTGTATGCATTTCTTATCAAGTGTTTGGAGAGTAATTGTCTGCTCTTTTCTTATTTACAAGTTTGTGCATGGGTTCAAGAAACTTTGTATACCTGCAACTACTTCTTTGTTACGTTTATACACCCTTTGACGATTAAGTCGGTGAAAGTATAGTCTATGAATGAAATAGGATTGATGTTGTCTTGAGGGATCCACTATTTCAGATATGATATTACAGATGGAAATGCAATTTCCTCCTTCTGACGACAACACAACTTTATTCTTAGCTCCTGAGTGAGAAAAGCCAGTGGCATCGATGTCATTGTTGAAAAATGGGTGTCTTGCATACATATACTATCTCTGTGTAGCTGCTATATCTATCTGTAGAAATTAATCATCAGTGTCCCATTTAGAATTTCTAGTTATACTTCAGTTGAAGTGTCAAGCGCAGAAGATAATATTATGCGGGAGATCTCATGTGTTTTCTGTATGAACTTTAACATGTTTGCTTGGGCATTGTGAACTTGAAAGATCATTCAACTTAATAGAAATAACAAGTAGGATTTCTCAACTAAGCAGCATAGCTGTATTTGATTGCTTAACATGCCTAACCTGATTCAGACAGTTAACGGAAATGTCTCGAGTCTTGACAGCTATCAATGACTTGGCTAAGGATTGACTTTCTCAAACCGTACACTAATATTTGGGGTTACATACGTTTTTAGGTTTGTTGATTGTTTGATTGTTGCATGTAATCCAGAGTTCTGTCAGAAATATGCCAAGCCAGAAGATATAGGAGCTGCTCCAGAAGAAAACTCAAGTGACGATGAGATGAGCGAAGACGAGTATGCATCGAGTGATGAAGGAGTAGCGGACCACGCAGACCCATAGAGGGTTGTGGCCTTGCCATTTCAACTGTGTAATGTACATATTGTTTTTAGCTTATTCATTTCCAAGCAAGACTGCTACAAAGATCAAATTTATCCTGTTTATCTCGTGTGGATGTCAATGTAAATAAATGTACAATTGGTTTCGTCTCCTAAATGTATGTGTTGTGCTCCTTGGAATCAAAATATGGTCTTTGTCGAATTTATTCTGTATCACTGCTTCTTGGACTACTGCATTATCTCTATCTGTGTATGCAGAGCTTAACCCGAAGGAGATTCAGGACAATGGTTTCATGTATTTCAGTTTTTGAATGTTGGGATACTTGAAGGATAAAATTAATCCATTTCAAATAAATGACATACGACAACTTGTCATTTTGCCATCAATTGGGGTGGGCTCTACGAACTAAAAACACATACATCATGTCATTTATATGGATATGTTTCTCCATTGTACTTGATCAATCAATTATCAAGTACTTGGTGATATCTAAATCTGTTTTACTCCCTTTTTTGGTCGTTCTCATGCTCTTTTAAATGCTACTAAGTACTAAGTTCATTTTCTTCTCCTTGACAAACTGGTTGCTCGTCTTTTTACTTTGTCCATCTTATATGCACAAACATCCAACGACTCAACAACTTCTCACGTGTTTTAATATTTCAACCAACCTGCTTAAATCATGTGGTTAAAACCACCATTTAATTATTTGTTTGACCCCATAGTTTTTTCTCCATAATTCTAACTTTGCACTCACTCATGCACTTGTCTTGTCAATCAACACCACATATCCACGTCACATTCGTTTAAACATATCTAGTTAGTTATGTTGGGGAGATTTGAGTCTTATTTAGAAAGAGCATTCAAGGAATTTCTTATACACATTAGAGCCCACATTTGACCCGAAAAGACTGGTCTATTAGATTTTTATACTCAAATGTGCATGTAAATTCTACTTATACTTAATAATTTTTCGACGTGAAACTTTAAACTCGCATGTGAACATAACAAGTTCATACATCACCATTGCAAACAAGAAATGACCTAAAGACTATCCTAAGCGTCAGCTTTATACGTGTCATGTGTTCGACTAATAACCTAAGTGGGGCTCCCCTTGGCAATCTGTTGCAGTCCTCCAAATCAATAAATATTATGTGTAGGTCCTACTCCTCTTCTCGTAACATTGCATCAGTTGGCGAAGCAAGTGAACGACATGAGTTGATGAACTTTCTGACGTGGGACTAAATTGATTATAAATATAATAAACCATTCGGTTCAATATTCTATTAAATACTCTCCCATACAACTTCATTGCGTGACAAATCTGTTGGGGAGATCTGGGCCTCACCTAGGAGGAGCACCCAAGGAAAGCCCATACACACATTAGAGCTCACCTTTGACCCAAAAGACTAGCCTATTGGGTATAGGGTCCAATGTGTATATAAACCCTAAACCCTCTTTATACTCAATACTCTTCCGATGTGGGACTTTGAACTCACATGTGGACATAACAAAATCAACTTGTTCTCACGATAGTTGAAACAATCTTGAATATCACTCATATTCTTATACAGAGGTACTAGCTAGTGTGCTTCTCCTTCATTCATCTCTCGTAGTTGGTTAATTTGTCAAATCTTATTGAACAGGTAAGGAAAATCATTTCTTCAAATTTTAATGAGGATTAATTCATCTGCACCAAACACTTTCCTTAATTTCATATTATTCAATACTTGTTTTACAAAAATCAAGATCTTATTATGCTGTGGCACTCCCTAAAAATAACCTTGACATATCCAAGTAGCTACGTCGACCCACCCTTTTATATAAGGAAAAATCTAGTTACTTATATTCCCCCACTCCACTCTTATAGGTTATTAAGTGAGAAACTCTCTTTTTTGTACCAAGTACTGTTAACAAATACTACATCAAACGCAACATCTTCCTTGCTTTCACGAATACTTTCATAACCTTCTCATCCATCCTCCCAAAATTGTCCATTACTTGCTTCATCCAAACCTACTTGAGGTGAATAAGTATCGAAAATATTAATTTAATATAATATATTTTCTCATAACCATTTTAAGAAATAGTATTCTCTCTCTTCTATGGATGTATCCAAACTCGATGGATACCTGATTGGAACGGGTAAAACTCAAAACAATTTGAGTTTGGGGTTTTTGAGTGAGTGTGGGGCGACCTATACCTGATCCGACCCGCACCCGAAATCATTTAAAAATAATAATTATATTATATTATATGTTATAATATTATATTATATTTTAATACAAATATAGTTTATACTTCTAACTTAATATTCGTTACTATTCAATTTTCATTTCTCGTTAAGAATGAGCAGGTCGAGTGTGGTTTTCGCGAAACCCGACCCGCTGCCATTCCTACCCTCTTTCTATTCACTTTCACAATATATTCAACCAACTTCTTGTCTACAATAATGCTCACTTTATTTCGTTCTCTACATGTATACCAAAGGGTGTGCCCCCAAAGACTCGACGATGTTAGCTTTCTCACCCATCCGCTTGGTCTCTTGAACACATGTGATGCTAACCTTCCTTCGATGCATCACCTCCAGGACTCACACTGACCTAGCGGTTCGAGTATCCACTGATATGAGACATTTCGTAACTTTTAGAAACCCAAAAAGTCCCACATCTTAGTTTTCTTTTTCCTCTTTTAGGCCATTTTAGGGCCAATGTAGCATGGAATATGTTGGTTACCATGGTTTGATTGTAGGAATGCTTGGACCTGGATTTGGAGCGTAAACTGGAGCAAAACAGTGCAGAAAAGATGAGCAGCAGAGGAAAGACGTGTGTCACAAGAAGGCGATGCATGTCACAAAGAGAAGAGACGCGCATCACAACACCCTAGAGAGTTGTGACGCACGTCACAAAAGAGGAGAAGCGTCACAACACTCCAAAGAGTTGTGACGCTCCAAACGTCACGCACGTCACGCTAGCTCAAAAGATATGACGCGCATCACACTGCAGTCGAGGACAAAAAAACTATAAAAGGGCTCCAAACTCTAGGGATCCGTAGACACCTTCACTTTTAGCCACCTTCTCCATCTTTGAGAGCTCCAACACTATTCCATTGCTTGGAGAGCTCTCAAAGTCCAGCCCGCCACCATCCATCACCAAATCCACCATTATCCTTTGCATCCCTTTGAAGACCAAAACTCCTAGCAACATTTCCTTCAAAAATTCACCAAGGCATCCACCAATAGATCAAGAGGAGAGTTTGAAGCCACTTTGGAGAGCATCTAGTCCACTATGGGCATTAGTTTGCATTTCTTGTCTCCTTTAGCTTTATTCTCTTGTATTTTGATTTCTTTAAACTCAAGCACCATGATTTGAAGTTAGAAACCCTAAATCATGGGTGCTAGGTATTTTTGTTAATTAAAGCATGATTTTCATTCTTGATGCATGATTGAATGGTTCGTCTATTTTGCTATTAATTGCCTGCATATATTGACTGAGGATTGTATTTAGGTTTTAGCTCATAAACGATTCCGAGAAGAACTTTTGTGAGTGTATGCTTGAATGTAGGTGCTTGTTGATTTTATGCATGTTTTGGCTCAATATTGACTCCGAGAGGGCCTTTTGTGGGTGGACATAAGTAGATTTGAGGGATCGGCTCGTAGAGCATTTTTCCTTGGTCAAAAACAGATGATCTTATTGCATTCAAAAGTTGGTAATAACATCCCGAGAAGGTAGTCAACCACAGAATAGGCTGCTTCTAATGTCGAGAGACAGATTCAATGTCTAAGATTTAGGCCACCTTTCATATGCATGCTTGATTGAATTGAATTGCTTGAATTGAGATCTTGTCATCATTATAGCACCTGTGATTGCTAGGTTTGATAGAAAACTTGCATTGACTTTTCGTATTACTTGTTTTATGTATGAACTTGCTACATGTGATTGATTTGAAATTTGAAGTGTTGATTTGGAAATTGCGATACTTGTCCTCGTGATCCTTTGAAGTGATAAGAATTTGCATGAACACATCAATTGTATTTTTATTGAAATCTCAACCTCCAAACCAATTTGAGTATTTTCGATACTTTTTATAACACACTGAAGCATTTTGCCTTAAAAATACACCCCTATATGATCCCCGAGAGTTCAACCCGAATTTTAGCCGAAACTACCATTTTACTTAATATGATTGCAGTATTTGCCCGAGCCCTAAAGGCACAGCGCAGTGAAGTGGGTGTCGTGTGGGTATCACCCACATTCTAAGATGTTAATGATATAGTAAAACTCTGTTAACCCAACTTCTGATCTCTTATTATTTCGCGACACATCTGGGTACAAGCGTGACACATTGCTTTTGGACAACGTCCTAGTAGCCCTTGCACGTTATCACTGCCCTGTGGACTGACATGGCTAGGGCTGATCAAATTAAAATGGGGCTGGAAAATCGATCTGAATCGGACCGAAACTGGATGAAATTGGTCCAGTCTCGGTTCTAAAATTCAAGAACCGGAACAATCCTGATTCGATTTTGGTTAAATTTATTGAAAACTGTGATTCACCGAATAAAAAAAATAATGGTTTAATACAAACACGTGGAGTGATATGAGTCTTTGATCTCCACTAATCGTTTCCTATGAAGCTTCCATGTGTACCAATTTTAGACCGGAAACCAACACATCATCACTTCTTTCTCTCCGCGTCCCACACCGATTCACCGACACCGCCTACGCCGTGGAATCTCCCTACCTCATCTTCTTCTCTGCTCGTCTTTTCCGCCTATTTTCTTCTTTCATGGTCGACGTCATGATTGTGACAACTCAATATGACAAGGGTATATTCAGGTGCGGCGAGGCTGTCACGGAGCGTGGTTCCGTCATGACACCACCGTGATACGCGCCGCTTCCCACACGAAGCACACATCTCCAAAAGGGTTTTGAGATCCCTCTCTCTTCTTGGATCCCTTGGAGATTGATTGGGCTCTCAAGACCTCAACATCAAGAACGCCAATATGTGAGGAGATTTGGAAGATATCTTCTCTTCAAGACTTTATGGATTCTTGTCTTTTCTCTTCAACTTGTTGATAAATTATGTTGTCTATGACTTGATTTGCATCTATTGAATGCTAGTGTAAGAACTTACATTCTTGCATTTGAAATATTTTTTATTATTCTTGTGTGCTTGGCGGATGTGGGTTAGTGTTTGATTTGTATTGCTATCTTATTTGATCAACTTGATTTCATTTTGGTTTAATAGAATACCTTAAGAGAGGGGTTTGTCCTTTCTCCATCTCTGTTTCTCTCTCATCTCTCTCTTCAAACTTGCAACCTCACACGAGGATTAAGCTTCCTAACCACTAGACCAGGACAAGCATATTGTTGAGATATATCAAAGTTAAATTTTATTCTATTTAAACTTAATATCTGGTTTTTATTTTCGCTCATTTTTGGTCGGTGTTGATTTCATTTTCTAAAAACCGGACATCGGTTCGGTCATCAGTTTCAAGTACCAGATCCGGTTAACTGGGATTGAGCACCCCTAGCCAATGAACATCGAAACTTTAAGCGAAAGTGAATATAAGATATTTTGTTTTTATCAAAACACTTCACAATTACATTAATTAATTATAAGAAAATGCACCTGATAAAAAACATGATGAAACTTTAATGTTTCTCATAAATCTTGAATTTGCTTAATGTCGATCTCATATATCTCTTGATCAAATTCATCACCGAACAATTTATTGAAATATTATTTCCAATTTTGTTTTAATGTCTTCACCTCTAACTAAAACTTGTTTATTTGCATTATTTATACTTCGTGTTTCTTAATATATAATTTATTTTTTCTGTTCAAGAAAATCTGTCGCCTGTCGATACCATTTTGAGGTTTGTGACATCATTCTTTGTTTTTAAATCTCTATTCACATTTGATTCGCCTCGCCTACAATATTTCTTAAACTCTCTCCTTACATAAATGGTCATCTTGTTCCGAAAATATTTCATCGCTCTCCTATATCCCCCACTCGTCTGGGTGATTACCTCTTTTCCCGAACTGGTATGACTGCAGAATCTCATCCATCCTTCCAAAATCGTCCCTAACTTGTTTCATCCCCACCTACTTGAGGTGAATAAATATCGACATTATTCTATCTCTCGAACTCTTCACTTCCACAACATATCCGTTCTCTCTACCAAAGTACGCGCGTGATGTTAACCTTCGTTTGAATGACTTTCGCTGACCTAGCGATTAGAGTTCCCACATTTTAAGATGCTAATCGAATAGTGCAATTAACTCTTAGTTGTGCCTTTAAAAGAAAGGATCATTTTTAATGTACAAACGTGACACATTGCTTTTGGACAACGTCCCAGTAGCTATTACACATTATCACTACACTAGGTAACAGATGTGTCATGGGGACTATGTAATGGGAATGAAAATACTGATTAGGAAAAAACTTCATCTCTTTTGTGGGCCAACTCTAATGATAAATCTCTGACAATCTTATGGCCTATTATACTATATAGCTACTAAATTTGAAGTTTACTTTTGCCGCTACAGATAAAGATTCCACTACTAGCCAATGAAATATACCAAATTAATTACTACATGCATAGTTCAACAACAAAATTAAAAAAGAGTGTTGCCAATTATTTACAACAATTAATCTATGACACTATGGGGTTTGAAATAACAGAGAGACCCTATACTAACCCAACCCAATGAGCCAAACAGAAGTTGTACACATTTGAATTTTCATCACAATCATACACCAACAGTTATAAATGGCTTGGCCTCCTTTTTCCAGCATCTGTTCTCAGCCTCTTTACAGGATTTGCCCACCCAAGGCCGCCACCATTCATGGGCTGTCCCTGAGCCTGGCTTGCCCATCCCTGCTGCTGGGCTGCTGCTGATTGCCGTGTTTCCCTTTGGACTGAACCGGGACTTCTAATTCCACGACCCATGCTTGGAGGTGAGACTGGTCCTGTTGAGCTTGTCCGTGGCGTTTTTACCATCGATTTTTCCCTATCTTTCCTCTTCTTCTTGCACACCACCAATTCTCCTGGATGCAGCGGAGAATTTTCCCGCTGATATTGCTGTTCCCGGCTGCTGCCACCTAACTTTGACTCCTTCATGTGCACTCCTCTGACCCTTGAGGAGGAGTCTTCACGTTGCAATGTCTTTTGTGCTTCAGGTTCCACCTCATTCATCAGCTTGTGTCTCTTGCTTAGCCCAACTCCCATTGCCCTTGGAGGTGGTCCAGAAGAGGTAGATACTGGGCTTGAGAAAGAGAGTGCACTCCTAGATTCTCGAAAATCTGTATCTGGAAATGCAATCTTCAAGATATCGAAGAAGAGATCGTGTACTTTCCTTGCTTCAGATCTCACCTGCATATATAATGTACTCATAACATGACACTTTCCTTATCAAATGTGATGCAGTAATAAACCACATGCAGTTGTTTCACATCATGTACAACACTAAAGCCATATACATATATTTCTTCAACATGCAAAATTGTGGTTACTTTCAGTAAACAATGGGAAACGGGAAACCAGTGATAGCAAAGAAAGCTGTGTCTAGTCTTAAACCTTCTATAAGCTTCATTTTTCTGGACCGAACTTAACCAACAACAATCTTTCAGACTGAAATAATAAAGAAAGCATCTGGACTAGCAAATATAGTAAGGCATACTAAAGTATTGATAAGGGTGGTCAAGGTAGGACTCTTGAATTACCAGGACTCCCTACCCTTTCCTCGAACAAGAGATGCTAGATCTTACACACGCTCGTTAATCACCAACTATCAAAAATTTGGAACCAATTACAATCATATTATTATAATAGCAAAAATGAAAGTAACAATGTCAGAAGGAAATCATACTCCATTTCCGAAATAGAAGCATACGGTGAAGTTATAGAGCCTCAATTAAGTAAACACCCAAGGACAAAACACTTGATTCCAAAATTTTGATGTGAAGATATTGATGAAGCAGCTATACGCAAGCACAAGTACAGAAAGTGTTCATACCTCATGAGAGAACCCATAGAAACTCATTGCACTCTTTAACATAAACTGCACGTCAAACACGAGTTCCATCACTCCATTATACTCTGATCTGTCGACACGATGATCAATCTTGCGTAAATCCAAAAGATTATTCCCACTTCCACTGGTGTGACTAGAGCTTTCAATCCTCTTCCACAAATCTGTCAGAAGAGGCACAATCTGATGACCTTCTTTATCTATTCTTCTTTGAAGCTTGCTAATTACATTCTTGCACTGCAAATAATAGAAAATTGTAAGTAAGGATTTACAATAACTTAGTCAGGTAACAGAAAAGTAAGTAAGAAATTGTAGTTATGCAGTGAAAAACCTAGTCAGGGAACAGAAAAGTGTCCAATCATCAATCATAAGTCATAACTTAGTTTTAACTTATGTGTTCGTCTCCTCTCTCAACCAAAACAGATTTACACGATACAGAATCCAAATAAGAATCATGTTAGATAGACAAGTATAACATGGCCAACAGATATCTCAGTCTTCATAGATCCAGCATAATCTTCCAGAAGAACTTGACCTCCCCCAATAACTCATAACTAAATGCAAGTGCCAGAAAGTAAATAGAACACTGGATTGATTAATATGAAGAAATAATTTTGAAATATATCAATGCCCATTCTCTTGCAAGCAATCTTATGTTATAGTAGATTATAGAAGCATGGAATATTATAAATGGCTAAAATGTCTGTATACTGCTTGTACAAAATAAATAAAATACCAGATTGCCAAAAGTATGTGACCCTAAAGAATAATTGATTGACCACATTCGAGAAATATATAAAGGATATTAAGTTAGAGCAAGGAACGCAGTGAGATACCATTAACTCAAGAATTTCATGATAAAATAGGGACCAGAAATATGGCTTATTCAATTGACACTTACCCTTCTCTGGATAATGTCTGACATCTTAGTACCACAAGTTGATATACCACCTGTACTCAAAGCTTTATTGTCCCAGTCTTCTCTGTTGTGTTCACCAGCATCATCAGGTGGAGCAGACATGCAATTTAACCTACTAGATTTTGGTGAAGGTTGTGATTTTGTGGCATTAGCTGTTCTCCTTGAAGATGCATTCCGTCTGCCTTTCAAGGATGATTCACTCTGTTCATGCTTTAAAGCATGTGCTTCCACAGATTTGGGTTCAGAGTCAGTCCTAAAGTGAGCTTGATATTTATTTTCAATTTGGAATGGCAACTGAGATGACATCTCATTGCTTGACTTCTCTTCCTGCTTCTCAGTAGTATGCCGGGGACGAATCCTAATACTACGTTTTCGTTTTATCTTTGGCTGCAGAACTTGCTCATCTTCACCTTCATCACGGTCATGAACCAAACTTCCAGACTGCTGGCGGTCTATATGAGAATCCCCAGAAACTACTATTTCGCCTTCCTCTAGATCATCCGACTGCAAAAAAAGTTAGTGAAATTAAAAATGAATATATCTTACACATAACTGAGCATCGACATGGAGGACAACACATACCAGCCTTTTTGAAAGAGAACTTGGCCTAGCATCTAAAGCAGACAGAGATCCGAATTTCTGAGAAGAAAGAGATGGGGAAACTATCTTAGTCATTCTTCTACTCTCAGAGGAAGACCCTGAGGACCCGCCTTCTTCTAGTAAATGGTTATTTTTAGTGTTTTCAGAGGCAACTGGATACCCGTATCTACCATCACAAACATCTTCAGATTGTTCTTTGTCTGTCAAGGGCACCCCCACAGCTGCACTAACTTCATCATCTTCGAACTCCTCAATTTCCGCCTCTTCTTCATGCACAGAATATACATTTGCCTCGTCAGAACTAGCTTCTGAAAAATCTTCATTTTCATCATCTATTTCCTTATAATTAGGATACTTTTTCCCTTTGGGACGTCCCCTCTTCCTTTCACTGGTTTCCACAATAGTGCTAGCTAACATAGCATTTTTCAACGGTTTTTTTGATAAACTAGCAATACAAGAATTGACTTCTCTTGTATTGGCTCTAAGCCACTTGGGTACCTGATCATACCTTGTCATCTCTTCAGCCCAATCCAGTTCCTCGTCCATCTGATCAAATAATTCAACTTCTTCATCACTCCTTGCAATCATGCGATTTACCTCCAGCAAAGAGGGGACATCATGGAGGGTCTCTTGGTACCTCTCCTCGTCATGCAATAATGTCTCCAAAGTTAAGCGTCTCTCTTCATGTGTTGTTCTCTGATCAAAACGCCCAGCATTAATGACCTCATCAGCCATGTCAATCTTATATTGTTGAATGTTATTCCTTATCAGACTCTCAATAGAACCAATATATCTATCTTTCCCTGCAAGGTCATCTTCCATATCAACTGAACCTCCAGTTCTATATTCATCCTCTTTCTGATGGCTAGCTATTTTGTCAACAACAGCTTCCATGTAAATGACTTTGACCTCCCTTTTCTGTCCAATGCGGTGGGCTCTAGCAACTGCCTGCTCCTCATTTTTGGGGTTTGGGTCGGGATCATAAATGATAACAGTATCAGCAGACTGAAGATTAAGCCCACGGCCAGCTGCACGGATGCTAAGCAAGAAGATAAAGCAGTCAGAACCAGCACCATTGAAATCCACAATAGCCGACTCACGGTCTTCTAAGCTAGTTGTTCCATCAATTCGCCTATATACAAGCTGCCGCCATTGCAAGTACTCCTCTACTATATCCAAGAGTTTTGTCATGGTACTAAAAAGCAGTACCCGATGTCCGGTCCTCTGGAGTTTTACGAGGATTCTATCCAAGATCCACATCTTCCCACAAGACTTTATAAGGAAATCCTTGGAGAAGTCATTGAAGTAAGGAAAATTCAGCAAAGGATGATTGCAAGCCTTACGTAGCTCCATACATCTGTTATTTAAAGTCTTATATATCTTAGTCTGATAATTTGGATTCTTTTGAGCTTTGCGCTTCTCGTCTTCGGGATCAACACGGAGAGTACCAGTAGCTTTGATCCAATCATATATAGCACTTTGGATAGCCGACATTTTACACCGTAAAACTATGGATACCTGAAATAAGATGTTGTTATTAGATGTATCCCCCATAACTATAAGATAAATAGAACGATGCCACCGAAGGAAATAAATAACAGCATACCTTTGGAGGAAGTGAGCCTTCCACATCTTCAACCCGACGTCTAAGCATAAAAGGCTCTAAAATTTGATGAAGGCGATGGATAATTATCACCTTCTTCTCTGTCTCAAGCCAATCATCCTCAGCATCATGAGTAGGGGCTTCCTTTTGAAAGGGTTTAGAAAACCAATCATGAAATGCCTTCCGGTTATCAAATACTTCAGGAAGAAGTAGATTCAAAAGTGACCAAAGTTCCTTCAAATCATTCTGCCCAATAAAAACTAGTCCATGTCAGCCTAAACCAAGTATTTAGTATAAAATAAAAATATATGATCCAACATGGGATTTTTAGGCACTTGAAAGAACCAATCCAGTCAACCATCTAGAATTGAGACACAATTTAATCCTCATTGTTTTGAATCAAAGAGGATAAGCTTTGGATTGATGGTAAAGGTACTGCATGTTAAAGATTCAAGTAAAGGAAACAGCCTCTGCACAAATATGGAGGTAATGTGTGTACAAAAATAACACTCATGCACTGGGTCACCATTCATTGTTTACACCAAAGCATTTATCGTTATAAGTTTTTGAGATCACTATAAAGATGGGCATACAAAAGCTATTTCAGTTTTAAACCCCTAAACTCAAACCAGTCATCAATTACAAATTTGGTTTGAGAACTTAAGAAACAGGAATGTCTTATTTCTTTCCAGTAAATTGAAGCCGCAATGATCTCTAAAACAAGTCTTGGAATACTTTTGTCCGTCCTACCAATGACAAGAGTGTAGCATCCAACAAGATTTCATTCAGTTATTTTATCTTCATACAAACCAAATTAATTTTCACAATTATCTTCCTAGGTGCTACTACTAATACGTAAAAACAGTAACAACAGGCAAAATCATTAGAACATTCCTTGATAGCTTAACTATGAAGGTACTTAAATGGATTTACATCAATCCATTTCCAATGACCATGTTCTTGTAGTAAACTGATAGATAACAAACACTGGCAATAAAAATCCTGACTGGTCAATTATCATACACTGATAGTCTTCAAAAAGGTTTTGAACTCTTTGTTTGTATATTTACTATTGAATCGCGGTATAAGAAGTCCACCAATTTCAAACTTCACAGGTAAGAGTGATATAAACGAAAAATATATTTAACTTTAAATGCCATTGCCTTAAACAACTGAACTTGGGTCTTACAGGGCTGTCCTGACATTACCTGCAACGGTGTCCCGGTGAGAAGAAGACGCCTTTGACAGCGATATCTATCAAGATCACGTGCTAAAACTGAATCTCTATCCTTCATCCGCTGTGCTTCATCAATTACGATATACTTCCAATCGATTTTTGAGAGTTTAGACCGATCGTACATGATAAACTCATAAGTAGTCACAAGGACATTAAATTTCATGGCAAGAACCTCCTGAAAGCAAATACAAAGTAAAAATCAGCTATTCATAACCCAAAAAAAATCAACCGCCAACAACACAAGTAGATAAATTGTTCGTACTTGGGAAAATAACTTTGACCGCTGATCCTTTCCTCCGACATAGTAAATGCATGATACAGAAGGCAGCCAATTATGGAGTTCACTCTGTGATGTTAACTTTATTAGCCTCGTCAAAGATTATGGAGCATACAGTCAGACAAAAGTCAAATGAACAACAAAGACACTAACCTTCCAATTCACCAGAACAGCATTTGGAACAATTATAAGATGTGGACCATAGTTTCCTTTGAATTCCATTAAGTAAGCAATCAAAGCCATTACCTGCATAGAATAATATAATTACTTTTATATGACTTGCATTAAAAAGTTACTAAGACAACTTGAACAGCCATGTATGACTAATTAAGAGGCTAAAAACAAACCAAACATGCATTAATAACAAACCCTAAGAAGAAATAAAGGCAACTTAGGCAAGAGCATAAAAAGTTTAAGAAATTAATGGATGATGATTTAATCTATACCCAAAAGATTCACCTGTACAGTTTTTCCCAAACCCATCTCATCTGCCAGGATCCCATTTAATTTGTTGTTATATAAAGAAAGCATCCATTGCAAACCAACCTGCATGGATGAACACAAAAAAAATAGTTCAGTTGCTTGCAACACAAGAATGGTGACGGACTACAATGAAGGAAGGAAAAAGAAACAAAAATTAACAGATTCAACAAGCGCGACTTACGAGCTGATAATCTCTCAAAGTTCCAAGCCGTAAAATTGAGGGCTGTCTAACGACCCTTTCACTCACAGCATGTGCAAGATGATAATACCTGGTCATGCCCATTAAAGAATCCATATGTATTAGAGACTTCTAGTAATTAAAGACTATCAATTGAAAAAAGAAATACAGTAATACCCATAACAGATTCCAAATCATATATAAGGAAATTTTATTGTATGTTCGACACCTCCCAGCACTAAGCTAACATATATTTGAACCACACCCCCACAATGATATCCAAAACATGATTTATCACCAACTCTTCTATATTTCTTGCTCGGCGTACCCTGATCCCACTTATAAATCAGAAGATAGCTGACTTACTTGTTAACCGATGAACTCTCCTTGGGTGCATTCATCTCCATAAACTGATTTCGTATCATTACTTCCTCTCCAGCACAAGAGGCTGCAGCCCTAACTTCTTCTTCAGAAAGGCCCTTTTATCAGCAAACATAACAGATTAGATTCTATCAACAAAAAGGCAAATGCATAGAATAGCAAACAGGTTTCACTCATCAGAGAAGCAAATGCTTGCTAAATCTAATGGGTTGAAACTTGAGGAGAGACCACGTTAAGAGTAAACATAGGAGGATAAATCTTGCCTGCGATCGTGCAGCTGCTGCCGCAGAATTTGCTGCCTCCTCCACTTCCTGCTGATTCTTGGCAGCTGTTATTTTACTTCCAAGCTTATGAAGATATTCTTCAGTCTGTGACAAGAAAGATGATAGAACAGCATATCTCTCTGCAGCATCACCTGGCATACTTGTCTGCTGTTCCAGCAACATCTCCCTGTATCTTTCTACATCATTGTTCTTCAATGCTTCCATCCTTTTATTCCGATCATCATCCTTTCTCTTTGAAAATTCTCGCAACATTCTCTCATGATACTTTGCTACTCCCCTATTGCGTGCAGTTCGTGCATCACGGATGGCCCAATGAGCCTCAAGAAGTTTCTTTCGCCACATGAAAATAGATTTGAGCTGCTTCTCTCTAATGGCCTTTTGTGCGACCATAACTTGCCTATTTAACTCAAAACGCTGGCGATCACACAGCTTCACAAACTTGCGATATGGCCTATCAGGCATTGACATTATTTCCTGCTGCTGTTTATCAACTTCCTCCCTCAAGCGGGACTGTAGATCCATCAGCCGAAGCTTTTTTTCCTCGATTTGTAACCGCATGACAAGATCTGGCCTAATTCTTTTCCTCTCTAAATTGACTGCTAATAGATCACCAATCTTCTTCAAACTTTCAGTCCTTTTCATACTTATTACTTCTGTCCCTTCTTCAAAGAGAATGTCTTTCACATCATATGCCAATGTTAGATTATTATTGCTATTAACCATCATAGCTGAGCCAAATGAATCATGTTTCCTAGTGAAAAAAGGAAAATCAAACAGTGGCCCGTGATACTTTCTAGCTGAGCCAATATCTTTTGACTGGGGCAAAGTACTGGATTGTACTGCTTTCTTAACCTGCATAGCATCAGGTCCACCAACCTGTGGCAGAACAGATTGTCCTCTATCTGCAATAAAATCACTTCTACCAGTGTTTTTCTGATTTCCATGGTCAACTTCCTGGTCAGATTTGATAGCTGAGACAGTTGCTTGCTGTTCTTCTTTTCCAGCGGATATAACAGGTTTAGGTTCCTTCATCACCGCCGGCAACTGTTGACCTTGCACATGAACTGTCGATACAGCTGCCTTATCTTCTTCTGCCACAGCTTCCTCTTTTGAAAAATTTGGTCCATTAATTACTGTTACTGATGGAGAACCTTTCTCACCGGAGTCCAGATGCCGCATATTCTCTTCTGTAATTTTGCCAGCGGCTTTTTCCTGATTATTTGTTCCGGCAGGAAGAAAAGCAGCCGGCGGCTGCTGCTGAATTTCAATGGGTGGAGGAGCAATAGCTCGTAGAAGCTCTTGTGGAAGAGAACCTTCCCCTTTCTGCCAACCAAGATATTCAGTTTATAAATTAACACACTTTGCCAAAATTTATTAAGTACATCAGACGTTTTCACACTTCCAGAAAATGCAAAACATGGAAACAAGGAAGCAAAATATTATGAATGTGCATGCATGAGAGAGAGAGAGAAATGCAAACCTTTAGCCTCCTGAATGCTAGTATTTGTGCCTTAAGAACATGCAACTGCATTTTGGTGAATCCAAACCGCTGCGGATGCATCTGGACCATCTCTCCATCCTGTGAAGAGAACTGATTTGCTGAACCAGTATCATTAGGAGGAGCAGAAGCTTGTGGTGACGATCGACTTGACTGCCTAAGATACTGCATTTGTGAAGTTTCTGCACTATTGGATGAATTTTTGGCGTGCAACGAATTATCTAAACCTTGGCTGATATTTGCAGGTGACGACTGTGGGGGATGCATGGGAAGCATTCCATTACCAGCCACAGATGAGTGTCTAGATGACAACTGATTCTCTCTCCCATTAGCAGCAAACTGTTGCCTAGCAATGTTCCCAGCATTATCTAAATACCCAGCTGTTGAGCCAAATGCACCCGATTGAATTGCCTGCCTAGCTTTAGCAGACCCAGGTTGCCCAGATACATCACTGGAGGAATTACCACGGGGAGAACTCTCACTTGGACCTGGTGGAGAAGTAACCTGCTGTGTTGACATTGGAGCAGATGTTGATTGTGGAAGCATATTGCTTTCACTAATTTTTTGCTGTTGCATGGCCGCCATCCTGAGAAACTGTGATGCCAAACCAGCATGTGCAGGGGATGTTAAATCAATGTTGCGCTCAAGTGCCCATGCATGCATAGCTTGCAACTGTGCAGCTACAGCAAGCTGGTTGTTTGCCATGTTTTGAATGCTTTGCTGGGTCTGTTGTACTTGCACGGGCCTTGTGACATTTGCAGGCATCATTTGACCAATAGATGCCTGCTGAGTTGAAGGTTTTTGCTCATTCCTGTGCTCTGGGGGTGGCTGCTGGCCTTGCTCCATGGGCTTTTCACCACGAACAATATACTCCGCGGAGTTCTTGGAGGACGAAGCTTGAGCCTGATTAGCTCCTTGCATGGAAATCAGTTCCTGCAATTTAAGATTTCCACTACGCATGTCTTGATCCTTGCCAACTGAAGGGCCCAACCCTCCCATTTTAGCATGCTGCTGATTTTGCATTGCCAATGCTGATTTCTGTTGCATACTAAATTGGAGATAAGCTTGATGCACTGGGTTCAATACTTGTTGCTCAGCACCTTGAGTGCGGTTCTGACCCTCCTGGGGAGAACCATGTTGTTGAGCCAAGTCAAAGAATTTTCTGGGCGGCTGGGGCAGTTGCATGGAGCCTGGTGTAGAAGCGAAACTGCTGCCTCCCATTACTCCTTGGAGACCCCCAGCCTGATAGGCTAGAAGAGCTTCATTTCCTCCTGGTTTTCTTAGTAGCTGTTGTAGTGACTGCAAATATTTCATGACAAAACAAGTCAAGTGAATTCTAGATTAAGTAATATGGCTTACAACCCAGACAAGGCATACCCTTCATTATGGTTATAACAGGTCAGCAAGTACTTAATAATATAAGCAAATCATGCATATGCACACAACCATTAATATGATGAATTATATATTAAACAAACACCAGAACTGCAATGGTAATATAACAAAGATAGAATGAATTGGGTATACAATGTAACTAGCAATATCAGAGCTATGGAAGATACACTGCATCCACACAATCCATGAAGAGTGAAAATCAGGTATAGCAGCAGAAGTATTTACATGCCACAAGAACTGGAGTCTCAAACGGTAAATTGTAATTTAAGCCAAACTAAAACTCAGGAATCAATGACAAAAAATAAGCAAAACTGGAGACAACATGCAAAATTCAATTCTTAAAACAACAAAAGTATAAAGTTAAGGGCCAGCAAAATAAAACCATATACTGAATTTCTGAAACTCCAGGAATTGTGCTATAAAATGGCAAGGTTTGAAAAGAAAGGTTGCAATAAATGCAATGTATAGTGACACAAAACAACAAGAGGAAAATGTAGATTAAAGAAACTGGGCATACTTAGATTTAATTAGACCCTTGAAAAGTTAACCATTTTATGGATAAGAAACTGAAGCTTCAATTTTACCAGTCAGAAACAAAAATTCTTCCATATTTAGACATGCCCATTTCAATGGGGAAAAAACTGATAAATGGAATTATTAAAGCAACCAACCAATCAGCATCTAGCATTGCAACTAGAACACAAAGTGAATTAATCTAATCATTCAGCTCACTCCTACCCATTTCCCCAAAATAAAATGTCCATATCAGAAATCCAAAATCTCGTCCCCAATTACAAAATTCACTCAAACCCATTTGAGAAAACACTATCAAGCACAAAACCCAGTGGCGAACTGAGCCTAATTACAACCATAAACCATCAAATCCATACCTGCCTAGACCCAAGCTGCTGCTGCTGCTGCTGTTGCTGATGATGCTGTACAGAATCGAACCCCAGGTGAGGCGTGGACACGGCCGATGAGGAGGACGACGGAGACGCCGCCGCCGACGAATTAGACGCCGCCCGACCCGCCGGATTCCGGCCGGGGCCACCTCCTCCGCCGCCGGACTGCATGCAATTCGTCTAAAAAAGGCAAATCCAGAAGCGAGAAAAGGGAAAAGAAACCACCATAAAAAATCGCACAAGAGGGAGCTCTTAAATCCCTCCAAAACAATCCAAAAACCCACAGATTTTCAAAAATAAAAAAACATCTCTCTCTCTCTCTTTACGCACACTTTCTCTCTCTAGATTGGCGATAAATTCGGGGCATAAGAAGCACAGATCGGGTCGAATTGGGTGTGGGAGAGAAAGTGAGGGAAGCCAAGTTGACGGAATCGGTGATTCGACTCTCTCTCCCTCACGCGATTTGCATTTCTCACTCAAACCCTAACAATTTTGTTTTTTTTTTTTCCTTTTCTCTCTCCCTTTTGTTTCTTTACCATTACCTCTCTAAACTCTCTCTCTCTCTCTCTCTTTCTCTTTCTCTCTTTTTCTATTGGGTTGGTAATGGGAAACTTTATTGTGGCCCACCTTCCCTGCGGTTTGGTTTTTACAGTAATCTGCAATTCCTACTTTTGCCCTCCAGTTTAGCTATATTTACAATCCATGCTACAGTGATGATGCACTAAACTCTTTCATTTAAACAAATGAAAAATTCAAAGTCAACAACTATGACATTAAAACGTGTTTCGTTTATTCTGTTTAGCAGTTGTCGGTGTATTCAGTGTGTTTTTCTTTGTTTAGTGTGCTTAATTTAGGTAGTCAATGTGTCTGACTTGTTGCTTGGAGATGTCCAGAAAGGTAGGGTGTCTTAAAATTGTTTTTTACTTTTTACTTGTAAATTGTATATTGTTGATGCTCGATCTTCGGGCGGGGAGTTTTTCCCTCTCGTGATTTCATTAATGAACATTTGGTTTGTTTTAAAAAAACAATTACAACATTAAAATGTTTTTTATATCAAATTTCTTGTCGTGTCAATACCTAATTGTTAAAATCCGAACTAAAAAAAGACAATTAATTCAATCACTCAAAAATATGTTTGATAGGTTCAAGTGTAGAGGTATTGACCAGTGCCGCTCAAAATTAATTGAAAATCGATAAACTAACCGAAACTGAAAATATTAAAACCGAAAGATATCAACCTGATCTTGATTCTTAAACTAGAACTAAAAGAAATCAATTCGATTGCGGTTGAAGTTATACAAAATCACGGTTAATTGAGCAAACCATAGATGGTTTATTTCATTATATGTGGCTTGATATCAGTCATTAATCTCCACAAATCGACGTTCATGATGCTTCCACGTGTAGCAACTTATGTCCACTTCCCAACAACACCCTCTTGTGCTCTCTCAGTTGATATGGTGAAAATAACATCTTTCTCTCATATTTTTACAAAGTTTTTAGGGTTTCATCAATTGTGTTAACGGATGTTTCGTATCGATGTTTCATCGGAAGCCTCGTATGTGCCACATATAACAAAATTCTTGAGCAAGCCTTTAAGAAGTACGACAAGGTCGTTAAATCAAAAATTGTCAACGACTGTGAGACCGAGAGGTCCATGGAATTCAGATTCGTGGCATTATCGAACAAAGTCGATGATCGACACGATCAAGGGAATGAACGACTAGAACCTCGATGAACGCAACATCATCATCAACGAGGCTCATTCTCATTGAAGCCGTGAGGGGCGGCAGAGGCGGTGGTATCGTGGATTCAATTGAGGCAAATATGGAAAAGGAGGCGCTTTTATGGTGGCAGAGGTGAGTTGAATTTTTTTCTTCTTCCAATTTTTGTTGCTTTCTTGTACGTGTGTAGTTTAACTTGGATTTGAAATGATATTTGGTTTTTTTTCTTGTAGGTGCATATGGTTTGAGTTTGGATTTAAGATGAGAGTTTTCAGTTTTCCTTAAATTTATGGCTTGGTGGTGTATTGGAGCTGATTTGAGAGGAAGAAGATGGTAATTCAAAATAAGTTTAATATTATCTGGGAATCCGGTCCGTCAAATTAATCAGTTAACTTATGGGTTTAATATGAATGTAGGTTCGATTTCGATTCATGAAATTGGTATTAAAAAGTTGATCAGTGTGAATTCTGGTTTAGCCTTTCGGTTATGATTAGTCGGATTTGAGTAGTCGTGGTATTTATATGTCGTCGCATAATTTAGACATGACACTTGTATCACCGTTGACAACTTCAATTAGTATTATATTATTTCCACGAAAAGTATTAAAATATCTATATAAAAAATAATGTAATTTTGAATAAACGTTCGACAAGTTGTAATCATGTTAGACTAATTTCTTGTTTTGTTGAACTCCGTTGCATGTGAGAGCATGCTAGGAGTGGTTTAAATTAACACACAAACGAACGTGTTGTTACAAAATACTATATATTTAAAACCCGGTAAAATTACTTATCTCACAAAGAATTGAACGAGAGAGTTAACTCTTAGATATTCAGTGGAGTGTGTAAACACTAAACGATGTGAGATTGGAGATGATTAAGTTTAAACAAGTTTATATTTGTACCATAATACATTCAGGCAACACATATATAGAATTATCTTGCTACTGTCCAAAATTTGAATCTCAGTCTTAAACACATCGTGTTATTTCTATGGCAAAATATTATTTCGTGGAATCTATTAAAGAAACACCCAAATATTGTTGGATTATAGACACAAAAATGAGTGTGAGTGAAGTATTTAACTGTGGCGCGATCAGCAAATCACACACAGTTGATTGGTAACCAGAAATTAACAGCAACGGCAATTCGCAAAAAGTCGATTCTCATCTCCCGCCAAAAGACTACACGTTCGGTTCAAGAACTTTCTGTTGTTGCACACATTCCAACTTCACGCGCCTCTCGACTTCTTTGAAGCACACTCGCTATAAATTGCCGCCTCGTCTTCAACCTCTCTGTTACAAAACCTCTGTTTCCATGGCGATTTCTCTGATCGGCACCGTCTTCGTTGCTTCGTTTCTCTTCTCGATTTCATCGTCCGCCGATCCACTCGATCTGACTCCTCCGGACAATTTCTCTCCGCTTCCACCGTCCTCTGTTCCGATCACGGCGGCTCCATCTCGCCTTCTCTTAGGCACGCGGAAGAAGAAAGCGCGCTTCACGGCGGATCCCGAAATCACGATGCGCGTGATGCTCGCAGACGCTATCCTGAGCCTCAACGACACCGGATTCACCTTCCTCTCCATCACCATGAAGACGATTCTGTACCCCGAGCTCGAGAGCCTCAGCAACATGACGATCTTCGCGATCGACGACGGCTCCATCTTATTCCGACTGTACAGAGACATCGGCAAGAAGCAGAGCCCTGGCGACGACTCCTCCGTCTTGGCCGCGTTGCACGGGTTCCTCAGAACAGTCACGAGGTTCCACATAGTGCCGAACCGTTTCTTGCCTATCGGAGATCTGGAGAGCCTCCCGGAGCGGACGGTGCTCCCGACGCTGGAGAGCGGCGGCGCGTCGCTGCTGGTCACGAACGCCGGCGGAGGGAGGACGGGTCCGCCGTTCATGATCAACTACGTCGCCATCAACGATCCGGAAATAGTGCGGAACCGGAGGATCGTCGTGCACAGCGTCAGGGTGCCGTTCCCGCGCATCGATACGGCGTCGGATCATGTGGCCGAGAATCGAAATGATTCACTGATGATCGAATTGAAGGACGAGTTTCACAAGGATGATGATTACTTTGATGATTTGTGATGGACCGATCGGCCTGATTCTGTTTGCAAATTAATCAACACGTCGTCGTATTTCCAGTTCCAGTCCCAGCAGCAGTAGTGCTAATAGTCTCTTGATTTTTACAGGTGGGGTTGGTCATGTTTGTTTCATTCCTACTCAAATAAAGACTATCAATTGTTGCTTTTGCCTGCTGATGCATCGGGAAAATATGTAGCTAGCAGAATGCTAGTTGATAAATGCCACATTCATCTTCAAGTTTCAAGCATATAATAATAATAGAGTGCCAAAAAGTATCCTCTTTGTTCCGTGATTGTTTCTCAACTAGTTAAATGAGTCAAAAATTAATTCTTCAACTCTTAAATATCTTATCCATCAATCATAAGCTTCACAAAATTATTTTTGTTTTAATAGAAATAATTTCATAATATTTCACATTGAATATTTTATAACTATATTGAAACGTCCCCTTACATTAAAGAGAAATGTATTTTAACAAATTAGTAATCTCTTAACTATTTAAATTTCAATATGACATACTTTTCACGTGTATATTTAAAAATATCGCTTTTAACTACCAATAAATAAAGCTTTTGGGTAAATACCAACCGTCGATTTTGCAACATTGAGATAGTGAGCAACAAAATTTTGTGATTTGATTTCAATTACCTCCGTAAAACATAATTAACTGGCGCCGTGGCCAATGAGTTTCGGCCACAGCTCTCCGTTATTTTCTGTTACGGGTTCTAACAAATAGAAACGTCACACCTGTTATTTTCATTTCACGTAATAAATCATTTTTAAAATATCTCATGTTTATGCCACGTCACGTATCCGCATCGAAATATCTTCAGGCGTAGTAACCGTTGGATCAAATTTGATCGTGCAATATACTTTCCCGCCAATAGTAACAGAATCGAACGTCTTTGGAACCTTCTATCCTAACAACCACGATCTGGACATTCCTCACCGGATCCCCAATTCCGAGCTCACGCGCCTCCCGATACATCTACTCTCACTCGCCTCACTCACCTATAAATAACGCCCACCTCTCCCTGCCATTTTCAGATTTTCTTCAACCTCTCACTCTCTGTTTCAAGAATCCAAATAAGCTCTGTAGCCATGGCGATTTCTCTGATCCGCACGTTCTCAGTGCTCTTCGCTGCTTCGTTTCTGATCTCAACCTCCTCTTCGGTTGATCCGTTCGACGCCTTCTTCACCTCTCCGACTCCACCGCCACAGCCTCAGACCGATCAGTCTCTCTACTCCATCATCCCCACTCTTTCTCCGATCCTTTCTCATCTCGGCTTTCTGGATCTCGCCGCCGCGGTCCCCTCCCTCTCTGTCGACTCCGCCGTCGCCTGGAACGGCCCCTCCACCATCTTCGCTCCTTCCGACGCCTCCCTCCGGACCTGCGTTTCTTGCTCTGTTCCCGACCTTCTCCGAGAGCACATCGTTCCAGGTCTCTTCACGGCCGATTACCTCGCCAAACTGGCCTTCGGCACCAAGATCGAGACCCTCAGCCCCGGCCGATGCATCACTCTCACGTCCAACAGCATCCAGAAGAGCAACAGCACCGTCGCGGCCAAGCTGTTCGTCGGAGGAGTCGCGGTGACGCATCCAGATCTGTTCAACAACGGCATGGTGGTGGTTCACGGAATCCAAGGCTACATCTCTCCTCTCTCTCCGCTATCTTGCGACGTCGAGAGGATGACGTCTCTGTCGTTCCCGGCGTTTCCAGATCGGAGCCACCACCAGCAGCAGCAGCAACAGCCTCAGCCGGGTATCATGCGCCTGATGCTCAGGGAGGCCATGCTGAGGCTCCGCAACAACGGATTCAGCCTCCTCGCGCTCGCGATGAAGGTCAAGCACGCCGAGCTGATGACTCTCAGCAACATGACGATGTTCGCGCTGGACGATCTCTCCATCTTCACGGACTCGCCCGGGTACATCCACAGCGTCAGGTTCCACATCGTGCCGAACCAGCTCCTGGCGATGCGCGACCTGGAGAGGCTCCCGGAGGGGACGGTGCTCCCGACGCTGGAGACCGGCCAGAACCTGGTGATCACGACCGCCGGAGGAGGAGATCACGTGCTCGCGGCGCCGTCGATGAGGATCAACTACGTGAGGGTGAAGGTCCCAGATCTGATGAGGAACTCGAGGATCGTGGTGCACAGCGTGTTCTTGCCGTTCCCGCACGTCAGCCAGGCAGCGACTGAGGTAGACAACAGGGCAGCGTCGTCGTCGGAGGTGGAGCGGATGAGTCCTCCGGGAGCATGCACGGCGGTGGACGCCAACGGGGACTGCGCAATGCCAGGTGTGATGGGCCCAGCGACTCCGATCAAAGCAACGGTCGAGATTGAAGATCACCATGGTCTGTGATCTGGTGATGCGTGATGCAAGTGAGTACTGCATATCTACATATAGTCATACATAGATGACATGACATGAATAATACAGTGATATGTAGTAGTGTTTGCTTTTGCATTGGGTATATCCATCCGTTGATACTGTGTCATGATGATGATTTGGTTTGATTTCCCTTGAACAAGTTGTATACAAGGTGATCGATTCATGAAGATCTATAGCATATATTGCAGTGTTGTGTGGATGGTTATGAAATAAAATACCTTTTTCCGGATTATGGTAATGATCAGATTTTAGATTCAATAAATTCAGTATACTATTTGTGGTATTATGCTTGTATCATCTGGTATTGTATTGTATTGTTGATTCATTACTCTGAAGATGAAAATGCTATACCTGAAATCACATATCCCCATACATCTGAAGTGTGATATTAACCCACAACACAATCTTATCATACAATTTATACAAACAATGCAAGAGCTATGCATATGGAGAATTCTATTTCTGTGTGTTTCAAAGCTAAATATAAAGAAGGAATGGGGGTTTATAATAGGCATGAAAACTATGAGCTCATAAATATGGAATGCCATGGAATGTGTTTGTATAGCTTGTTGCTCTTTGTGGTGTGATTGAACAAACTCAAGTGTTAGCTGTTATTGACAATCGAAGAATAACAGAATGAGTTTATATATCATACTGACTGTTATTTTCTTAGTTAAGAAGTACTTGGCAACCATTCATGACTGATTAAGCTAGGCAATAATATGAATCAGTCTACGGAAACAGGCTGCATGTTCTCGGCCTCTTTCCTCAGCCCTTCGAAGAGGACAGATGACAGGTAGCGCTCTCCAAAACTTGGATGGATGGTCTGCATTTCAACAACCAATATGATTACATATATAGTCCCAACCCTTTCTCAAAAACTACTTGTCAATTAGATTTGAATGAAGGACATACCACAATAAGCTTGCCTTTGTTCTCTGGCCTTGCCGCAAGCCTGAGGGCCGCAACTGTATTAGCTCCTGACGATATTCCCACCTACAATCACATCAACTTAGATTATCTCTCAACCCCAACTGAGTAGTAACTAACTGAACTATTATGAACTTTATCACAAGTGGTGTGCATTTATAATCATGCTCCTGGCTAAGTTTGGTTAACTAAATACTAAAGGGTAATCGAGCTTATCATAAGCCTGTAAATTTTGTAGATAGAAAAGAACCATCAAAACTCTCAGATTTCACAAATCATATAGATTACATATCATAGAAAAGAACCATAAAAACTCTCAGATCCCAAATAATGCATTAACAGTGTTATCTAATACGCAAGTGAGTTACCATAAGACCCTCCCTGAGTGCTAGTTCCCTTGCCATATTTACTGCATCTTCACTACTGACCTGCCCACGCATATATTTCACAATATCAGCTCTAAGCCGAGTAAACTTGTAGTGGTGCCATCAAGATACTGTTTGATAACTGTGCACAACTAGTACATATAACATGCAATTACCATATCAAATAACACAAACAATACTAACCATAAGAACTTCCTCCATTATATCCATGTCCAAGATATCTGGTTTGAATCCAACCCCGTTACCAGTGATTTGATGCGGACCTATTTGATTCACAATATCAGTTACTGCCCTTTTTATATGCACAACATTCAATCTACCAAGACCCAGAAAACAATTCAGATGGCAGGAAAATAATTACAAACTTCCATATTTAAGATATGAGTTCCTAGACCCAAGCACAAACTTTTTCCTCTTTTTGTCCCTTCTTAATAATAAAAGTGACATGAATGTTACCTGAAAGTGAAAATAAAATCAGCCGAAAGAGCTTTATGAAAGAAACAATCCTAAAAGTGACATGAATGTTACCTGGTTTACCACCATTGAGTACATTGCTTTCTTCCGGCTCGAGTCCATATATCTTCAACACAATAAACATTTAAAAGGCTTACCAACAAAACCAAACCCTATTTTCAACAGAAAATGTTTGGATGCATGAATATAAAATCCTTACCTTAACATTGGGATTTTGGGACTTCAGATATTGTCCAACGCCAGAGACAGTTCCCCCGCTACCAATACCCATTACAAAAATATCAACTTTTCCATTTGTATCCTCCCAAATCTCTGGACCCGTGGTATCAAAGTGCACCTGTTTCCCATATAAGGCCATTACATTCCTGATATCCATGAAGCAAGGGAGCGCAAGTAGCATAATCATAAATCATATACATATAATATGAGAGATACGGCACCTGGGTATTAGCAGGATTTGAAAACTGTTGCAGCATGAAAGCATCTGGTGTTGATTCCAAAAGATCATAAGCCTTCTTGACAGTCCCTGCCATTCCCTTGGTGGGATCAGTAAGTATCAGCTCAGCCCCGAACGCTCTCATACAGACCCTCCTCTCCAGACTTGTGTAAGAGGGCATGGTCAGAACCATCTTGTACCCTTTCATGGCAGCCATAAAAGCCAAACTGATCCCCATGTTTCCTGATGTAGGCTCTATCAGAGTTGTCTGATATAATAGCATAACACACATTAATCAAACAAGTCACATATAAAATATTCAAGACATTATATTAATATGTTGTTTTGGCAAGTCAGCGAACCTTTCCGGGGGTAATTAGGTTTTTCTTTTCCGCGTCTTCCATCATGGCAAGTGCTGGTCTAGCAACATAAATACACAAATGATTATTAGCACAATGACACTGGAAGATGATGAAATCAATCGAATGCGATGAAGTTGCAAAATAAAAAACCTGTCTTTGATGCTAGAAGTGGGCTGCATCATCTCTTGCTTGACGGCTATAAAGGCGCCACAGCCTTGACTGACTTTGTTGAGGTAAACTAGGGGAGTCCTACCAATGAGCTGAAGCCAAAAAGAGGGGTTTTCAATTAAGTAACTAAACATGTCAGGATTGAAAGATAAAACCCACAATCCCCAAATTTCTTCTTCTTAATTGATTCTAATTAGCATTCCATTTCTAATACAATACCACTATTTCTCCATAAATCTTAGTATACAGATTAGAACAATTCAAGAAAGTTGAGTACAGGGCACCAACATGAGTTCAAGAAAGTGGAGTAGAGTTGATTAGTTACATGAGCAACTTGAGATTTGATGTTGGTGGCTTGCAGGTGGTTGGGCAAATCAAGGATGGGTTGTGCGGAGGAAGAAAAGAGGGTCCTAGTCGTCGCCGTCTTCATCAGAGCAAGAGCACGAGCACGAGCACATGATGACCTGTTCTTCAACATCCCCAACGCCGCCATTGATGACTGTAGCTCAGCTGCTTGTAGCTTCTGAATCTGATGAGTATAGAAGATGGTTTGCTTTTATGAACTAAGTGGATGAAAGAGAGAGGTGGTGGCTGCTTCGATGATGCATGAATCTCAAAATGACTAACGAACAAAAAATCCTATTATTATATCCTGCAACTTACTTTGGTATCGAATGTAGATCGCGAAAATATATCGATCATCAGATAAAAAATAGATCTGACAAACTTAAAAATACCGTCCGTGAAAAATTCGTCAAAAGCTCATGACAAAACTTGTTTTGTAATAAAAAATTATTAAATATATATAAATTTATACTTATTATTAATTAAATACAAAATAAATTGTACATAATTATTTTTAATTTCAAACTTGTTTGTAATTATTATTTTCTTATATAAAAATTGAATCGCAATTCACAACACAATATGAAATAATTATCAAGTTAGATACTCATACTATTAAATGCAATTTGGATCGATTTATACTGAAATTAATTAATTTAAATTGGAGATTACCAAAATTAATTGATTTAGGTCATATTAAAAAGAAATTAATTTGAACTTAGTCGGGTTGATCGGGTTTGACTAATATTTTTACCGATATATGTCGTTTCGTCTCAAAAAATTTGAAAAAACTAATGTGTCACCGATATATATAGGCCGGTACAGGGGATATCACGGGTATAAGAGTGTTAAACTGCAATTTCTTTTTGTGTTGTGGTTTGAAGGTAAAAGTGAAATGAATGCAATGTATGATATAGCTTAGCTATGTCTCTTGGCATTGGTATGGAGCCAATGGAGGCTGCTGCCCTTTTCCTTTTGTTGGATTCTTCCCCTTTCCTCTCCACTCCACACGATAATTACTTTTTCAAAACATAATCATATTCTTTCTTTTCAAGGTTAATTATAAATTAGTATGTTTAATGGGAGTTAATTTACAAGTTACTATATTTATTTTAAAATTTTACAACATATTATACCTAATTTCATTGTTTTTACAGAGTCCGTTTCCATCTATTTCAACCGAATTTACTGTTAAAAATTTTCATGATAACAAAAATGCCTTAATTTTGAAATTAAAAATTATACCAAAAACTCATGGGTTCTTCATTCCTTCAACAAACATTTAGCATAAAATTATACCCAAAATCGAATTTAATTTTGGCTTCATTATATGAATGACATCAACATAATCATATCACATATATCACAATATCAACACATTCAAACAAATCACAGCAATTAGGAATCTCATGGATTTCAATTTGGCCAATTCCTCATCTGCCTAGGGCGACGTCGGCACCGGCTTCTGGCAGATATTGCGCGTCTCTGCCGTGGAGGCTAGGTCGGAGGGAATCAGATCTGTGGAGTCGTCGAACCCATATCTAGAATCCAGATCGAACCCATCACGGATGGCTCGCTTATAAAGTTATCGAAGGTTTGTATTTGACGCCGATTGGCGTCGCCAACGAGTTCTGCGACCAGAGGGGGTCGTAGCCAGCGTCGCCGCTTCTTCCTTCCCCGCTTGGACCTTCATTGCCAGCCCCGCTGCTTGAAAGCTCTGAATATGTAATGTATGAGAAACAAGATTTTCGAAAACCAGCAACACCAACTTGTTGCTCTGTTTCCATTTTATATTATATTTATTATCAACTGAATTACATAAAAATAGGAATTGATATTGTTTAACAAACTAGAGCAAGACCTGGTCACAGAGAGCATAAAAAATATTACAAGATTAAAATTAAAAATCCAATATCAATCACTGTAATGCTAATCTTGTAATGCTTCAAGCTATATAGATACCAATCACTGTAAGCATATAGATACCTTCAAGCTAATCTTGTAATGCTGACTCGGTATCAATCACTGTCATTTTCTCCCTCATTTCAATAAACTTAAGCTTCCCCAACGACTTTGTGAGAATATCAGCTCGTTGTTCCTCTGAGCAGATGTGTTCGATTGTGATAGCTCCTTGCTCCACACACTCTCGGATGAAGTGGTATCTGGTATCTATATGCTTGCTTCGTTCGTGAAATACTAGGTTCTTACTCAGCAATATCGCTGATTTGTTGTCTACCTTCAAGCTTATTGCCACAGGTTTCTTTTTCTCCAAGTCACTTAGTAGGCGCATAAGCCACATTCACTGACAGGCAGCAACTGCAGCTAGGGCTGAGCATGGGCCGGGTTGGGCACCCCGGGCCTGGTTTTTGGGCCCAACCCGGGCTCAGCGGGTTCACCATTTAAGAGCCCATTCCCGGCCCAGTATGCTTGCTGCCCGCTGGTTTGTGGGGCGGGTTGAACCCGCCCGGGTTCCGGGTTAACTCAACCCGGCCTGCAAATGATATGGGTCTGAATTTTTGGGGCCTAAAAGCATAAAAAGAATTTTTTTTTAAAACGAATTTAACAAAAATAGAAAGTTATACAATTACTGAACTGTAAAATAAACTCCCATTCTGTTCTCAAACCAGGCCAAATCCACAAATTCACTGAATTATAAATCCAATAATTACAATTTAAGTTCAATACATTAAAATCAGAGAATTACAATACCTAATATTCACAAATTCAACCAATAATAATTGTCTTCCAACTTTGGTGGGTCTTCATCTTCAACTTCAAGTTTTGCCTATAGCAGATATATCATCTGTTGATTAGGAAAAAGCATTAAAAATAAAACTATGAAGACTGAACCCGTAAATCGAATCGGAAGCCCTAAAATTCCCAAATTAAAACCCTAAAATTCATACAAAACAATATTTACAGCAAATAATTAGAGTTTAGAGTCTTCAGATTAGACTACACTTCTATATTTAAAGAACATGAAATTCAAGCACAAATAATTAAGAAACCATATATCTTAAACCAACAAAATAATAAATATAGAGCAAATGATTCATGAATTGGAAATTGAGAAGAGTACAGAACAGAACTGATGTTTAATTTTGAAGGAGAAGCTATTGGAGACCTTACTATTTGACTGAGAGGGAAGAGAAGTCAGAGAGAACATAAGTGTCTTTGTTTCGTTTCGTTGGTTCAATCGAGTGGTTGGGTTTGATTTAGGTTGTGTTGTGTGATCATAATAATTCCACGCGTCCCTGGTAAAAAAAAGAGGTGAGTGGGTGCATTTGTGTGTGGGTTGGGTTGTAATTTGAGGCTGAAGTGAAGTCATGGTGATAAGGGGGCTGGGCTGGGGGATTTAAAATTATGGGCCACAATGTTTAACAAACAGCGGGTTGGGCCGGGTTGGTCCGGGTTGCCCAATTCAATCCCGCAACCCAGCCTGTGAAATGGTGCCCCGTGCCTGTCCCGGGCCTCTCCGGGTTGTGCTCAAGAGCGGGCGGGTTGGGCCGGGTTCGCGGGTTGGGCAGGGTCGACCGGGTTTTCTGCTCACCCCTAACTGCAGCAACCATGTATTCTGCCTCACACGAGGATAATGCCATTGTCTTTTGCTTCCTTGAGGACCACGTTATCAGACTCGACCCCATGAAATAGGCGACTCCGGTTGTACTCCTCCGATCATCCACATCACTGTCACTGAGTATGTGTTTCACTGCCAGTAAGTGAGCTATGGTGGGCGATTTCATAAACATGCTCACAACACCGACAGAGAAAGCAAGATCTGGTCTAGTGTTAACCAGATATCACAAACTCCCAACCAGACTTCTATACTGTGTGATATCGACCTTCTTTCCATTATCTTTCTTGCTCAACTTCAGTCTACTCTCCATGGGACACTGACACGAGTTACAGCCTTTCAAACCTGATTGAGAGACAAGTTTCAGTGCATAATCTGTTTGGCAAATTGTGATCCCTGTTTTGGACTGATTGACTTCTAAACCCAAATAATGGGTCAATAAACCCAAATCACTCATTTCAAACTTCCTCTGCATTTGTTCTTTGAATTGACTTATCATTTTCACATCCGAACCAATAACAAGCAAGTCGTCCACATAAACGCCAACAATTAAATATGAACTCACCTCTGGTTTTGAATACACAACATGCTCCAGGCGATTTTTCTCGAAGCCAAGATCGACCAGTGTTTTATGTAGCTTTGCATTCCAAGCTCGTGGCGCTTGTTTGAGGCCATAGAGTGCCTTGTTTAATTTCAATACTTGCATCTGGATGTTTCTCATCAATAAAACCAATGCCTGTGTGACATACACTTCTTCTATCAACTCACCATTCAAAAATGCAGACTTCACATCTAAATGATGAACTTCCCAACCCTGTGAGCTGCTAACGCAAGTAACAACCTTACTGTCTTCAATCGGGCTACAGGCGCGAACACCTCCTCGAATTCGATCCCTTCTTCTTGTGCATATCCCTTTGCCACTAACCTCGCTTTATGCCTCACAACATTGCCTTTTGAGTCTTTCTTGAGTTTAAAGACCCATTTTAGACCAATTTCCTTCTTCCCTGGAAGTAGAGTTGACAAGACCCATGTATTATTGCTCTGTATCTGGTCCATCTCTTCCACCATAACTCTCCTCCAATTCTCATCCTCCAATGCTTCGTGAGGATTCAAGGGTTCCTCAAATGCTAAGAGACAGAGGTATGGTTCCTCTAGTTCCACTTCACTCGTATTCTCATATATATCAATGAGAGACCTCAACTTTACATTGCCCTCTGAGGGTGTCTGACTTGCTGATATGGGCTTTTGTGAGCTCTCTGGACTTGAAAGAGAATTATAAAAATCGCACAAAGAACGTACCCTGCTTCCTGGGGTCTGCGCCTCTTGTGAAATTGGACTCGAGCCATCTTGCTCTGTATCTACCTCAGTTTGTCTCCTGGTCTGTTCAGGAGCTACTTCATGCACATTTTCTTGCTCATTCCTTTGCCATTGTACTGAGAAAACTTCAGGAAGTTCTTCAATGTTGCCATATGCTTCTGCTTTCCAATCCCAACTTTTATTTTCTTCAAACACAGCATCTCGACTTATAATAAGCTTTTTTGATACAGGATTATAAAAACGATATGCTTTCGACCCTGGCTCATACCCCACAAACACTACTGGTACGCTTCGATCTTCTAGTTTCTTCAAGTGAGGGGATGTTACCTTAATGTGAGCAACACAGCCGAACACCCGTAGGTAGTGCACATAAGGCTTCTTCTTGTACCATGCCTCGTATGGTGTCATCCCTGCTACACTTTTAGTCAAAGCTCTGTTTAGGAGAAATACTGCAGTGGCTACTTCCTCTCCCCAGAACACGCCTGGCATGTCCCTGTTTTTGAGAAAACACCTCGTTGTCCCCACTATGGTTTGATTTCGCCTCTCAGCTACTCCGTTTTGCTGTGGAGTGTTCGGAGCAGTGAGATTTCGACTCAGTCCCTGCTCATCACAATATAACTTAAAATCATCAGGCATAAATTCTCCCCCCCCCCCCTTCACGATCAGTCCTTAACACCTTTATTTTTTTCTCAGTTTCAACTTCAACCCTTACTTTGAATTTCTTGAAAGCCAAGAACATCATATCTTTTCTTGCAAGCAACATTACCCACATGTATCGAGAAAAATCATCAATGATAAGAAAGAAATACTTATTTCCTAATGGTGTTGCCGGAGTTATTGGGCCACAGAGATCAGCATGAATGAGCTCGAGTTTCTGGGCTGCTCGAAACTCAGAACTACGAGGGAAAGGTCTCCTCTTCTTTTTTCCTGATGGTGTTGCTGGAATTATTGGGCCACAGAGATCAGCATGAATGAGCTCAAGTTTCTGGGCTGCTCGGAACTCAGAACTCCGAGAGAAATGTCTCATCTTCTGTTTTCCCACCAGACATGCCTCACAGACTTGTTCAGGGTGTTGAATTTTGGGCATTCCTCTCGTCACGCCAAGTTTCGACATGTTATGCAGAGTGTGAAAATTCACATGCCCAAACCTGGAATGCCATAACCATTCCTTCCTCACAGATTTAGTCAACAAACATACAGGTGCTACACACTTCAAGTTTACTGTATAAATTCTGTTTTTACCTCTTCTTGATCTGGCCAACAGTCTCTGTTTATTATCATAATGAAGGAATTATTTGAGGGTTCCAGACAATTAATTTCATGCCCATACAAGAAATTTAACCTCAAAGTTCCATGATTAATACGGATCTTGCATGATCATGAATTGATCATGAGATGTAGACTAGATTAAAATTTAAGTTTACCTTGAATCAAAATCTCCTTGTTACTAAATAGGATTTAGTAACCTCTAAAGATCGTCCACACAGGAAGAGCAATCCAAAGGATACTTGCAACGAACCTTGCTAGAAGATCGAAGCAAGTAAAACGGACGGAGCACGGGGGGGGGGGAGGGGGCCGGCCGAATCTTGGCAGGGAGAGAGAGAGAAGACGGCTAGGGTTTGCAAATTTAATTGTGTAATTTTCAGATCTGAAAATTTCCCCTTTATAGACCTTAATCGGGCTTTTAATTAATTAAAGGCCTTAATGGGCTTAAAGCCCAAACCTTTTAATTAACTGTGTAGAGAAGCCCATTCTGGCTAGGCCCAGTTTAGCTAATTTAATTAAATCTATTTAATTAGATTAATTAGTCTTGCTAAACCGTTTTTTATTCCGGTTTAATCCTAAACCGAAATCGGTCTAAACCGGTTTAATCCAAAACCGGATTTTGTCTCTCTCATGATTCCTCCATATGAATCCATCTGTTTTACTCAATCTAAAGTGTGTGACCCTCTAGGCTCACGACACGTCGGCGGACTGGTAAAATTACCATTTTACCCTTTCCATCATGAGTGGCCTCTAGCAAGACATCATGATTACCCAACGCTTGTGATTATCGAGATTTCGACTTAACCTTGTCGTTCATGAATCTATCCTTTTATCCTCTTGATATCTTTGACAACCACGAGGCATATACAAGTCATCCTCGTTCTATTGTCCTGTTTCTTGATTCTGATTTAACTGAATTATAACTGATACTACGTATCGTCTGCATGGCCATGCTATTGTATTTCAGTTGTACTCATCAAGTGGCCTAAACTGATATCTGCTCACACGTCCGTATGAGGGATAAATCCTTCAGCGATCCATCTAGTCAACTTATGTAACTTGTGATCGAGCCAATCACAGCCGTTATTGTAACCCTTTTACAGGAGACGTTAGACTGAGTCAAACTCGTCACTCATTACATATTGACCTCAATGGTCCTTCGGTCTGAGGATGTGATTTCATGATCCGACATATGAGTATGTTCATGACTGTGTCTATGTAACATACTCATGATTCGGGTCGTCCTATATCACTCCTGACTGGTGATACTATGACCTAACTCTGGCCCCCTTCTGGCCATGATCAGTAGAGCGTGATCATTTAGAGTTAGCCTCATACCGATCGCTTCTTATGAAGCTATTCTGATCGGGGACTGCTTAAGTAAGATTTTATCTGATCTGTAGATCTACTATTATGTGTTGACACATCAATGATACAAATCAAATCATACTTAAGATATTACTACAACACTTAGTAATATGAATGCCGATTTTTATTCAACGAATAATCTTTATTACAAGATTAGATTGAAAATACATTGTGCTAGGGCATAAATCCCAACACATAAATGTTCAGAGATCCATTTTCGAGATTAATCCTACACCCAGCTTCATCAAGTTGGCCCAAACTTATGATTTTACTCTTAAATTTTGGAATTAGATACACACCTGACAACAACCTGTGTTCTTGCCCTGTTCCTTCCACTATAATTGTACCGCGCCCCCTGATCTTCACCATAGAGTTGTCTCCGAATCGAACAACCCCTGTCACGCCCCGATCCAGCTTGGCAAACACCTCCTCATTGCAGTCATATGGTTACTCGCACCAGTGTCAAGGAACCAAGTTTCTTTTTCCATTCTCTTCCCATCTCCCAATTCTGGCATCACATTTTTTTTTTCATTTAACATCGCCAGTTCCTCACTCACAGTATTTTGAATTATTGTCATAAGGAGAGCTGATTCGTCATCGACATCCGCTTCAGCTTGTTCAGCAAGGTAAGCTTCTTCTTCCGCTTCGTTTCTGCATTTATAGGCATAGTGACCCAGGTTTGAGCAATTATAGCAACGAATTTTTGATTTATCGAACCTTTTCCGGCCCTAATTTTTATTTCCACGCCCACTTCCTTGGCCTTGGCCTTGACCTCGGCCTCTACTTCTTCGGCCTCACCCTTTGTTTTGATTGACAGACATGTTCTCCCACTGTTCTGTGGTCAGCAGCAACTTTTGCTCTCATTCCTTCTCTTGTCTCCTTCCTCGCATTGTTGCTTCATGGGCACACAACCTTCCAATGGCTTATGTCACTGTCATTGTATTCAAATCACCCCATTGTTGAATTCACTGACAATGGACATGAAAGAATCTGGAACCGCTCGAAACAGTTTCTCGATGACTTCTCTGCCCTTCATTTCACACCCAAGAGATCAAATTTCACTTACAATGTTCATCATCTTCCTTGTGAATTCAGCAATGGTCTCATTGTCTCCCATGATCAACATGTCAAGTTCTCGCCTGAGAACCAATGCATTTGCAGTCTTGACTCGTTCCTCTCCAATGTGCATTTCCTTAAGTGCACTCCAGGCCTCTTTAACAGTCTTCTTGCCACGGCCAGCATCACCGAGTCTGGTATCCCCTGAGCAATTGCAGCAAAAGCTCCTCGATCTTTCTCAACACTCACTATCTTCTCACTATCCACAGCATCCCACACATCCAGGAGCTTCATCAACACAGTCATCTTGGCAGTCCACGCAGCAAAGTTATGGTTTGTCAGCATCGGATATGAAACTGAAACACCTCTCTGGTGAGAGTTTCCTGCTTTCACACCTGGGCTCTCCACAGATGTAACAACGTCTCCCATGCCTTGTGTCATTCTCTCAACCGAGCTCTGATACCAATTGAAAGCTCTGAATATGTAATGTATGAGAAACAAGATTTTCGAAAACCAGCAACATCAACTTGTTGCTCTGTTTCCATTTTATATTGTATTTATTATCAACTGAACTACATAAAAATAGGAATTGATATTTTTTAACAAACTAGAGCAAGACCTGGTCACAGAGAGCCATTCTCGGCTTGACCTGTTATTCAGCAAAAACATAGCATAAAAATATTACAAGATTAAAATTAAAAATCCAATACTGCTGTCATATGTTGCTCTGTTCAGACATAGCTGGATTGTGTTGTGGAGGAAAAGGGAGGTTGGGTTGGTATGGAGAAACTGGTTATTGTAGGAATCTCAAAGGGTAGAAACGAATCGATATTTCACCGATTTTTCTCTACTAATTTTGTGAACCAGATCCGACATTTTCTATATAAACATCAATTGATTGAAAATGGCACATAAACATCAATTGATTTTTTTTTGAAACATTAATTGATTGAATTGGGGAAAGGAAACAACATTAATTGATTTTTGGGAAAATGTCACTTACCTCCTTCGTAGTATACGCGATTTTCACTTACCTCTCCATTTCACTAATGCGTTCTGACATGCCCATGAAGTTTACCAATTTCTCACGGAAGCCACATGGTGTTAGTTCTTTGTCAAAATGAAAAAAAATGCCACTGTATTAAAAAAGTTAAAAAACATTATTATAAAAAATTAATTTTAGTATTATTATAATCATAAAATTATAAAACATAAATCGATGTTTAAAAACCGTTTTTCATTTTAAATATTTTTTTCTCTAAAAAATAATTTTCAAAATAATGTTAGAATCAATTTTTATTATTTATTTTATAAAAAGCATGTTTTCAGGAAATGTTTTTAAAATATTTTTTTAATACATGGGCTTTTTCGTCATTTTGACCAAAACTAACATTGTTTGCCTTATGTGAGAAATGGGTAAACTTCGAGACTTATCATAACGCATTAGTGAAACAGAGAGGTAAGTGAAAATCACGTATACTACGAGAGAGGTAAGTGACATTTTCCCTTGATTTTTAGGGATACATTAATGGATTGAATAGGGCAAAATTGGGCAAAATTTTTATATTAATTGATTGAACTGATATTAAAATAAAGAAATTGGGAAAAAAATGGAATTAGAAAAATAACAAAAATGAAAAAATGGGTTTAAAATGACATTACTCTGAAAATTTGATGAATATTTAGAGGTATTTTAGACATTTTACATTTCAATAAAAGTTTTCATCCAATATTTAACGGCGTTAGACCCAATTGTAAAAAACAATTTAATAAAGTATAATAAGTTGTAAAATATTAAAATGAGTATAACTTCAAGTAAATATACTAACTTGTAATTAACAATTCTTTTTATATCAATATTATATTTGAAGCTCATGATTATTTTAAAGTCACGTGATCTTACCTTTCATTACAAATATCTCTCTATGTTTATGTGTTTGAGATTCAAATTTAAAGTCTCACTTATATAAATGTGACATGGTTATATTTTACTTGTGTCGTTTAGTAACATCACTTATCTTGATGGTTGTTGCTTGAGTCTAGCTTCTATTTTGAAGCCACTTTACGTTATTTGAGGAGTTGTTGAGCTTGTGTGTAAATAAATCAATATTACTAATTGTTTGTTTCTGCATCATGTGCTAAACGAGATGCACTCTTTTGAAAACATGCATCCTATTACGATTCTAACAACTATTATCATCTGTATAATAGTACAAACCTATAGATCTGATAAATAGTCTGACTTACTGATAAATTAAATGAAATATTTTTAATAAGGATATTATGAGAAAAAAAAAGTTATACACAAATGAAACATAGGGCTCCGTTACCTATTTTCCCTTGGTCTCATTATGAATTACGATAACAACCGATCATGTCTCATTAACCCTACCTCTAAGTGATCTCGACCAAAATCATGTAACCGACGATGTGGTTTCCTCTCCGATTTTGTATTGGCTACCCCAATTTTTATTAGAACCATATTTGAGTTTACACATTGCTTTCATTTGATTTATGGGAAAGAATAAAATTTTGAGAAAAAAATGAGATAGTGAAAAATAAGCAGTCCTAAGACAATGAGCTAACAAAGAAAATGAGTTTTGAGCATCGTCTTGAACAGTGAAAATTGCAAGTTTCGAAAGCATGTGAGAGAATGGTAAAATAAGAGCCTAAGTTGGAAAATGCAAAATGGGAGGATTTTATGATATTTTTAGTGAGAGTTGGAAAACACTTATTTTAGAAAGAACTAGTTAAAGGAAGAGATTGTCTACAAGGATTTTTGTGTAAGGTTGAAGCGACTAGGTGATGGTGCATTATTACAGCCGATTTTACTCCTCTTGTATCCTACTTTAACCCGAGCCTAACGTTACAAGCCATACATAAACCTTATGATTGAGTTCACCCAAAACACTAAGTTTCCTACGATAAGTGGAGAGAGAGTCAAACCAATAGTTTATAAACTTTAAATTTGAGGTGAAAAATGATTGGTATGTGTAAATTGTTTACGATGTATTAATTCGAGATTTGAGTGAAAAGAGAATAATTCTTATTTCCGACACTTTGATGTTTGCATAGATGAGAATGTCATCTAAGGAGTCCCAACTCGGAGGATGAGGATGTCATATTGCTTTTAAATTTCGGAAAATTAATTTAGGATTTGCTTGTGACGGTTCGAGTCATAAATCAATAATTCAAACATTTTATGGTCTCCGATGAATTTAGGACATCAGATTTATCGTTGTCATGATTTCACCAATTTAAACATTTTTCTTAAGAATCAATTAACCACTTAATTAGTTAGCCAAACCCCGAATTAGATTTCCCGATTTCCACCATTCACGATCATCTTTCGTGAAGATGTTTATTAGTTGCGTTGCTTGTTCATTTTATTTATTTATGTGCTTGACATCCCGTTAGTTTTTAATTTCAAATTTGCATGTTCACACACCTCGCTTTTACATTCTCCAATCCCAGCACACGATTCCTCGTCACCTAGCGACCCAACATACTAGGGCACCTCAAGCCCTCGTGGGATCAACTTCCCGGAATCACCGTAAGGTTTTTCTACATCCTTATTATTCCGACTGGTACACTGTCGTATCCGCTGGTCGATTTACATACGTAATTGATTAGCCCTTATTTATATGTATTAATTGAGGTAGTGGGCCGGAAGGGCTTTAGTCTTGAATGATAGAAAGGAAATCCAAATCCAAATCCAAATCCAACGAAGTCCTCTTATAAATAGAGAGTTTGGAGTTGGAGAGGCATCAGTATCAGTATCAGCGTCACCACCACCAACAACAATGGCCACTCCCTCTCTTCTCTCCCTCTCTCTCCTCCTTCTCCTCCTCCAATTCCGATCCGCCGCCGCAATGCAGAAGAAAATCCACATTACCGACAATCTGGACGACGTCGTCGACAGCGAAGAAGACGAGGCCTGGAAGGAGTGGGGCAAGCCTCCCCCTCCCCCCGATCTCGGCCCCGACCCCTCCGAGCTCCACAACATGGAGCTCCCTCAGATCCAGGAAGAGTTCATGAAGCACCACGTCGGCCCCACCGTCGGCTTCGTCAAGCTCCGCTTCGGTCTTCCGCGGACTAAGGTTATTCCTCCATTTCCCTCTTCCCCTTTCCATGAATCTGCATCTTCATTTGTTCATTTCCTGTGATCCATTGATTGCGGATCCAAATCGGATCTTCAAATTGGGTATAGGGTTTCGTGATTTGGAAATATCCTCTGTTAAATTGTGTTTGAGATTTGGAATGTGAAAGCAGTGTGGTGTGGTTATTCACAAATGGTGGTTTGAAATGTAATTGAGGTCCAATACCTTTACCGTGGTGTTGTCTTCAGACAGGTGTTGCACTGATCACTAAAAAATGGTCCAAGCTTCTAAGAACCGGAACCGTTAAGGTGGAGTTCATGGGTATTGATCTCACCACAATCATGTTCACAACCTATAAAGGCCGAGACACTTCAGAGGTGAGCTCATTTTCGATGAATTAACTGCTCTTATCTTCATTGCAATGCAAATAATTCGTTTTTATCTCTTATCTCACAAAGTTATATTTTTAGCGTATTTTCTATACCGCGTCACTTGAACTTTGACTGCTCGGCCAAGAATACTATCACTGACGACACACTTTTACTTTGAAGTTCAAACATCGAATTGGATAGACAACTGCACAATTCAATGGAGATCAACAGCTTCTAGATATTTGTTATATTCATTACATTTAAATGGGTAGAAAGTTGGAGTGACCCATCCTCTATTAAATTCCTGAAAAGGCAAACTTGTGTTTCGATAAAAAAAAAAAAATCAACCAATAGTGACTATAAATTTATGTATGAACGGTTTTTACTCGAACTTCTTACCAAATAAAATGTTGAGGACATCCTGCTCTGAATTAGCAAGGAAATTGGAAGAGTGTGTATCAAATGTACCTCCAACTTATGAGGTGTAGTGTGAGTTAGAAACTTTAACGCCGCTCCATTTTCTTTCCATGATATGATTAGAAATAACTGGGGACTTTCCATTTGCTGTCCGATAAAGTTTTTTTTTGTCTCAGTTGATTGATTTTATATTGGAGCAAGAAGACGCGTATGAGGTAAGGATAGGGGACCGTACTTTCCGCAGAAGTGGAGATCCTCCTATAGAGGAAGTGATCGAGTCACTCCGCAAAGAGAGGGAGAAAGAGGAGAAAGCGAAAGAGAAAGATGGGAAGGCAAATGATGAGCTCTAGTTTGATTAGTAGCAATCTGCCTCAGAAAACCATTTTCATTTTCTTCTATTTTTCAACCTTCAGAGGCTTGAAAATTAGCAACCATCCCAGTTTGTTAAATAATGTTTCCTCTAAGGCAAAGTATGAATGACAGAATTCTATGTGCACATTGGGTTATACATATAAATATAGCAGATAGATAGCTATTGCCACTATATATGGACTGCATCATTGGGTTATACATTTAACTGTGCATGTTGGGTCAGCTTCCTTGTACAAGTTGGTTGGGTGCTATAGAAACCTACAGTTTATAATAAATTCCATTACCTCCCTTCCAGACACAAATTTAAGTTCTCTCCCATGAATCTGAACTAAATCAACATCCAAATTTAACATGCAGAGATGACAAAAATGGGCAATAGTGGTATCCATTTCCTTAATTGAAAGTAGAGTAACGAAACTCGCCGGAATTCGGCTGGAGTTTGGGATTTTGGGCTTGAGCGAGACGAATTTGTCGAAACTCGATCAAAGTACGGTCAAACCAATTCATACCGGTTGAATTGCGGTCCGGTTCAGTCCGGTCCAATTTTGATTTTTTTAAACCACCCTCTATTTCTCAATATTTTCAAATTCAATTAATTCTAGTTGATAGATTTTACAATACATTCAATCAACTAGAGTTTTTTGGTTCGGTGAATAAATATTAAATGATGAAACCTTTTGGTTCGGTATATATTCGCATTAAAATTTATCGAATAAATATTAAATGATAGAAGATAAACTTGGATAAGCATACACATTTGACTTAAAATTTTCATATATATCTATAATTAATCCAATAAATTTTGGAGTTCGTGTACCACATACATGATAAACTTTGATTATACATAATTAATTTTGTCTATAATAATACTACATATAAATATATAGATATGAAATTATTTTTTTGATACAAAATGAGTATTACCGAGTTTCGCCTGAGTTTCGAGTTTTTCTTATTTTTCGGTAAGTCGATTTCTGCCTCGAGTTTTGAGTTTATTAACCTCGATTGAAAGAGAATCAATTTCTGTTATATTAGGAATACGGGGTAAGGGCAACATTTCCTTTTGTTTAATATTTTATTTTGTCAAGCTAGTCATTTGGTTCGGCGGTAAAATCATAGCTTTCATAACTTTTAGATCATTTCAAAATGTCGAAATCGTTTCGGAAGAGTATATATCAATCAATTAATTATCAATAACATTTTTAAGAGAAAAGTTCACTTACCTCCCTCGCAATTTACAAAAAAACTCGTATTTTACAAAGTTTTCACTTAAACCTGACCGCGTTAAGTTTGGGACAAGATGCGACCACGTGACCATCACGTGGGGGGTAGTTATTTTGAAAATGACAAAATTTCCCTTGTATATGTTGAGAGGAGGTGCAAACAGATGACTTATTTCGTGAAATGAAGAGCTGAGCCAAGGAAGAAGACAAGATAGAGCTGAGATTGCCGAACGACATGAACGGAGCTGACAAAGAAGTGTCGCGTGGAGGTCTCGAATTAGAAGACGGTTAGCCGTGTGGTGCAATTGATAGAGAAGATGAGCAACGAAAGAGCCGAATGTTTCTATGGAGTTCAAGCACATGTTCGAACCTCTTGGACCAACGACAATCCAGGTTGAAGGTTCATTAGTCGTGGGAGATTCTCGGTAAGGGTGTGTTGATTGTTTTGATTTGTGGTATTTCAAGTTTCTACAATTTAGGGGTTTTTCAGATTTGGGATTTTCCAAATTACGTCATTTATGTTTTTTGGGATTTTAGGTTTTAGGTTTCCCCAAATTAACAAGGTTAAGTGTTTTCTGGTAATTTAGACCTGTTAAATATTGACTTATGGTTGGGTTGATAATATATATATTTTTTATTTAAGTTTGACTATGAACTTAATTTGTTATTGATGAGAATGTGTATAGTGCTGAGAATGACATGAAATAATTGATTGTATAATTTGTGATAAGAGCATTTCAAATGCAAGGTTTTCAAGTGGGTGGACCCAAAAACTTGCCCTTTTGGCAAAAGGGTGGTACCAGGTTTGTTTCAAAGAATTACAAGTCTAGAGAAGACGGTCAAAGTCGTGGATGAAAAGATTAGGTGTGTACTGCACGAGAAATCTAAGAGTGAAAGCAAGTTTGCTGGCCGTGAATTGCAATTCGAGGAACCTGCAATTCCTGGACTAAACACTCTTCTAAGCCAAGTTTTATATTTATTTGATCCTTCACTAAATTCATGAGTTGTTTAGCTTTCATCTTCCTAACTACGCGAATCTCTGATAGGAACCTGCAAAAAAAAAAAAAAATAAATAAATTAATTAATTCTAATACAATGCTAGGGTTTAGGGGTATACGAAATTACGAAAGAAAGAAATTTTACATGAATGCAAGGAAATCAGATGTTATATGCTTACTTTGCAACAAACGCTCACAAGAGTGTTCATAGCTCCAACTTACAATCTGCATCAAGGAGCTATCTCCAATACTCGTTGACAACTTTCTTGGATGCACATGAGGACTACCCTACTCAGCTCATTCTTTACAAAATCATAATCAATACCCTGCTCTGACGCGTAGGACTTTAACACTAAATGAAACACGGCCGTGTCCCTGAATGTGGAATATAAGCCCAAATCAACATGCTTAATCTTGAAAGTCATCTCTCAAATTGGGCCGCGGCTGTAGTCCGCCTTCGACATGACTTCATCTTCGAAGTCAGTATCACCATCATTCTCACCGTCATTCTCATTCACATTTTCTTTTTCATGGATACTTGTTTCGCTCTGAGAGTCACTTTCTTCATCAACAGTATGACCATCTACATGTTCCTCAGATCTTGTTAAAATGTCATCTAAATCATTATCCAGATCTGCCCTTCCAACTAATTCTTCACTCTCACCCTCCGACTCGAAAAACACATGTCTCAACCAATTAGGGATGTCGTCTCCCTCCGCATGAGCTTCCTTTTCTCCCCCACCAACAGCTTCCTCACCTCCTCCAACAACAATTACCTCACCTCCTCCCACAACACATTCCTCGCTTCCAACAAAACCAGCTTCTTCACCTTCACTAATACCACATTCTTCACCAATAACTTCATCTACATCAACTATTTCCTCAACAATTTGTGCCCTCCTATTTTCATTCAATATTTTTTTGTTCGCCTCATCTTTACTGACATACACAACTTGTGGTGCAACCTTCTTCTACCTAATTCGCATACCCTCAACTCTATACCATTCAAACCCTTCCCTAACATGGAAAAGTTCCCTCGATGGTGTTAACATCCCTAATGGGGGAACCCCAACAACAATGTACAGTTGAATCTAATCCTCACTAGGATATGTATTCAACATTTCACTGTCTTTCAACAATTCATGGATAGTTCGGGAATGACAAACTCCAGGCTTGAGCCAGAATAGTTGGCTACTAGGTTCATATCCTAGTTCCTCTATAACACCCAAAAATTGAAACATACCAATCTTGTCTTCCTCAATGTTGATTAATTCAACCTTCCCACCCATGTAGCAGGTACTTTCAGGTGGTTGAAACTTCCCCCGTGATATACCACGAACTCTCGATGTGTAGGTCTTGGTGTTGGGTTGCATACGAATGGAGGTTTGGATTGACACTGAAACATACACAAACTATAAGAATTTAGAAAAATATTTCCCCAAATAGATTAGAACAGAAATCGAAAAACAAAACCCTAACCCTAAGAACAAAATATTACAAATCAGTATGTTAAAAACCATATTTCGAATTGCGACACCACAATTTCATATCTCAAACACAAAATATAAGCCCATAATTCCTCAGATCAGTCCTTAAAAACCGAACTCTAAACCCTAACATTTAACGACTTACCTTTTTCATTATCAGTTTTCGATTGCAACTCCGTCGACGATTTCACTATCTCTGGCTCTTTTCTCTGTCGCTTCTCTCCTTCGATTCGATTTCCGTCGTCGACAGCTTCCTCTTCCTCTCTCGATCGTTCAACTTCCTCTTCCTCGCTCTCAGACAGTCAAACGCAGACTTCAGTCGAGTCTCTTGACTTCACACTGCCTCACACGCGTCTTACGCGTGTCAACTAAGTTGTAAGTGGAGGGCAATATGGATTTTTCACCTTGAACTTAACGCCGTCGGGTTTAAGTGAAAATTTTGTAAAACACGGGAACTCCACATACCTATTTTTTTTTTGCGGGAGAGTTAAGTAAAAATTCGGTAAACTACGAGAGAGGTAAGTGAACTTTTCCTTACTTTTAATAAATATTGTCGACATATAAATTAAAATTATTGAGTTCATGCTTATTACATGCATTCTTTTCACTTCACTCACAATATTTGATAATCAATTAATCATAACTTTATGTCTCAAAATTGTTGAACCCAACCTTGACAACATGATTTCTTTTATCTTATCACAGATATGTGAATAACTCTCTAATCACTCATCATTCAAAAATTCAATTGTAATAAAATATGTTTTGCATTTTTGCTCTCTGGTCGGGAAGATCCAATTGCATATAATGTTATCGCTCTATTTTGGTTTCTTTGATAATATTTCATTTAAAACATATAGATAAATATTTTTTGCACAAAATTTTGAAATTTGTCACACAATATGAAAGACTGAATTCTTCTACATCCAAATTTTAAAGTTTGATTTAACAAAACCAAGAAAATAAATGTCCCCATTCTTATTATAAGCCCCTTGGTCCGAAAATTTTAAAAAATTTCATGTAATTTTTACCAGAAAATTGGATGTCTTTCCTTCAATCCTTATATATATACAAAAAAGTTGTGTACATAATTATAAACATTATTTACTTGAGTGGTAAATGTGTTGTATTTTAATCATCAATTCAAATATTGGACGGGACCAACCTTTTTTTATTATAATAGTTATTGTGGACCTTTTTTTAATGATGTTTGAACTTTTTAAACTTACGAACATCTTTCACTTTCACTTTATTTGTTAATCGTTAATTAATTTGTATCGTTTTTTAATCGTTGATTATAATTATGTTTACTAAGTAGTGAAATTTTTATTTCCATTATTATTTTCTCTTTCATACAATTTATTAATTAAATTATTTAAAATTTGTGATTTTTCTAAGCAAAATTATGTTGAGAATGGGCGTAAGGTTGAGTCGTTTGACAAACGAGTCAAGGTCGAGCCCATCCTATCAGGATTTGTAAGGCTCACAAATTGTTTCACTTTATATTTATTTATACATAGAAGTTAAATTCGAAATTAACTGAAAAAATAAATCATGAAGCTCAATTTAGTTTTTGTTATATGATTTTATTATTAAAATTAATTTTTAAATTGATTATGTTATTAAAAAAATTAAATTTTTAGTATAAAGTTTTTTCCTCTTTGAAATATTTGTCTGAATCCACCACTCGATTTCTCAGATGATTCGAGTTGTTGCGGGTGACTAGTTTCCCACCCGTGGTCCGCCCGTTTTGCAGGCATGTGAGGAGATTTTCAACGAGTTTTACACTTGGGTCATTCGGGCTTCGAGTTACTTTTAGGCTTAGGGGTAATGCAATATTTCACAACACAAGTTTTAGTTGAAGGTGATAAATTGCAAATAATGTATTTTTGTTAGCGATTTTTTTGGTTGCAATTTCCCTTAATTTTAATTAAATATTATATCAAATTCAATATTGATCAATATCCCTATCAAATTGGTAAGAAACAAAAATTACGGTAACCATAAAAAAACACAACTGGAGAGATTTATACTTTTTGAAAAACATTGACACCAAATCATGATCATTGTCACTGATCAGTGGTCCATACACCTTTGTCACCCTCTAACATTTTTTCATAAAGTTTAATATATTGTAATTGTAATACTAGTCTTATAAAATATAGTGCGTGTAGAATTAATTTTAAGAAAAGTATGATTTGTTCACCAAACTGTAAGGATTATTATTATTATTATTATTATTATTATTATTATTATTATTATTATTATTATCTTTTTAGAGAAATGTAAGGATTTTTATTGATATAGCTCTAATTTAATAACTATTAAACATTTTTTCGAATTATAATAACTATTAAACATTCATTTTACATAATATATATATATATATATATATACACACACATGTTATACAAAATTAATGGGATACCAAGACATAACATTAACAAGGTAGTGCCTAAGTAAAATAATATTGCGTTATGTCCCTTATCATTAAGGTTAGGGTTTGTCTTGTCAAATTAACGAGATACGCAGTGTGGCTTCTAATCAGCGTATGCGATTTCACGATTTTGGAGGATGCCGATCTCGTGATTCTGTGTGTTTAGGACTTGGAGGGTGCTGAGATTTAAGAGGTGGAAGATTTGTGGGAGAAAGGTCTAGTTTTTGAGGCCGGTGGTTGGGATCGACGGCGGAGGTTTGCGATGGTACGGTTGGGGTTATTATTTCGATATCATCTACGAAGGGAGACGGGTTTGGAAGGGGGTCAGCAGTGGTTGGGCTGAGAAAATTTGGCGATTAACTTGGTGTAGAATCGAGGGAGACAGATCTAGGAGGGGCTCATCAGAGGTAGGGAAAGAAAATTCTGGCGATTCGATTGTTGCGGTTTTGGTTGGTTGATGACTCATTAATAAGAGGGATCATGAGCTCTTTGGCATTGATGTGCAGATTTATGTAAGCATATCGGACTATGGGGTCTTGGTATTCTTAAATTTCAATATATTTTCGTGGCATCCCATTGTTGGGCCATTTGGGGGTACAGATGGCACGAGGTTCTTGATTTGGGAAGAGGATTTGAGGCGATTGTTTTATTTCGTAGGTTTATTTGGGGTGGGTTCAGGGGCTTGCTCTAAGTGTTTTCGGGGTGGTTCTTGTAACAAATTTGCGGAGAGTCTCAACCCATTCGAGGTAGAGACTGCAAGTTTGCAAGAGTTATTTCGTTGCGCTATTAGTTGTTGGATAAATGGATTTGGGTCTTGGTTGTATCAAGCCCATTGACCCATTTGGTTGATCCACTTTTTTTATTACTGGACAAAATTTTTTTTTATTTATTTAATTAGTTATTTCAAAAATCAAAATTTTGTATTGATTTTGGTCATCAATACATTGTGGTTACAAGAGAACTAATATTTTCATAAAGGGGGTTTGTTACCCATAACGATCTGATTTGAATTAATTGATTTAATAATTTGTTATGTGTTTCTCTTCTCTATAAATACTTGAATTGTGTTAATTTGTTTTTACATCGAATCTTTTGCAAAACAAAACCAAAACTCTCTTCTGTTTCCAACATTATAATTTCAGATTCCGGCGAGTTTGCTGTACGGACATAGATCGTTCCGATCGCTTCTTGTCCAACTCCTTTCGTCCTTCTAGAACTTCGTTCCTGAGATTGTTCGTACCTGTTCCACCTTCGGCACTGCTAGTGGGCGATGTACCGAAAGTCTGTGCAAAACCTCGGAAGCTACCGATTTTGGACTACCACATCGGTCCACCGAAAATATAGGTTTCAGGCCAGTGCATACGCGCTACGGCATAGAAGTATTTCGTCAATCATATCTCTGTTTTAGCTCAACAGGACTAGCCATCAGAACAACATCAGTATCCATAGGATTGACAAGGTTGTCCATCAGAACATCATCTACGGCCATAGAATCAAAAGGATTGTCCACCAGATCGACCTCACTGTTCTGCAAGTCTACAATCAGGTATCGTAATCTTACATTAGTTATTATGCTCGTCGTTCTCGGGGAGGTTCTTGAAATGGATTTGTGGAGGATCTCAACCCATTCGATGTGGAGGCTGCGACGTTGCAAGAGGCATGTCGTTGCGCTATCTTTTATTTTGTTTGTTGTTATTGTAATTTTATGACTCATGAATTAGTTAGGTTTGATCTAACTAACAGTAGCTGTGATCATGGTGCGGGGTCTGTCCCACTATCTGATGCTCTAGTTGTCTGACATAATGTCGGATTAGTTTAATTTATAGTTTAACAATATGTTGCGTTTTCCCTCAAAAAAAAATAAAATACTTAGGCATAACTAAAAAAGAATTGCCCCGCTCGAGCTTATAGCTTTTTTAAAAAAATTAACGGGATAGCTAATTTCTAATTCTATATTTCAGTTCAGCTTCAAAAATAAAATTCAAACTTGGAAGCGGGTAGGATCGACAAAAATGTGCTCACGTCGATCTTGGCTTGGGTTTAAAATAGCTTATATAATTAAATTTGAGTTTCAATATTCTTATAGTAATCAAGCTTGATTTCAACTTTAATATTAATTAAAGATTGCATATAAATATGTTATATTAGAAAAGATAAGCCGGATCATGTCCCTATCACGATGATAACGAATTTGAAAAAATAACGAATATTAAAAACTCGACTCATTTAGTCAAAAAATTGCCCACCATTCAGAAATTTTTTTGGATCAACCATTGTCAAGGTTAAATTTTACTGAAGCTTAAAATTGAGTTTTGCTCAATAAAAATGGATCTGCTTGAATTTAATTGTGATGAGTTCAGGTAAAATATTAAACGAATTGAGATCGAACTAGTTATTAATGACCTGAATAATTTACAACGCCATGTTTGGACATACTAAATATTCTTATTTCGAAAGATTCATAATTTAATGAAAACAATTTTGTACCTATGATGACATTGATTTCATTACTATTATGTGATTTTCTAACAAAATACAAATCAAGGCTAGTTTTCTGGGGCCTTAAAGAGACCGTTACACTCTTGAGCCGACCTTAAATTAAAAGTGTAAATAAGGGATGATCTAATCTTTTTTTTAAACTTGTTGCTCATCCAAATTTCATACTTTTGCTGTGTTACTAACGACATTAGTTTTTTTGTAATTTTAAAACGATCAAATTGACTTATTCCTTTCTTTTTCAGTAACTCCCCTACCACAATGTTGTCGCCTCCTCTAACTTCTCACTCGTGACAGCAACCCGACTTCCCTCGCCAAGAGATTGACTCTCGAGTGGATGATGAGTTCAATGAAGAGATCGTACATCTGCCCTCGTGTCTGAGCCTTGTTGATAGCTATAAAACGTCATTGTTTTCGTTGTGCGGGAATGAGTCCAGAATTAGCAAGTCGGTGGCTTCGTCTCCGACCAGGTTGTACGATGAAGAATTTGACGAGAAGAAGGAGAATTTCATAAACTCGAGAGACCATTTTGCTGATCGAGTAGATGCTTCACGAGTTTGACTAAATCTGATATATCTCTGGCTAGAACTGTTGGGAGAAAACAAATCTAATAGAATAATTAGATGCATCGGAATTAAATAATTCTCCCCGCATGTGCAAATCTCGTAGGAATCTATCAAGCAGAGCAAATCAAACAAGCTAATAAAATATATCAAACAAGAACACACAATTTTAGCGTGGAAAACCTTCTCAAGGCGAGAGAGGAAAAACCACGGGACCCTCGAGGCCGCTTAATCTCCACTATCAATATAATGAGTACAACAAGTTCTCTCTAAATACAATTAGAAGATCACAATATCTCAAGATTAACTAATCTTGGCTCAACCCACAATTACAAGAAAGAGTAGAAAAACTTCACCGAATCGATGGCGCACGATCAGAAAATCGTATCAAATCACTCGGACCTCCAAACGCAAATTTCAACGGTCAGAACGTAATACCACGTCTTCCGAACACCCTGTCCAAAAATCAGCACGGTACAACGGTGGATCGACCTCCGATCAGACTCGAGAACCTTGTTGGTCAGCCTAGAAAGTAGCAGAAAAATCTACACGAATTTCACTCTATTTCTCTCTTGAATTGGTCTTGTTTCCTTCTCTCTACTGCCTCATATTTATAGGCAACCAATTAGGGTTTCCTTCTCCATGTAGGATACTAACTACATGGGCTTTGGGCCTCTACTTATTTAATAAAGGCCCAACAAATCTCCCCCTTATTCAACTAAGTGGAGGGCATCGCCATCCTGGCGATCTTACGACAAATATCAAGCTTCTCCCTTGGTAAGGCCTTCGTGAACATATCAGAACCATTATCATATGTGTGGATTTTCTCAATCTCAAACAACCTGTCTTCAAGTGCATCTCTAAGCCAATGGTATCTCACATCAATATGTTACGACTTTGCATGAAAGGTAGAATTCTTACTCAAGTGAATCGCGCTTTGGTTATCACTGTAAACCACATAGCGTTGCTGCTTGAAACCGAGCTCCCCTATGAATCTCTTCATCCACAAGAACTCTTTACATGCTTCAGATGTTGCGATATATTCAGTTTCTTTAGAAGAAAGTGCAACACACTTTTGTAGTCTTGACTGCCAAGAAACTGCTCCACCTGCAAACGTCATTAAATAACCTAAGGTGGATTTTCTGCTATCAACATCTCATGCCATATCTGAATCAGAGTAGCTAACCAGCACATGTTCTCCTCTTCCAAAAGTGAGTATATAATTAGAGGTACCTCGGGGAGATATCTCATAATCCATTTGACTGCATCCCAATGCTCTCTACCCGGATTCGACAGAAAACGGCTCACAACACCAACTGCATGAGCTATGTCAGGCCTTATACACACCATTGCGTACATCAAACTTCCTACTGCTGAGGCATACGGAACTTTATCCATGTCGTCCATCTCCTTCTCCGTAGAAGGGCTCTGTCGTGTGCTTAGCTTAAAGTGAGTAGCAAAAGGAGAGCTCACCACTTTAGCTTTGTCCATATTGAACCTTTGCATATGCAACTTATTCGCAACTCTATCGCGAGTAATTCGGATGCCAATAATAGTCTTCGCAAGACCCAAGTCGTTCATTGAAAAAACCTGACTCAACTGTTTCTTCAATCTCTTAGCTCTAGAGATATTCTTGCCAACAATCAGCATATCATCAACATATAGCAATAGTATGATAAAATCATCATCAGAGTATTTCCACACAAAAACACAATGGTCAGATTTCGTCTTTTGGTAGCCTTTCTCACCCATGAATGACTCAAACTTCTTGTACCACTGCCTTGGTGCTTGCTTCAAACCATACATGCTTTTCTGAAGCTTGCACACATAGTTCTCTCTTCCCTTTACTTTGAAACCCTCTGGATGCTCCATATAAATATCCTTATCTAAGTCACCATGGAGAAATGCAGTCTTCACATCCATATGATCAACCTTCAAATCAAAACTAGCTGCTAAACCAAGAACCACCCGAATGGATGACATCTTAACAACATGAGAAAATATTTCATCAAAGTCAATACCTTTCCTCTGGCTGAAACCCTTGACGACCAATCTAGATTTGTATCAGGGACGGGAAGTATTTTCTTCTTGCTTCACTTTGTTAACCCACTTGTTCTTCAAAGCTCTTTTTCCTTTCGGCAACTTCACCAACTCATAAGTATGATTCTCATGCAATGATTTCATCTCATCTTGCATGGCTTCAACCCACTTCTTCTTGTTCTCATCTTCAAGGGCTTTACTGTAACTTTTGGGTTCTCTCGTCAGATACTAACACATACTCATCAGCTGAGTACCTTGTAGATGATTGTCGATCTCATGAGTGGAACAACTGGTGGAACATCTGGTACTGGAAACTGCTCATGAACTTCATTATCCATCTTTACCTCTATAGGAGCATCAACATCACCAGGACTCTGCTAGTCATCACGAACTTCATCTTCAACTTGACTTGACACAACTGTAGAATGAACTATATCAAAATCAATCAAGTCAGTTATAAATTGCGGAGCACTTTCTTCAAATTTCGCAATATCTTTGATGTCCTGATTCTCCATAAATACCACATCGCGGCTTCTGATAAGTTTCTTCTGCACCGGATCATAAAATCTGTACCCAAACTCATCCTCGCCATAACCGATGAATATGCACGGTCTAGTCTTCATATCAAGTTTAGATCTTTCATCCTTTGGAATATGCACAAATGCCTTGCATCCAAATACCTTTAAGTGATTGTAGGAGACATCTTTACCTGTCCAAACTCCATTTGGAACATCAAACTCAAGAGACACACACGGTGTGAGATTCAATACATGAACCACTGTATTTAAAGTCTCACCCCAAAAACATATTGGTAACCCTGCTTGTGAATGTAAACATCTCGTCCTTTCAATAAGCGTTCTATTCATCCTCTCAGCTAACCCATTTAGTTGACGCGTCTTTGGAGGCGTCCTTTGATGTCGAATGCATTGATCCTTGCAATAATCATCAAAAGAACCACAATACTCACCTCCATTATCGGTTCGCATGCACTTTAACTTCTTCCCAGCCTGTCTCTCAACTAGGGCATGAAAATGCTTGAAGACACCACACACTTGATCTTTAGTCTTCAAGATATAGGCCCACACTTTCCTTGAATGATCATCTATAAAAGTCACAAAATAGAGACCACCTCCAAGCGTCTTGGATTTCATAGGACCACAAACATCCGATTATACTAAATCAAGCATCTCTGGCTTTCTCGAAGGAGGGGATGATTTGAAAGATACTCTAGTTTGCTTGTCGGCCAAGCAATGCTCACGCTTCTCTAACGGTTCACCTTTCATTCCCAGTAGGAGATTCTTCTTTCCCAAAACCATCATTCCATTCTCGCTCATGTGACTAAGTCTCTTGTGCCACAATTCAGTTGCACTCTCTTTCTCAGCTGGATTAATAATGCCACCACAAACTCTAGCTCGTGTCACGTACAACGAAGCACACTTTTCACCTCTAGCCACGACCATAACACCTTTAGTGAGCTTCCATGAACCACCACCAAAGGTATGATGAAAACCTTCATCATCTAGCTTGCCTACTGATATCAAATTCAAACGAATGTCACGAATATGCTTAACATTTTTCAGAATAAGAGTTGTACCATTTTTCGTCTCCAATCGCACGTCTCCTATGCCAATAGCTTTTGACATGCCTCGATTTCCCATCTTAACATTGCCATAATCACCAGATGTATAAGATGAAAAGAGATCCTTTCGACTTGTAGCATGAATGGAGGCACCGCTATCTATTACCCAACTGCTCTCATCACAAGCCAAGTTAACATCTTCTTCATCACACAAGAGAAGAAACTCTTCAGTAATAGTAACAACATCATCGTCACGACTTGCCTTCTTTTCTTTCTCTTTGTCATGTTGGTTGTCTCTCTTGAGCTTTCAACAATACTTTTTAATATGCCCCTTTAGACCACAGTGATAGCACTCTGCATTGGTATACTTGTTCTTACTCTTGCTTCTGTCTCTACCCTTTGGACCTCTGCTTTTGCTCCTTCCTTTTTGTTATGTCACCAAGACTTCTGAGTGCGAAGAGGAACCTTGTGACTTTCTCCTCATCTCTTCATTCAGAGCACTCCCCTTAGCCAAATTCATGGTGATAACACGATCTGGAGCTGAGTTAGATAAGGACGTCCTGAACGTCTCCCACGAGTCCGGTAATGTACCTAGAAACCACAAATCCTGCACCTCATCATCGAACTTGATACCCATTCCTGCAAGCCGATTAATAATTCCTTGAAAAGCATTAAGATGATCTGTCAATAGAGCCCCATCATGATACTTCAAACTCATCATCTGCTTTATCAAGAACAACTTATTACTACCAGTTTTTCGAGCATATAACTGCTCAAGCTTGCTCCATAAACTGCGTGCATGTGTCTTTTCACTGACATGATTCAAAACATTATCATCCCCCATTGTCTAATATAGCCACATACTTGACGATGCAATAAATTCCATTAACTGTCAGATTTGTTTTCAGGCTTGGTCTCACTGAAAACCGGCAGATAATAATTCTTCACATAAAGAAGATCTTCCATCTTCCCTTTCCAGAAATGATAATTTGAACCATTCAGACTAACCATTCAGGTTGTATTAGCTTTCATTATTTAACACTGTGTACCGATTAAATAACATTCCCTCTGATACCACTTTGTTGGGAGAAAAACGAATTTATAGAATAATTAGATGCATCGGAATTAAATAATTCTCCCCGCCTGTGCAAATCTCGTAGGAGTCTATCAAGCAAACTAATAAAATATATCAAACAAGAACACACAATAGGCACGCACTATTTTAGCGTGAAAAACCTTCTCAAGGCGAGAGAGGAAAAACCACGGGACCCTCGAGGCCGCTTAATTTCCACTATCAACATAATGGGTACAACGATTTCTCTCTAAATACAATTAGAGTATCACAATATCTCAAGATTAACTAATCTTGGCCCATCCCACAATTACAAGAAAGAGTAGAGAAACTTCACCGAATTGATGACGCACGATCAGAAAATCGTATCAAATCACTCGGACCTCCAAACGTAAATTCCAATAATTAGAACGTAGTACCACGTCTTCCGAACACTGTGTCAAAAAATCAGCACGATCCAACGGTGGATCGATCTCTGATCGGACTCGAGAACCTTGCTGATCAGCCCAGAAAGTAGCAGAAAATTCTACACAAATTTCACTCTATTTCTCTCTTGAATTGGTCTTATTTCCTTCTCTCTATTGCCTCCTATTTATAGCCAAGCAATTAAGGTTTCCTTCTCCATGCATGATACTAACTATATGGGCTTTGGGCCTCCACTTATTTAATAAAGGCCCAACATGAACTGCTTCTTTTAGAATCAATACCAAAACACCCTTCTTTTAGAATCAATATCAAAACACCCTCACGAACTTGATGATAGCATTTGTGCCCTAGTCCAATTGCTATTAGCCTGTAAACGTCTATGTACATTATCATCGTTTGTAACATATATATAAAACGGCTTTGTATTACTTATGTGTTGAAGTAATATGTTAAGCGTGATCTGATTTATGACCACTAAAGTAGTAGAACCATAAATCTGTACGGATCACACTTAACGAGTCCCTGGTCAAAACATGCTTCCTAAGAAGCGACCAGTATGAGGATGGTTCTTAATGACGTAGTTCTACTTGTCATAGGGATGAGGGATCTTGGAACCATATCATAGATATCATGAGGTGATTGATATCGGACGACCCGCTTTGAATAGTGTTTTCATAGATTAAGCCATAAACATATTCAAATGCGATAGCTTGTCACGGCATCCTTAGACCAAGGAGTCTTTGTGATCACTATGCAATGAACGTACGGCTTTAACTTGCGCCAAACGCTTTCTGTAAAAGGATTGCTATAAAGGGCATGATTGGGTGGCGGAACGGGTTGCATGAGTGACACGAAAGACGGCTAAGGGATTTATCCCTCATACTACGGTATGGGAAAGATATCCGTTAGAAGGCCTCTTGATGGAGACTGACTGAGAGAAAGAGCATGGCCATGCCAATGATACGGGTTATCAGTTCTCAGCCATCTCGCATATCAAGTAACAATGATTGATTGAACAAGGGAGACGACTCTATGCCTTGTGATCAATCGGGATATCTAGAGATAACAGGATGGTGACTTGTAGGCACAAAGGTTAAGTCGAATCATCGATCATCATGCACCTTGGGTAATCATAATGTTTTACTAGAGACCACTTATGATGGATCGGGCAAGAGCAATCTTTTGCGCCGATCTGCCAACGGTGGCATGAGCCTAGAGGGTCACACACATACAAGGCGGATAACTTGAGACAAGGAAACATTGATGTTTCTTGAGGAGTAATATATGGACAAAACTGGAGGTTTTGTGCCATAGGTTCGGTTTGAGAGAATAATTAGCGAATCGAGAAAAATTGAGTTTTTCGTCGATATCGCGTCGGACTTTGTTTGATAAGTGACGACAAAAAGGGTCGGGCGATTTTTGGACACGGCATGAGACAACACGGGAGGGCCCATTGGGCTCTGCCCATGAAGCCTCATGGCCGGCCCATTAAGGGCCCAACAAGACCTCATGGCCGGCCCACATGGTGGGTCCATGTGTGGGGCCACACAACACCATGCTTAGTTGGTGATTGTGGATTAAGAGGTGAGTGATTTAAGGGGTATGGGTTAAAGTACCTTTAAGCCCATACCAATCACTTTTGACCCATGCTTGTTGGATGATGAATTGAAATATCTAGCATTCATTCATTAATTCAAGAATCACACAACTCTCACAACACTCTCTCCTCTCTTTGCTCTCTTGTTCTTCATTTAATTGTTCTAGTAGGCAATTAAGTGAGGGATCATCAAGATCATCCCCTTGGTGTGGACTTGCTTTAGAGAAGAAGATCCGAACGTTCTTCTTTATCGATTCAACGAAGACTAAATGCAAAATGGAGAAACTGTCCAGATTGTCCAGTTCCGATGACCGACAATGCGTGAGCCATAGCCGCTTCGTCCGAGCTCCGATTAAGCTGAAACTTAGGGCGTTGGAAAGATAATTCCAAGGGCTACAACTTTTGTGAAATACTGATTTTCAAAAGGAGCGCTGGTTTAGGAGATACAAGGCCGAGAAGCAGACTGGTCCGCAGAGTCTGTCCAGCGAGACGGGAAAAATGTTTTGCTCCAGAAGGAGGTCTTCTCGTCCGAACTGGGTTTAGAGCAAAACACAAAAGATGTAGGGAATTGGCTGAGGTTTAATCTCCAAAAAGAACCGAAGCAATTGGAGATCTGTAGCTCGAGATATAGAGCTTCAAAGTCTCGGTTTTCTGCCGGGCAGATTCTGGTAAAACCCGAAAACTCGATTTCCTAAGGATCTAACTTGGTAGTCGATCTTGCGCAGGTTAGGGGCAGTTTATAGGTTGCTTCCGCTGCCATGAACGTAATTAGGATGCCCCGGGACCTAACACTTGACGCATTACGAACAAAGCTTCAGTGACCGGAGATTTAGCGGTCGCATACTACATCTTGGGTTCTTACCCTCTGGTTTCGTCAGACTGGCATCGAGAAGCAGAGTCTCTCGAAGCTGGAGATTAGGGTTAGAGTTTGGGGGTATTTTGGGCATTATTAGAAATTAAAAAATAAAGAAAAATGTACTCTTAATTGACGGACTTAGGAACGGTGCAAAAATATAAAATTGGGTAAGCCGACAAACTGAAAAAAGTTTGAATATGCAGATGTGCAAAACGTGCTTGGTTGTAAGTAAGTGTCACTATCCCTTAATTAACTAGGCCAATCTCATCGAGTAATGTACGCCATTTAATCCTAAAACTGTGGTTGATCGAGTTAGGTGAGTGAGCTCATTATAAGGAGGGATTAGATCAGCAGTGCAATGAGAGACACAATTTAAAAAGTGTTGTAAGAGAATGGCCACCACCATGCCTCTACTCTTCTCTCACCATGCCTCTACTCTCCTCTCTTACCATGCCCCTACTCCTTTACCACCATGCCCTTGATTTGAGGATGATGGTATTCATCTAATCATTACATTTTTGGTGTATAAATATGTGAGATTGGAAATGATAGAATGGTTCATCCGAGAGCAATTTCACTCTCCCATTTTCACTTGTAGAGCTCTTTCTTCTCTCTCTTTTTTCTTGTGTTATTTGGTTTGGTTTTTCACTAAAAACTTGTTTTGATTTGGTTCCTTTAATTGCACTTTGTTTCAACATCTTGTTATTATTTTACAACATGTTATCAGCACGATTAGCTCGGTTATCGTAATTTTTATATTCCTAACTAAATTTAGTTTAGTTCTTGAATTTATGTTTATTTTATAAATTTATTTATACTTACTATATATTTCTAAGTATGCTCTGTGATCGCCAATCTTGAATTGGATCTTTCACATCATAAATTAATCTGTTATTATTATACGCGTTTTATATTTATATATAATGTTTTGTAACCCGAAGTTTACAAAACTAAATACATATTGAACCCGAAGTTCTAAAATTCTCTGGAAAGAAAGTTGATGAACCTGAAATTTATGTAAACTCGAAGTTTACAAAAACTTAAAAATTTATGGAACCCGAAGTTCCGAATCAAAGTGTAAATCTCGAACTATATTATGAGATACCGAGACTAAAACTCGAGATTTTAAAAGATAGAACCAGTAGTTCTACATACCGCAAAATATGTCATCCTTTGAATAATTAGTTCGGAATTATTTTAATTGTGTTATTATTATATATACTGTATATATGTGTATATTATTAACAACCCTAAGTTTGCTAAAGTTATGGTATCTTGAACCCGAAGTTTCAAGATTGTCCGGAATTTTTTTATTGAACTTGATGTTCATGTAAACTTGAAGTTACAATCGTTGGAAGTTATAGAACCCGAAGTTCTAAAATTGTTAAGAAAATTCTTGAACTTGACGTTTATGTAAACCAGAAATTTACAGAACCTGAAGTTCTAAAAATTCATGCTGAATAGATCAAAGATCTTGATAATCCATATGTCATAGTATTAATCCTAGCCGACGAGCAGGATATTTTGTTCATATTTCATCCACCAAGATATATCTTATTGCTCCTGAAGTATCAATATTGGGAGAAAATTAAAGTGCATGTATCGATGAAACAAAATGAATTATCGAACTGGCCCCGTAGGCAGTTCATTATTCCCTAAAATGAATGTGACAAATTATGATGATGATCCTCCTCTCAGAAGAGGCCAATGCTCTAGTTAAGGTCGTGGTTGCGGCAGTGAGAGCAATAATTATCACCATCGTGGGAGAAATGACAAAATGTTCCACCAGAAGTGGAACAAATTTGAGAGACGTGACAAAAGAAAAAGCCCAAAAATGCACTCCCAAAGGTATCTCAGAAGAGGTCAATGCTCTAGTTAAGGTCGTGGTTGCGGCAGTGAGAGCAATAATTATCACCATCGTGGGAGAAATGACAAAATGTTCCACCAGAAGTGGAACAAATTTGAGAGACGTGACAAAAGAAAAAGCCCAAAAATGCACTCCCAAAGGTAGTGAACATTCATGTTTTTAGATGCGGACATCGGGCATATACATGTAGTACTCCCATGCATTTGATGGTCTTGTATCAAGCATCAATTAAGAGAAAAGAAAAGGTCGTAGAGACAAACTTTATGAATAACTCGGATCCTGCAGATCTGACTAATTTAAATGTTTCCGACTTCTTTTGAAATGACAGTGGAAATATAGGAAACTTGATATCCGATGATATAGCATGAAACTTTGTTGACTAATATTGAGATGATAATATATTATGTTGTCTTATAAAATCATTTCAAATGTTTATAATCTTAGATATGTTTTTCTTTCATGAAAGGATATGGATTCCAGACACAAATCATCGGTTGACAAAAACAGTGATAATGTGTGTATCGTTGATTCTGCCACTACACATACAATTCTCAAGGAAAAAAAATATTTTTCGTGTCTAACCATGGTTGAGGCAAATGTTAATACTATTATGGGTTCAGCAAATATTATAGAATGTTCCGGAAGAGCTTCTATATTGTTGCGAAATGATACTCGGTTAGAAATCCATAATGCTTTATATGCTAGTAGATCCAGAAGAAATCTACTTAGCTTTAAGGATATCCGCAGTAATAGATATCATATTGAGACCACAAGTGAAAATGAAACTGAGTTTCTTTGTATCACATTAAGTGATTGTGGTGAAAAGCGTGTATTGAAAAAAATACATGTTCTATCATTTGGGTTGTATTTTACAACAATAAGAACAGTTGAAGCCTACGCGATTTTGAACCAGAAGTTCAATAATTAGAATATTTTTATGCTTTGGCATAATCGTCTTGGTCATCCGGGATCAACGATGATGCGTAGGATTGTTGAAAATTCATGTGGACATTCATTGAAAAGCTAGAAGCTTTTTCAGTCTAATGAAATAATTTGTACCGCTTGTTCACAAGGAAAATTAGTGGTCCGGGCATCAAAAGCCAAGGTTAGTGCCGAATTTCCATCACTCATGCAGAGAATTCATGGAGATATATATGTCCCTATTAATCCGCCCAGTGGACCATTTAATTATTTTATGGTTTTAATTAACGGATTCAGCAGATGATCACATGTGTGCTTACTGTCAACTCGTAATGTTGCATTTGCAAAATTGTTAGCACAAATTATTAAGTTGAGGGCACATTTTTCTGATTATTCGATAAAGTATATTTGTCTTGATAATGCTGGTGAATTAACATTTAAGACATTTGATGATTATTGCATGTCATTGGGTATTGATATTGAGAATCCCGTTCCGCATGTGCATACCCAAAATGGTTTAGCTGAATCTTTCATTAAACGTCTACAGATAATTGCACGAACATTGTTAATGCAATCACAATTATCAGTTTCTGCTTGGGGACATGATGTATTACATGCTGCTTCTTTAATTCGTTTAAGGCCTAATGCATATCATAAATATTCTCCTATGCAGCTTGTGTGTGGGCATCAACCTGATATATCTCATTTACGTAATTTTGGTTGTGCTGTGCAAATACCTATTGCATCCCCTTAACGCACAAAAATGGGACCCCCAACGTCGATTGGGGATTTATGTAGGTTTTGATTCACCATCTATTATCAGGTATCTTGAGCATTTGACGGGTGACCTATTTACTGCACGACATGCAGATTGTTATTTTGATGAGACGACGTTCTCACATTTGGGTGGAAATAAAAAGCCTCCCGAAGTTAGGCGTGAAATTGAATGGAAAGTAAATTCCATGTCTCATCTAGATCCATGTACATCACAATGTGATAAAGAAGTACAAAGGATAATTTATTTGCAAAATGTTGCAAACCAAATGCCTGATGCATTTGCAGATACATCAAAAGTGACAAGGTCATACATAGATGCTATCAACACACCTGCGAGAATTAAAGTTAATGATGACAATTCGAAAGCAGCGGTCGATTCCTCTAGTACACGCCAGAAGCGTGGGAGGCCATTAGGGGCAAAGGATATTAATCACCGTAAACGAAAAAATCAAATGAATAGACAAATAGTTCCAGCAGAACTATCGGTTCCTGAAGAACCATTGGTTCCCGTAGAACCGTCGATCCCAAAAGAAAATGAAAGTTTTAAAATTCCTGAAGAATTGCAAGAACAAATAAGTGAGGAAATACACATGAATAATTCTTACACTAATGAATACTTGGATCAAAAATTGATTAATGTAGATGAAATCTTTGCATTCACAGTGGCATGTGAGATAATGAACGATTTTGATTTTGAGTCACGTACTATTGATGAATGTCGTGAAAGGCATGATTGGCCAAAGTGGGAAGAAGCAATTCAAGCAGAATTGACTTCATTGGCAAAACGACAAGTCTTTGGAATCATAATTCGAACACCAGAAGATGTTCGACCAATTGGATACAAATGGGTATTCACAAAGAAAATAAATGAGATAAACGAAATCGTTTGATATAAAGCCAGACTTGTAGCCCAAGGTTTTTCTCAACGACCTGGTGCCGATTTTGATGAAACATATTCACCCGTAATGGATATGATTACTTCAGATACTTGATTAGTTTAACAGTCTCTGAAAGACTGGGTATGTATCTGATGGACGTTGTCACTGCCTATTTATATGGTACGTTGGACACTGATATTTATATAAGACTCCCTGAAGGAGTTAAATTGCCAAAAGCAATTAAAAATAGTGCAAGAAACCTATATTCAATAAAATTACAAAGGTCGTTGTATGAATTGAAACAATCGGGTAGGATGTGGTATAATCATCTTAACGAATACCTTACCAAAGAAGGGTATAAGAATAATGTTATATGCCCTTCTGTATTCATCAAGAAAACAAATCTGGGATTTGTTATTGTGGCAGTGTATGTTGATGATATGAATTTAATTGGGACTCCTGAAGAGATCCTAAACACTGCAGATTATCTTAAGAAAGAATATGAGATGAAAGATTTGGGGAAAACAAAATATTGCCTCAGCCTGCAAATCGAGCATATTTATGCTGGAATTTTGATCCATCAATCAACATATTTTGAGAAACTCTTAAAGTGTTTCAATATACAAAATGCTCATCCACTAAGTACTCTAATGGTCATTCGGTCTCTTGATCCTAAGAAGGATCCTTTTTGCCCCAAAGAAATAGATGAAATGGTCCTGAAGTACCATATCTAAATGCGATCGGGACTTTATTATATCTTGCGCAATGTACAAGACCAGATATAGATTTTGCGGTAAATGTACTCGCAAGATTTAGCTTAGAACCGACAAGACGACATTGGAACGAAATCAAGCATGTATTCCGTTATTTGAGTGGAACCAAAGACTTGGGAAATTGTATTCGAATCCTCAAATGGTGTTGGCTTGGTTGGATATGCAGATGCTGGATACCATTCTGATCCTCATAAAGCACGCAACCAAACATGATATGTATTTACTTGCAATGACACAGCAATATCATGGCGTTCCACAAAACAGACTTTGGTTGCAACATCCTCCAATCATTCAGAGATTATAGAACTACATGAAGCTAGTCAGGAATGTGTGTTCTTGCGTTCAATCATTCAACACATACGAGATGCATGTGGAATTCACTCGATTACAAGCTCTCCTTCCACAATATATGAAGACAATGCATCATGTATAACTCAAATCAGAGGAGGATACATCAAAGGAGATCGAATCAAACACATATCGCCTAAATTCTTCTACACTCATGAACTCCAGAAGAGTAATGAGATTGATGTCAAGCAGATTCGCTCTAGTGAAAATCTTGCAGATTTGTTCACTAAAAGTTTCTCGACATCCACCTTTGAGAAGTTAGTATGGCGAATCAGAATGTGTCGACTAAACAAGCAACCTAAGTAACTTTGTCGGTCGTTAGGGGGAGCAAGAATATGAAGATGATCACACTCTGGACCGTGCGCTGTACTCTTTTTCCCTTACTCAGGTTTTGTCCCACTGGGTTTTCCTGAAAAGGTTTTTAACGAGGCAGTTATTAAGCACGTCCAACACCGCTTACATAATTATTTATGACTGGTGGTGTCCAAGGGGGAGTGTTGTAAAAGAATGACCACCACCATGCCTCTACTCTCCTCTCTTACCATGCTCCTACTCCTTTACCACCATGCCCTTGATTTGAGGATGATGGTATTCATCTAATCATTACATTTTTGGTGTATAAATATGTGAGATTGGAAATGATAGAAAAGTTCATCCGAGAGCAATTTCACTCTCCCATTTTCGCTTGTAGAGCTCTCTTCTCTCTCTCTCTCTCTCTCTCTCTCTCTCTCTCTCTCTCTCTCTCTCTCTCTCTCTCTCTCTCTCTCTCTCTCTCTCTCTCTCTCTCTCTCTCTCTCTCTCTCTCTCTCCCTCTCCTTGTGTTATTTGATTTGGTTTTTCACTAAAAGATTGTTTTGATTTGGTTTCTTTAATTACACTTTGTTTCAACATCTTGTTATTATTTTACAACAAAAAGGACTATTGTAAAATTTCTAAATGTGAGTCTAGGTTATACGTACAGTAGTTACGATGTTATAAATCGTATACATATATGATAGACACCACAAACATATGCTCTCTAAAGCTTAGTATTTCAGACACAGATAGCTAGTATTCATTTTCAAGAGCTACGGGAGAAGTCACAACGACGCTTAAAAGGTATTATAAAATATTATTTTGCTAAAATATATATTTAAAGATATTATTTTTATCAAATATATATTTCAAAATATAATTTTTAATTAAAATATTATTTTAATATATCGGAGCGAAACGGAGCAGAGCAATAGAAATACTTTGTCTCATTTTCGTTCAAATTCAGGTACTTTTTCTCCGTTTTGTTCGAATTCCGAAATCTCTCGGTAACGAGGAATATAATCATCCTCACAAACAGTCTCGGGACCACACTTTCACAAAATAAATTATAAGATCAAATCTTGTTGGGTGCTGATGAAAAATATTGTCATTACTAGAAAAGTTCAATTGAATTCACAGAAACATGATATTTATTAGTCGTCTTGCATTTTAAGAAAGCCTTAATTTTTTCAATTATTACCAAATTCAAACAAATTCAATGCCACGAAAATGTGGTTGTCTTTCAATAATGTGAAAATTGGTTATCTATATACTTCACCAATATAACTTACAAATAGAATAAATAAATATCATTTTTTAATAATAAATACCAAATTTAATCTTTAGGCTAGAAGTAATATTTGACTTAACTTATAATTAGCATAGTTTAATAAACGTTGCGCAAATTTTCATTCATAGTGAAAGTGTGGTCTTTAGACATTATCATATATATATATATATATATACCCGTGTTCATCATCCAATATTTTTTATCTCTAATACATGAATTAATTATTTGATATCAAATTTGATAAACATATACGTATTTTTAACCTTTTTTACCTTAAAATTTTTTTTTTTTGAAAACGTATTTTTAACTTTCTTGATAATAAAGTAACTATTGAAAATATATTAATTAGTACCATTAATATATATACCAACCCGCTGAAAATACATACAAATCAAGATTTTAACTCACCTAATTAACTGTATTGTATTCTCACCTTCAAAAAATAACTGTATTGTATTCTAACATCTTTTTAATAGTTTCAACCTTTTATTTGTCATTTGTCATAAGTATTTGTTAAGGGAAAATAATAAAGCAGTACATTAAAAAATATATATTTGTAACAGTGTTACACTTCAATTCAACCTTCTTTTCTAGTTCACATATACTTCTTTATTTTTCTCCTCTTGTATATTGATCACCTGACAAGAGAAAAATAAAAATGTTTGTGAACATAATGAAAAAGAGAAAATCAAAGTTGGGTGTGTTTCTTTGTTCCAAAAACAAAGGTTTTTTTGGCATTCATAATTTCCCTACTTTTTTTTAACAGCAACATTACAGAACTTATTTTATACAACAAGACACTAGAATTTTTTATGACACATTTATTCTTTACTACAAAAACAGAGGTTCTCGCTACTTGAACTTCTGCAACAAAAAAAAGTCAAACCGGTAGATACCAATGCGCCATTAATTAAGGCTAGCAAATCGATCCCCAGGTGCGTTGACTTTGGGACACAGTTCTGCAAGAGCACAGTAGTGAGCTCCAATGAGTCACTCTTCTACTTCCTTTCCTTGGTTTTGTGGAATAAATATAAAATGGGTTTGAGTCAAAAGTCAAAACCGCGTGTGGACGAGAAATGCAAATTTACAAATGGCAAAAAGAGGAGCGAAAACAGACAGACGTAGCACACAGGAATGTGTACATATATATAATGAACAAATAAGAGAGTCATTTAATTTACTACACAACACAAAGCTATTGCATGTGCATGTCGATGCTTTGGACTTCAAGTCATGCTTCTCGGTGCCTGCATTGCTCTCCCTCTCAACCACTTCACATAAATATGATCTTTTCTTACATTTACTTTTCTCTAAAATAATTAATAATTAACTAATCTAAAAGTACCGTGTGAAACTTTTTGGAAATTTTAAGAACATCTCTAGCTGTCGTTTAGGTTATGTGCTATGATCGATCGATATAGATCTTTTTGTTTGGATTATTGCTGAACAATTTGACTCTAGCTATAGATGTTTCTATAGTTATTTCACTCTTGCTTACATATGATATAATTGATGATCAGTTTATTATACCAAAGTCTCAAAAGATAATTAATTACTTGCTAAATTTATCTTTCCATCTGTTTCGATTTTATTATTATTGTGTATATATTAAATTCTGTACTAACCAAAAGGCGTGGTTTTGATGAGGAAAATGGTTATAAATAAATATATTAAAATAGTATAACAAGTAAAAAGTAGTGTGGTGATATAGGTATGAAGTCTAGGCTCAACTAATCACATTAATATCCTATCTCTCATTCAATGCTTGGTCTGCAAAATTAGGTGTTTTCTCTCTTCTCGTATCTGTCTCTCATCTCTTGCCTTGCTACTCTCTTATATGAATATATTTTTATTATTTATAATTTAAAGCTTTTCTTTTGTATATATATATATATATATATATATCAAAATTTGCCAACTTACAAACTCAGCCTACAGTTGTTAGATGTGCGGAGCTGTAGATCCGTTTGACAAGTGGCGGGCGTAGTTCTGAGGAGTAACTTGACGAAATACATAGGGTGAAAAGTGAAATTCTGGTTTACGCAAGATATCTATCACAATGTTAAGACTAAGTGATAGACATTTGTTGGTACAAAGTCAGTAAACAATATAACAAACAAAATGTAGATGACACAGAAGTTTGTTACCCAGTTTGATGCAACGTCACCTACGTCTGAGGGTACTCTGTTAGGGAACAAGTTTTACTATAATGTAACCAATCAACACATACAAGTTTCTCACGATTATCACACAAATCTAAGCTCTATGGTATTGTTACTAGTAACAACTTAACTCAGGGTCTCCTCCTGTCTTCGAGCTCCTCACCAGAGTCCACTCTTCGAGCAATCCTCTCTACTCGGATCTCTAGTCGCTCTTCAATGGATGCACAAGTCTTCAATCGTGCAAGCACAACCCGAATCAGACAAACAATCATTCTTCTCGAATATTGAATGAACACACAAGAGTTACTCTTTGTCAAAGCATTCAGCTTCCCAACACGCAAGTCTAACACACTTAGGAACTCTAAATACTCAGCACAAAGATACTCTACAAGGACCACCTTCTAAGGGAGAGGTCGACGACCTTTTGTAGAAGATGAACATCGTCTTTTAGGGATTCCTCGAAGATCTCGCTCCTTTCCAATCCTTCTTCTGCAAGATTCCTAAAGATGACACACAGCTAAATCAGATCAAATCATGCTTTGATTAGGAGATCTTCTAAATAAGGAAACTCCAGAAAGTCATGTCTTGAGATGTTCAGATCTTGATGTTGAGACTTATGGATAGACATCATTCGTTTCCAGCATTGGGCTTCTTAGGGCGCGACATGTGGATGTACATCTTTCCATCATACAAAATAGCCAATCTCGTAGGAACCACAAAAAGGAACATATCGATAATTTTAATAGGTTGATCTAATCAGTTATCGTTGAGATCAATATTCAATTGTCTCAATGAATCTTTGGTCGTTGTCATCTATGTAGTTTTGAGTAGTCAACACTTTGGATCTCCGCTCAAATTTGATCATCAAGAATTGTTCACTTCAGATATTTGATTTTCAAGGTATTTCTTGATATCGACATTCATATTTTTAATATAATTTGCTTATGATAATAGAGTGCAATTTTTGTGAATTGAAATTTTTGGGTTTTTGATCGCCATTGTCTACAGGTTTTGAAGAGCAAGTATGCAGAGAGAATATTGTGACCGAAGAGAAGTTTCAGAGGAAGAGGAGAATTATAAGTATTTAGGTTTTTTTGATCATTTTTCCCTTCATCGTAGCATCAGTTGTGGTTTGTAAAATGGTAAGTACATTTCACTTGAAATTTGTCTAGTTACAGTGAATGTGAATGACCTTGTACTAAGAGACGATCACTTCATAACATGGTCTTTGACCTTATAGTGAAATTTAGGCGAAGTTGTACTCGTTGAGTGCCACTTTATACTATGTATAAGAATGGCTAAATCTCAAAGTAGCTTGTTTCTTGCAATGAAGCTCTTTAAGCCTGCACAAGAACAAGATGTTCGCGAGCTCGATTTTAGAAGTCTCATGGATATGCAAGTGACAATTGTGCCGCCATAATTAGCTTACTGGCTAGTGCTCACTTTTGGCATAGATGGTGTTTCAATGTATCGTCGTCATGAAATCATTGTGCATGATAAGTATGTGGAATACACTTTTGAATTTTTCGCGGTCTGCGTGAAATATCAATCAAGGTTGCGGTCAAAGAATATGCCACTTTTATACATCGGAGGGAATAGGTTAGTGTGAAAGATTACAAAATTAAAGTGATGGATGTGGTTGCCTTGCTTGTAGGAAATGGTTGCAAATTATTCACCGAAGCGTGGGCGCAAACCATTTTTTTTTCTTTTGTTCCAAAATTTTTGGTAACCACCTTACATTTTATCTACGATGTTTTATAAGTTCTTATTCTTTTGCTTGGATTGTTGTTTGTCACTTGGTTCTTGTTTGTCATGAATTGTGTTTTAATAAAATCGTTATGCATGAGTGTGTGTTCTTGATGTCTTTGCTTTCCATTTTGAAATTTTGTGATATATATAACGCTCTCCGCTACAAACCATAAATAAGCGTTGAAACGTCCAAACCATCTCTCAACCGTCTGATTTGCGCGGAGAGAAGGAGATGATGACACGTGTAACCACGCGGATTTTGAGGGAGATAACGGTTGGTGACGGAGCCGTTAGGGGTGTTGGTGTGTAACATATTTGTTTCGCGTGTGTAACCATTGTTATACAATTAAGCACTTACACATATCAATTATGGTTTTACGTTATACGTGAATGATTATACAATTATATAGTAGGTTGAAATTCTGAGTTGTGGCTAAGACAAGATGTCGAACACAATGTTGTGACAATTAGTTCGACAACTTGTCTGATCACAGATAAGTAAATAACGGAATAGTAAACAGAAGACACACATTATGTTTACCTAGTTCGGTGACTACGCACCTACGTCTAGGGGCACTCTGCCAGTAGAAAGGTTTTCACTATTTGGTAGTCAATAGTACAACTTCAAGCATAAACTAGATATCACACAAGCTATTGTCAAAAGCTACTAGAGATCTCACCGTGAACAACCTCGACCAGGGACTCCCCCTGTCTTTGAGAACGTCTCAATTCCACCCTTCGAGCAAGCCTATGCTCGGTGTAGTTTGTCTTCGACAATTTCTTCGTGAGTCTTCAATCACGAACAAATACCCACAAATCACAAACACTCAAACCCTCACGTTCTTGATGTATGTGATCGACATCGTTCTTCTAAAGATCCAGTCTCTCAATCCGCCAGCCTTGCATGGTTAAGAGCTCTGAAATTAAGCACATAGAAGGTGCGAATTGCTATGGGGGTAGCAAATGCTTTTATAGCAATTCTACATGCCTAATTGGTCTTCAACTCCAAATAGGAATTCCTTTTCCTCATTGCGTTATTGGTAAGTTGACAGGTTGGCGTTGCCGCTTTCATTGGCCTTGCTGACGTGTCTTTATTCTAGCTGGAAGTTGCCTAATCTTGTATTAACTCGTTTTCCCTTTGTCCCGCGTTTCTGAAAACCAAACAGGAAAGATCGAAAATTTTCTTAATCTTGCGCGCGATATGTCACGCCAAATGTATTGCAACATGTTGGCTGACATCTTGACCTTGCGCTAAAAAATATGCCAACACTAATCGTAGCAACATAGAAAAATCAGACCGGGTCTCGGGGCTCAAGCACTATTGGGTTCGGTCCGCACGCCACCAGAGCTTGAGGTTCGACCTCCATCTCTCACCCTATCGTTGCACCGTCCTCAATCTCGCTGGAGCTTGAGGAGCGACGGAGCAGCTCCTCCCTCACCAACGGCGACTCCTCCGGCCCTAACTCCTCATCGACTTCAAACTCACCGCTAACCTAAGCTCACCTTAGTACGGGCCTCTCGCTGGTGCAGGAGGTGTGACAACGGTGGATGCTGCTCCGGACCGACGGAGCATCGTCTCCCATCTCCTCCATTGACGCTGTAAGCGAGCCACCAGCAAGCTGGAAAATTTGTCCCTCTACCAACAAAACGACTAATAGGTAAGGATTGGTCGCCGGAGATCGGTCGCACCTCCGGCGACCCTTGGAGGAAGAAGAAGATGTGAGGTATATGTAGAGAGAGAGAAAGTAGAGAGACTCCTCATAGGAGTGAGGTTTTGTTCTCAACAAATTTTGAACACTGAATTGAATCACCTCATTACGTTTGAAGCAAATTATTGCTTGGCATCCATTCCTCGAAGAGATGGTCTTACAATTTTTGCTAGTTTCATCGTTACTTTTAGTATTGACCTGCGCAATACCTCGTTACTACACATGACACATTTCAATCTGATGTCATTTGCGAAGTTCTGGGGTGATTAGTTAGTCATGATCAATCCAAAACCTAGTTGCACCCAATTTCCCTCCTTGTTAAAGTCTTAAACCTCGTTACACTTTCCACTCAAAGGGTTCACCCTTCCCCCCTCTCCCTCCAAATTTTGGAATGATTTAAGGACATCCTCGTTAGAACAGTGCCAATATCATATTCCAGTTATGTTGGACCTTATATCGATAACATAAGACCTTGTACTAAACCTCGTAACACCTCTCCCACAAAAGATTTTAGTCGTCCCCTCAGTTTTTTTAGAATGGCTCTAGGCCCCTTGTTTCACTTTTCCCCCAAAGGGTTCACCATTCCAATCAGGTTCTTATAATGGCTCTAGGTCCTCCTCGTTACAATAGTTGAAACCTGGTAAATGTGATTTTAGGGTAATAACAACTGTTAGGTTGTCGTGATTAGGTTGAAACCTTTGATTTTCCCCTTGTTACAGTCTTAAACATCGTTCACATCCCTTCAAAGAGTTCACCATCTCCCAAGTTTTTAGAATGGCTCCAGGTTACCCTTGTCGAAACTCAAAGCCAAGACCTTAGACCAATTATGTTGGACCTTATGTCAAGAACATCATACCTTGTATAGAACCTCGTAATACCTTTCCCATAAAAATATTCAGCCGTCCCCTTAGGATTTCAGAGTGACTCCGTGTCCTTTGTTGGAACGTGTAGTCAGGACCTTAGACCAATTATGTTGGACCATTACTGAGAAGAACGAACCTTCTACATTGGATACAAAATACTACCTGGTTCAAAATTGTTTTCTGTAGTTTCGATTGAGAATAAGCCATTAAATGTCGCAAGCAATTGAGCTTCGGCAAAATATTTGTATGAAGTTTTTCTCTAAAATATAGTTTTGATCCAGATTCTATACCAACTAGACATAAGTACCCGATCTGGTTGGTTGTTTTTGTGATGGTAGATTGCGATTATGTTGATTAAGATTGCGGCTTCACGACTTCTCTCTAGATTTTGTGTTAAACTCAGATTTGTTCGTGAAGATTTTGGAATCCGGAGGTGTGCGAAATATCGAAGCACGAAAGAGTTTAAATCAGTAAGATTTTAAATGTGCGAAATCCCGAGAATGGTTGCCGGTTCTTCAGTCTGATTTTGATCATCGTGTGGCTAGCTATGATAGTTTTGTGTATGTTCGCACTCGGCGTATTGTTTGTAGCTGATTACATCCTTACATGTACATACATATATAGAAAGAAAAGATTGAACAAGAAAAAAGAAAAATGCTCAACGGCTCCACAATGAGCCTCACATTATTCAGCACTCCGTCATTGAATGGCATCATCATATCATATTGATATATCAGACGGTGCGCATAGAATTAATCAATCAACAAAGATCATGCATGTTAATGTTTACATCATTGAAAACCAACCTCCACCCTGTCCTCTTTATTATTTCCCCTCCCTTCCCCACCTATATATCTCTTCCCGTCTTTACTCCTTTCTCCTCCATCCCATTATAGTGCTCGCTAGCTCACTCACTACTCACTCACTCTATTTGATATATTAGATCAATATATAATATTATGGACTTTTGTACTGCCTTGCTGTTGTTTACCTGCATTACAGTGTATCTTCTCTGGTTCACCTTCATCTCCCGTTCGTTGCGCGGCCCTCGGGTGTGGCCGTTCCTGGGCAGCCTCCCGGGGCTGATCGAGAACGCGGACCGGCTCCACGACTGGATCACCGACAACCTCCTTGCGTGCGGCGGCACCTACCAGACCTGCATCTGCGCCCTCCCCCTGCTGGCCCGGAAGCAGGGTCACGTGACGGTGACGTGCGACCCCCGGAACCTGGAGCACCTCCTGAAGACCCGGTTCGACAACTACCCCAAGGGCCCGACCTGGCACGCCGTGTTCCACGACCTGCTGGGGCACGGCATCTTCAACTCGGACGGGCAGGTGTGGCTCTCCCAGCGCAAGACGGCGGCGCTGGAGTTCACGACCCGCACCCTGCGGCACGCCATGGCCCGGTGGGTGTCCCGCTCCATCAAGCTCCGCTTCTGCCCAGTGCTGCTATCCGCCGAGGAGAAGGGCGAGGCGATCGACCTCCAGGACCTCCTCCTCCGGCTCACCTTCGACAACATCTGCGGCCTCGCCTTCGGGAAGGACCCCCAGACGTGCTCCCCGGGCCTCCCCGACAACGCCTTCGCCTGCGCCTTCGACCGCGCCACCGAGGCCTCCCTCCAGCGCTTCATCCTCCCGGAGGTGTTGTGGCGCCTCAAGAAGTGGCTCCGCCTCGGCATGGAGGTCTCCCTCTCCCGCAGCCTCCTCCACATCGAGGACTACTTGTCGGGGGTCATCCAGTCGCGCAGGCTCGAGCTCGACTCGTCCCACCACAACGACGACCTCCTCTCGCGCTTCATGAAGAAGAAGGAGTACTCCGACGACAAGTCCCTCCAGCACGTCGCGCTCAACTTCATCCTGGCGGGGAGGGACACCTCCTCCGTCGCCCTCTGCTGGTTCTTCTGGCTCGTCATGCAGACCCCCGCCGTCGAGGCCAGGATCCTCCGCGAGCTCCGCGCCGTCCTAACCGACACCCGCGGCGCCAACACCGCCGACTGGACCGAGGAGCCCCTGGGGTTCGAGGAGACGGACAGGCTCGTGTACCTCAAGGCGGCCCTCTCGGAGTCCCTGCGCCTCTACCCGTCGGTCCCGGAGGACTCCAAGCACGTGGTGGAGGACGACGTGCTCCCCGACGGGACGTTCGTGCCCGCGGGGTCGTCGGTCACCTACTCCATATACGCGGCGGGGAGGATGAGCTCCACCTGGGGGGACGACTGCCTAGAGTTCAAGCCGGAGAGGTGGCTCTCGGAGGACGGGACCAGCTTCACGCCACACGACTCCTACAGGTTCGTCTCCTTCAACGCGGGGCCCAGGATATGCCTGGGGAAGGACCTGGCCTACCTGCAGATGAAGTCCGTCGCCGCCGCGGTGCTCCTCCGCCACCGCCTCACGCTCGTGCCGGGGCACAAGGTGGAGCAGAAGATGTCGCTAACGCTCTTCATGAAGTACGGCCTCAGGGTCAACGTGCACCCAAGGGACCTCACCAACGCCGGTGGTGCAGAGCTGCCATAAATGTGAAGAGGAGGAGGTGGTTGTGTCGTAATATTCAGCACATGCATATGGAAGAGGGACTAATTGGACTTGCCTTGGTGTCCATCCATATGTCCTCACAAGAGAAAGAGAAAGAGAAGAGAAGTGAGTGAGTTTTTATTTCATCATTATAATAAACTTATTACATTTCTTCTTTTACTGATTCTACATATTCTTTTTCCTTTTCTTGGGTTAAATTGATCCTTATATTTCATTTGTTATTTGCAGTTTTCATGTCCATTTGTTTATTATTCATCTCCTCTGTAACTGTTGAGTCCGTTTAAATAATGCAATCCATCTCTTGGTTTTCAATAACAACAACAATATAATATATTGCGCTTATTTTGCTATCTATCACATACGTACAAATAAAAAAATTGATTTTAAGGAAAGAATGTTGATGACTAAGCAGCAACTTGTTTAAAAGAAACAGAAGAAAACAATTGTTGTTTATTTATAGAATGTCAATTCACTAATCTTTTTATTCCGACAATATGACATAAATGCATTAAATTGTAATCAAATATTAAATAAGTGTACTCATCCACATTTTATTCATACGAGCCCCACACAGCTTTTAATTTGTCTCGAAATTCGTTCCCTTAAGTTTCAATTAATTTGAATTTTAATTAATTGTAAACATACTTAATTACCCTATTTGCCATTTGGTTTCCTAATTCGTGCCATTGAAATGTATCCTCTCCTACCTCTTATCGGGCGGATGTGATATGCTCTCCTGCGACCTCCTATCTTTGTCCACTGATTTCAAGAACAAAATTTATTTGGGCATCTCATTTTCATGCAGTTTCAGCTAATTTTGAATAAGAAATTAGTTCAAATTGAATGGTAATAATGGTGGGTCCTTTGTTTGCGGAATGATCTAGTTTGTGATATCTCGCCAACAAGGTTGTTGTATCGGAGAGATCGAACTGAATTGAAGAAGAATCGGTCTATTTTAGTCAAATAAGACCAATCATTAAGGAGGAGGAAAACCACAATTTCAAATTTTTTTATTTGAATAGGTTAATAGTCCCATGACCTTTAATATAAATCAATTATTCAAATGAGATTTCTTTAAATATACCTACATGAAATTCACTCAATATATCATGTTGAAATATTACCCAAAAGTCATGTGCAGTAAATAAAACAAAAGGGAAAACAACAATAATTTGTGAAGTCATGGTTTAAATTAAAGTAGCAAGGATTCTTATTATTTTAAACTGGCTTATTCAGCGTCATGTTTAACTAGCCTTGCTGATGCTGCCCATGTTTCATCTTCTCTTGCTATGCGATCCTCCCATGATATCACTTTTTTTATCAGCCCCCATGATATCACGTGTTTCAATGGTTAAATAACTTATACCAAGAGCACAGGGTGTTCATTTTTAGCCGAGACTTGACTTGCCCGACCACCCAACCTGACCCGAACTCGAATGACCCGAGACCCGACAAAATTGTGTGAGAAAATAGGTAGGATCAACCCAACCTGACATCATTTCGGTCAAGCCTCCGGTGACATTTACGGAACCACCGAATCACCCGACTCACCCAACACCCCATGCCCAGACCAGCCCAAAACAAATGACAGCCCATCTCATGGGTTTTGAAAATTAGTCTTGCACGAAAGCTTATAAACGTTAGAAACGTTTGATGTGAGACTTGTTGAAGAGATGAGAGCTCAGTTTCGACTTCACCTCAGTCTCTCTTCTTGTATTATTTGCAAACTTTCTCCTTTTTCGATCGCTAAAAATCCTAGCAGAGCATCTCGAAAATCGTCCCCTCCTCGCCATCTCTAGCCTCGGTGGGTCACTCATCACATGTCAATCCATCTCACTCACAACGGCTCCATTAAGTTCAATATTCGTTGCAAATCGAGCCGTTGAAGAAACTTCTTCTCTACGACCACTATAAATCAAGCGACGGTGGAGAGAAAAATCTCCAACGGCTCGATTCTCTAGTGGAGATTGAAGCAACTTTCATACACAACGGCTGGAAGAGGTGGACACCGTCGACATGTTTTAAACTCCGGTAAGTATGATTTTAGGGTTAGGTTTTGTTCTTGGGTTTCGATTGGGGTTTAGGGAACAAAAATTTTCAGTTTTTGGAACTCAAATTTCAATTTCTGTTTTGATTTTGAGAATCGAATTTGACAGACTACAAATTGGTGGTTTGAATTGAGGATTACTAATTAGGGTTTTCGATTCGGGGTTTGATTTCAGTTCTGATTTCATTTATGTTAATTTATTTTAAATTTTGAGAATTCAATTTTCAAATTGTCTTTTAATTTTGGGGGTTAGGTTTCTCAATTTGGGGGTTCAGGTTCAATTGAAGGTTTCGATTTCAAATTGAATTTGGGATTAAATTCTTGGGTTTCGAATGGGGGTTTTGGGAATAAAATTTTCAATTTTCAAAATTCAATTTTCAATTTCAGTTTTGACTTTGGAAATCGAAAATTATGGACTACAAATTGAGGGTTTGAATTTTGGGATTACTAATTAGGGTTTTCGATTGTAGATTACTCAATTTTGATTTTATTTATGGGATTTAATTATAAATTTTGGGAAGAACTATTAGAGCTACTAGAACTACTGCGGTTGAGAGCATCAATCTTAACCTTTTCTTTTAGGATTCTAATCTTAACTTTAAATCTTTGTTATAAGAGTTATTTGTAATTTATTGATTTGTTTCAGTTAATAGCAAGGTATAAATGGTTGTATCGTGTATATGATTGTTTATTTTAGCAAATATTTGGACAAATTGTTTTTTATGTTTTGTTTTTGTGCAGTAATCAAATATAAACCTATGAGTTTCAATGAGGGATAAAACTATCGATCAAATACAAATTTTAAAATACTTATAATCCATTGGATGAAATGATTAATGGTCAAATTTAATGCTGAGTTATCAATGGCGTACTAACGTAAATATGCATTAATTATAAAAAAAAATTTGGTCATTTTATACCATCAGAGGGGTATTAATGTATTTTTATAACCCTATTTATCTTGAATATTATTTTCTTACTTGAATATCTTGTTTTGAATTTTTTTACATTAGTTGAATATATTTTATTATCGGTTCACTGTAAAATTTGACCGGTTCAATTACAAATCGTTTATCAGTTCTCTCAATATGTGTCATATGATATGTTTCATCGAATATGTTTTATCGATTATGTTTCATCGACTATCTAATATGTTTTATCAGCTATCAAACATGTTTCATCGATTATCAAATATGTTTCATCAAATATCGAATATGTTTGATCAAACATGTTTCACTGAATATGTTTTATCGAATATGTTCTATCAAATATATTTCAACGAATATGTTATATCGAATATTTTTCTTCGAATTGATTTTTTACATAACATTACTTTTTGTTAGTTTAGTTCACATGACAAGTGCAAAAGTGCACAAAATTGACTACTCCTCATCAGCAAAATTGACAATTTATTTCAAATTGATGAAAATTAATCTAGCAAGTGAATCCGAACAAATATCCTAAAATCCGCGAGTAAAAACCCTAAAATCAGAAGAAAAAATCGAATAAAAAATCAACAATTAATTGAAACAATCGAAACCCGAACAAAAATCTCAATTTTATTTTCATGTGCATCATTTCACTTTGGAATCGTAAAACAACCAAACCCGAATATAAATATTTATTTCACGTCATAATCATAAAATAATCAAAACACGAAAACAAATCCCAATATCAATTCCGATTTCACTTCACCGGTACATTTGTTTATAAAAATCAATGAATCTCAACAACAAAAATCATTAATTAAAGTGAAAATTTTACCGTCGAGGCCCAACGATCATCTGGACGTAGGGTTGCCTCCGTCGTCGCCGACGTCATTGCTGCTGTCGCCATCCTGAGTCGTCGAGTCGAGTCCGACAACGTCTGGTTCGAAGCGTCGTTCCATCCGCGGGGTTGATCCATCCGAAGCGCCGTTCCATCCGCGGCCGTCTACAATCGTCCCGTAGTTGATGCGGCAGTTCGATGAATCGGTTTTCATCCCTAACGTCACGATCGATGCGACACTTCGATTAATTTGTTTCCGTTTGTAGCGTCGCGAATCTTGGGTGGGGGAATCAAATCGTTCGTCGGGAACCGTCGCCAAGAGCCGCTGTCATCGCTTGGAGCCGCCGTCATCGCTTGGAACCGCCGTCGTCGCCTGACCCGCTGCCGCCGTCGTGAGCCGAATCCTGGTGGTCGCCTCGCAGAGAACGCAACACTGCTACAATATTTGTACGAGTGAAACCTACTGGTTTAGGGTTATTATATAGATATATATATATATATAGAATGGCCATACTACCCTTTTATGTTTTTGTTATTTTTTTAATTTATTATTAATTAGAACTATAGATGAAACTAATCCGACGGACAATAAGCATTCTAAAATTTGTAGCAGATATATAGTTTGTAGCCGGTCTCTTCCCTAAACCTATACTTCAAATACAAACTTACAAACTAACTTTGGACCACATAACAGGGCATTTAGGTGGAGATTTTATTTTGTTCTTTTGACCCAGGACCTTCGTTACACCTCTCTCCCCACATGGTTCATCCATTGGCTATAGTATGGACTCCGAGATCTTCATTACACCTCTTCCCTAACCGGTTTAGCGTATCGTTACAATACTAAAAAAATGTACATGTTTCAAAAAAATAAAATTAATTATTTCAGTTGAAATCACTCAATCTATTGACTAATATGCTCTTGCATAAAATAGGGGTAAAATAGAAGTTTTATTGATGGTTTGTAGGTTTGTATTTGAGTAGATAATGTTTTGTTTGAATTGTGCTCAAATTTTCAATTTCACTTGAGTCTCAGCTAAAAAACATGTAATTGGCTTAATTATTTGGGCCCATCGGCTGTGTTGGGTTGTACTCGACTCACTTGAACCTGTAAAACCAACTACTGAAGTTGAGTCGAGTATTGAGTACGGTCTACTGGACTCGATCCGACATAGGCCGAGTCGGGTTAGGGATGGAAAAAAATCCGAACCCGACGGGTACATGATCAACCCGGCTCGTTCATAACGGGTGAAACTTAATGTTTTGCAGGTTTGGGTTCAGGTTTTATAAACGAGTTTTTGAGCGGGTGGGAGTTGGCCTATACTCAGTCCCATTTCGACCCGCATCCGTACAAATTAAAAATAATAATAGCTTATATATTAATATTATGTAATATAATTTACATTCTTATTAATTTTTTTAACAAAAAAGTGAAAAAAAATTAATTTTTAATTACTAACTCACTCAAAAAACTAAAACTAATATAACATAACATATATTTATATGGGATGCACTTCACTACAAATAGTTGATTAGATACAAATATAGAAATAAATTACATCCATTGGATGTAATTAATTAATGGTCCAAATTCTTTTATGATTTCATTAATTAAAAATCAATAAAAAGGGTATAATGGTCATTGTGTTTGATTCTGATAATCAATTATATGCATTGAAATAGAAAATTGAGAAATAAATTAGCACGATTCTAGGAATTTGAATTTGAAATAAATATTAAAAATTCAAACATGGAAATATGGATGAAAACTTGGAATTAACGATGAAACATATCAGAATAAACAATGAAACATGGAAATAAGTACAGATGAAAACTTGAAATAAACAATGGTATCATGACAATGAGTACATATCAGAATAAGTACATATGAAAACATGTGTGAACGAATTAAGTGAAGATGGAAACGTGGAATGACAACAGTAAAATGTCAAAATGAAATCATGGGATTATGTGATTATGTGCAAAATGGAATTATGGACTCATTTGAATCGACTTAAGAATGAAAATGGAATCATGAAATTATGTGCAACTAGAACCATGGAATTTGCACATAATCTCATATGTTAATGACATGATTTCATTTTGCACAACATCACATAATTCCATTGCATTCATAGTCGATTCAAATGATTTCTTAATTCCATTTTGCACGAAATCAAATGATTCCATGATTTCATTTTTTGCATTATGACTTAATTAAATAATTTCATGATTTCATTTCACGATTCTAATGATTTCATGATTCCATTTTATGATTATAATGATTCCATAATTCCATTTGAAATGAAATTAAGGAATAATAGTTACATATAAGTAAAACTTGAAATCATTGAAGTAGAATTCCATGATTCCATTGTATGATTATAATGATTCCATGATTTCATTTCAGCAATAAGACAGATTCAGATGGTATAACATCACTTCAGCAATGTATGAACTAAGAAAATACAAATAGCAATATCGGAATCAAAGGATACTTGAATCATGCAAAATTGAAAAATCTATTAACCACAAATTTGACATTGTTATATACACGTAAAGCCTAAAATCACATTTTTCAAACTCGATCAAACATAGGGTTCAAGCTACTTTTCAGCAAAAAGGGCAACATTACAATGACGATTTGTGTAAGGTAATGATGAACGTAAGACTTAACCTAAAAATCAGATGCAACTTAACGAAATCACCGAGTGAAGCTGATGCAACGTACGTGGCTAGAAAGAATTAATTATCAAAAATTCGTTGATTCTTGCGAATACCGAAGATGATAGATTTGAGGGAAATCTCGATTTTTTTATTAAACTTCAAGAACTTCCATATCAAGAAACGTATAAGAGTGCTTAAATAGGCAAAATCTAGAAAAAAAACACTAATTGTAGAAAAGGAAATTCTAAATTTATTAGAAAAGAAAACAAATTATTAAAATTGCAAAAACCGCCTGAAACTTAAGAAACTGCGATTTTAACCCTCTAAAAGATCTTCAATGGCCGAAATTTGTCGTACCTCATAGAAAAGCCATGACTTTGACTTAAACCGTCGTTTCTGCCCGAAAAACACTAGTCTTTTGTCCAAATCTGACACTTTCGCGATAACCCCATGTGTTCTAGCTTCTCCATATCGACTTCTTCGACCGCACTGCATCATTCTCTCTTGGATGGAGAAGATTCGACCTTGAATCTGGACCCGCAACTTTCTCCTCAAAAGAAGAATCACCTCGGGATCCCATATCTTTGTAGCACTTTCTACCAAATTTTCAGTCGTTTGAAGTACTCCCTTGCTCGCAAGCTGGATCGTAAATGTGTAGCACTTCATCTCGGGTTCCATGTGCTCCCAATAATTTTCGGCTACTCTTGCAAGACTTTCACCAAGCACCTTGGTTGTTGCACCACTTAACAACTCAAAATTCTCAGTCCTGCTTTCATCGTACAAGCTCTCGATGCCCTCCAAAAACTGTTCGTAATCATTGTTGTATGAATCAGCTAAGAACAAGTATTTGACGCAGCATAAAGTTTCATCTCTTGCTAACAAATCATCTCTTCCTCGAATATTCTACTCATGTGGACTCAATTGTCCTTCTACAATTTTAGCTTCTGCATCTGCATCTGGTTCAACATAATCATCATAAATCGGGGGTGATAGACAATCTATGAACTCCTCTAGTTTAAGATTTCCATCGAATTGTGGAATTTCCACCTTGAAACCCTGTTCTCACCAATGGTTAGAGCGTTCGGGTGAACGATTCTGAAACCTGATGAAAGGATTTTCGTCTGTGAGAGTATCATCATCACGACGATGCAATTCATCCATTTGATGGGTCAATAATTCAACCTGTCGCCTCAAATCGTCGTTCTCACGTCAAAATTCAGCGTTTTCACATCATAACTCAACTTGATCATCATCAACACCTTGGGAAGCGACTCGTTGTTGTCTACGGGGCTGCAGACCTCAGGATCGACGAGAATCTGATACCAACTGATGCAGCTTACGTGGCTAGGAAGAATTCTTTATCAAAAATTCGTTGATTCTTGCGAATACCGAAAATGATAGATTTGAGGGAAATCTCAATTTTTTTATTAAACTTCCATAACAAGAAACGTATAAGAGTGCTTAAATAGGCAAATTCTAGCCAAACCCTAATTAGAGAAAAGGAAATCCTAAACTTATTAGAAAAGAAAACATATTATTAAAACTATAAAAATTGCCTGAAACTTAAGAAACTCCGATTTTGACCCTCTGAAAAATCTCCAATGGCCGAAATTTGTTGTACCTCATGGGAAAACCATGGCTTTGACTTAGACCGTCGTTTCTGCCCGAAAAACACTAGTCTTTTGTCCAAATCTGACACTTTAGCGATATCGACTTCTTCGACTGCACCACACCAGAAGCCAATACAGTACTAACCTTCCTTTTTAGTCTTAGTCAAATTAAAAATCTTCTGCGATTTTCGTTTTGATGGAGCCATTAACGAAGATCAACCGGGAAACTATGCATATTGAAAGTTTCGAGTCGGCTACATTGTGTGTTGAAAAGGATTTGAGGAATTAATCCTTTGATATTTACACTTAACCGGTCCCATTGACGAAACTGCAAGGAGAGATGGAGGAATCATGGAAGTGTAATGTACTCTTGAAAGTGATTGCAAATGGAAACATAAAATACAAACAGTGTACTATGGGAATGGAATAATGGATCAACATAAAAATGGAATCATGGAATGGTTAAATGGATGAACGCAGCTATGTCAGATTGGGGTATTGTAATGGACATCCACTTGAACTGAACCATGGCATGTACCGAATGAATCAACAGTCACTTGAACATAAAATTAACAAAAAAATCTGATTTATAAGTATCGGACATTGATGATTCATGGCATCATATATGTGTAATAGAATCATTTAATAAGAATAATGTAATGAGCTATTAGAATTAGAAAATTATAATAGAATCATGGAATAAGAACACTGAAATGGAGTGATGGTATTAGTATAATGCAATGGAATCATGATACCATAACAATGCAATGGAACTATGCCATCAGTACATATCGCATTATTACCTGACATCAATTGCTGACAATGGAGTAGTGGAATATACATCAAATTGAAATAATTTTACACAACAAGGCCATATAATGGAATAATAACAATTTTGGTCAAGTCAATCATTGAAATACAAATCAAAATGCAATGGATTCATGTTATCTGATACTTGTGTTCACAAGTATTCAGCAGAAATGGACCAATTCAGTATCCAACAAAAATTACATGAACATAAAAACAATCAAGGTCACCACCATGATCTAGTTGTACAAAAATCACAGCAACAAAAAAACAAAACCCACAACAGTAGAACAAATATCCATACATACAAAACCTATAAAATCCTTCGCGTCAAATGTAAATCCCTAAATTAAAGATCGAAATCAAACTAAACATGCATGGTGCTAGAGGCAATAATGAAATTAATCAGGAGAAACCAGAACATCAGGTGAAAAACAAGTATGAGAAAAATTCAAACAGATAATCACATCACAGAACCAGCAAAATCCATAAAATTAGATAAAATATTAAAAAATTAGGTTCAAAATCAAATGAAGAAAAATATCTGATACTGGAATCTCACATGCACTTTACCCAAAACAGAATTAATGAGCTAACATTGCTTCTTATTCTTAGGCAAGTTCAAAACCTCTGCGATTTGCGCTTCAATAACCCATCTCCTCGGAGCCGCGTGACAACCGACCATAGTTGACCAGAACAAAACCATTGCCGAGAGTCACGGAGTCGTAGGCCAATGGATCGGTCTCACTGGTGGGTCGATGGTGAGGCCGTGGAAGCAGGGTCAATCTGGCCGTCTTGGACGACGACGAAGAGGTCAGAGATCGAATCACTTATCCAGCCGGCGTGACAGTCTGAATATGGGTAAAGTTTGCTGATTTAACGAAAAGGGATTGATAGGGTTTGAAACTTCTCTAAAAAAAGGAATGAATCAATTTTGGAGATGCCACAAAGAATCCGGGATACACTTAATTAACAAATCCCCGGGCATGTCCAATTTATTGAATTACCCCATTGTCCATTGATAAGAGAGATGGAAGGGCTTAAAACAACAAATAATTACAACAACTGCCACCACTAATTGGCAATGATCAGCACCTTAATTTTTTCAATCTAATGGTCACCACGTATTCATACATTTGTACCTGACATTAGCATTTGTAGCCGATTATGTGCCTATTTATACTAACTTTTGTACTTGTATTGTAAAAAAAATTGTTAATTGAATTAATATTTGAATTTTCGAGTTACAAATAAAACCCGTACCTTGCGGGTTTTTTTCAGGTCAGTCACCTGCTCACGGTGAACGAATTCGGGTGCGGGTTTAACTAAACCCGAGCCGTTTTCATTCCTAAGTCAGGTTTATCCGACCCGACCCAAAGAACAACACTCTACAAGATTATGTACAAATTGGAGTTGAAACAAGCAACAGAGTGAACAATGATAATGTCTTTTACTGTTTGTTCTTTGGGTTCAAATTTATTTTGTTTTAGGCTTTTTATTCTTGTTTTAGGGCCAGTTAAGGTTTAAGTTGTAATTGGCATGGCAGAGGCAAAAGAGTGTTGTAGCCGGTACATGTAGCGACTATTTCCATATTCCCAATATTATCGCTTCCTACACTTAAGGATTATCTTCCCAAGTTCAGTGGTACTAATTTTTTCACATCGATGATGAAATTCTTATAGTATTGTCATCTTGAAAACATCAAGGAAGATGAAATGATTAGAGAAGCTATGTAAATGTTCACACCGTGGTAATATTAGATTAGGATTGTAAACTATATTATGTTTGGAAGCTTGAATAGAAATTTTTATTATATTCATACTTGTTAGACATTAATCTAATATAGGGTGTTCAAGTAAAATAGTACAAATACGAATGTCGACCTCATATGGAGAATGCAGTCTTGTTTGTAAGTTAAAGCCACATCGTCCTCACTTCGTGGATGCAATAATTCACGTGGGCCCAGCTGTATGGATCCGGCCCAGTCAAAATAAATTAGGGGATGGGTAAGGTCGACGAGGGTTGTTTAATTGGATTACCAGAACCTACCAAACACACCAACTCTACCTCAATGCTCACATTTACTCATCACATACAATGCCTCACCCATATCTAACAACTCATCATAATGCAATTTCAATAAACTTGTATAATATTATCATAGTGCATAGTAAATGTTACAATCAAATAAATGGTTTCACATGAAAGACCGATCCGAAGCGGATCAATTTCAATTTATGAAGACAACAAGTGAAATCTCTTATCAATATCCCCAAAACAATGATATTGAAATTATAGTGTCCTAAAGCTGAATCAAAAACAACAATTTCTTTTATCACTTGTTAGAATTGTACATTGACTCCACCTTACCATCGTTCCCTCCCAGAAGCATGTACTTGTCTTTCCGGGTGAGTCCAGTGCACTCGAATCCCACCACATCTCCGATGACCTTCTGCACGTAATTGGCGACCTCGATCGAGGACTTGCCTCCCGCCCTGCAGGTCATCTCCTCCGGCAGCCTGTCGAGGAATGTGACCTCGTAGGTGGGCCTCGGGTTCATGAAGAAGTAGTAGACGTCCCAGAACTTGACCCCGCGCACGGTGGTCCCGTGGAACATGTTCTGCTTGCAGTCCACGGCCACGGGCACGATCCGGTCGCTCAGCTCCGCGAACAGGGCGCTGAAGCGCAGCAGGTAGGGCTCGCGGCACGTGGTGCCCTCTGGGCAGACCACCACGTCGCCCTTGTTGAGCACCGAGGAGATCCGCTCCGAGTCCACCGCGCGGTCGCGGGTGAGTGCGATGGCCGGGATGGGGGACTGGAACCGGGAGAGCTTGCTGACGCTGTAGGTGACGCACGAGACCTTGCGCCCGAGCGCGATGGCGATCACGATCGGGTCCAGGGCGGTGCGGTGGTTGCACACGAACAGGTTGCCAGGGGAGCCCGGCGACGGGGGCGGGGGAGGGTTCCCCTTGATCACGAGGTTGATCCCCAGCATAGGGTACGTGTACCGCACGATGCGCTCCGGGAGCGGGATGTTGAAGTACACGCGCACCAGGGCGAGTGCGAACCCGAAGGGGAGCCACAGGTAGGTGATGATGGCATTGAGCGGGTCCGGGCGCTGCACCAGCCGCCCGTCGTGGAAGATGATCCTCGATTTTAGGCGATCTAATGGTAAGGGCCTCGCCGATTTGTCACGGTGCACCATATACCCCTCCTGAGAATTCGAATCAGAATTATTGCAAGCTTTTTTTTATCATAACATACTTAAATGTCACTCAAAAATACTGTAAAACGTGTACATCATGTATACGTGACAGTGAGACTGACCTTGCAAATAGACATGAAATCGTGGTCTGTTTCTCGGTCACCGATTCCTAGATCGGGTTGATCATCGTGGCCGAATTCTTTTAAGATGGCGGATTTCTTCAATTTGCTGACCAAGACACCAGGCCTCATGACGAAGCCAGTGGCCCTCTGGGTTTTGGGGTTCACTTGAATCTCGGTGCCCAAAACAGTGTCTCCTCCCAGAAAGTCCTTGACGAACGGCTCCACCATGATCCTGGGGTTGGCCGTCACCACCACCTTCCTCTTGCACTTGTCGAACACCTCGAAACTCTCCGATCTCACGTCATTAGCATAGAACCTACACAATTAATGTGACTAATTATTTCTATTTCCGTTTCAAGTAAAACTAGAGTGGGTGGTGGTGGAATCTATCATACACTATAATGTCAAATATGAGAAAATTCAAAATAAATGGTTGGAGGGAGGGATTTGAGGTTATACCTGGGCAAGACAGCGCGGGAGACGAGCTCGATGTCGCGGAGCTTGAGGCCGGCGTAGGAGATGAAGATCATGATCTGGATGCCGAGGGACTCGGAGACGAAGAAGTAGGAGACGATGATGAGGGGGAGGGAGAGGAGGAGGACGAGGCCGCGGAGGAGGCTGCCGGCCTCGATGGCCACGAGCATGAAGTAGGGGAAGGAGCTACTCGAGCACAGCAGAGTGCCGTCGAGGTCGGCGGCGATAGACTCGTACGACGGCCCGCTGCACGCGCTGATCGACGGGAACTTCTTCCCACGCGGGGGAGCCATGATCAGAGAGAGTTGTGTGGGGGTGTGGTTGTGAATAATGTGAATGTGAATGTGAATTTAAGGAGGAGAGTAGAGGGAGGGTGAGAGTGGGTGAGCGACGAGTCCTGTTTGAGAGGGAAAGCCGCTGGGTTTTAAATGCGGTGGGTGGGTGGGGATGTCAAATTACCATTCTCACCTTTTTGGACTTCTCACTCTCCTCTCTTCTATTTCTACTTGCTTTACTATTTCTATCTACAAATCATCATCATATTAATTAACCACCACTCACCCTATAGTTTAGCTGATTCCAAGTTGGGTAATTTTTTCTTTTGAATCGGCGTCCAACTCAACTTACTCACTTGAATTTATTTAGCTCAAGTGATATTTTATTAAAATTTAAGTGTCTTTTATTTATCTATGAACATTCTCGATTATAAAACCGGGCTACGTAATAGTCTAACAACTTATTTATAGCATTTTACTTTATTTCGTAAGTTTCTGTCTGTAACTATTTTTTTTAAATATAAAATTCATCTCGATTAGATTTCAAATTTTCATAATTACACTTGTTTTGAAATTGTTAAACTCTGTCGTATTTTTTAAGATGTTTGTGGTGTGAATCACAATAATCATAAATTTGCTTTATTGTCAAGATTATTTACCATCTCTTCTATATTTCTTAATTTGAGTCTCACCTCAATCTCTCTATAAATTTACAAAAAAAAAACTCTGATTCACCTCCAGCCATACGTCTTGAACATCGAAGGATATCTTCCTCTGCCCTAAACTTCTAATCTCTGTCATTTAACTAGTAATGGCCTGACTTGTCATAAACAACACTCCTTTTAATAAATTGGGCTTACATTGTTCATGTGTCTCGTATTGATTGCAATTTTCTTCTACAAGTCTAGATTAGAGTTACAAAAACTTTAACCGTTGACGAGCCTGGAAATGAATAAATTCTTGGAGACTCTACACTCGGACATATTTGTGAAGCGATGGTTTATCGACTTGTATAGAGTTCATATGAGTCATCGGTTATAGCCCCATGAATGTCGCGATTGCAATTTTCAGAAGAGTCTATAGGTCACATGTACAAAATTCGAGGAGTCAACAATTCTAACCCCAAATCACACTGTTTTTCAACAACTCATAAAACACATAACTGATACAAATATGAAGAAAATAAAGAAGACACATCAAGATCCGGAAACATACCTCTGTGGAAGAGAAAGGTTTTGGAGGGCTCATCCTTCATCTAGTGTGTAAGGTATCCATGAAGGAGATTTGTTGAAGCTCTGATCAGAACTCGAAATGAAGGGTAAGAGAAATAATGTATATAGATATTTTTGTCATTTTTCTAAAATACTAACAAATATTCTAAACTATTAATGTACTGGAAGGGAACCAGACTTCTCTAGCGTTGGTGGGCAGATTTATGCAAGCATACCGAATTAGGAGGTCTTGGCTTTTTTAGGCTTCAGTACGTCACCTGAGTGTCCCTTTGGGATCGGTACTTGGAGAAAACGAGGGGGTCTCCGGTGTCGATGGGTTGACCCAGGTAAGCCCAATGAGCTGAGAGGATTTGAATTTTTAAAGACTCACGATTCCTATATTAATTGCAAGGTTGATTGAGGAAGCTGGTTTTATGCGGCATGTAGCAAGATCACGAATTGGTCAAATTTGTTTTAACTAACAATAGTTGAGATAATAGTGAGGGTATGTTTCACCATCTGTACCTTCAACTGTCCAGCTTTATACCGGATTAGTTACTATTTAATTAATAAATTTGCTTTTCTCTCAAATTTTTTTTAATGAAGTTGGTGCAAATGTAACAAATAGAACCCAATTTTATATTTACAATTAGTTATATGAAACGAAGTAAACTAGGTATATTAAAATGTTATGTTTTTTATTTAAAAAGTAATGGCAGAACAAAATTAATGAACACATGCACATGACCCTCTCCATCCTTAACTCTTTGATAAAGATTGTCTCGGATGAGATGGGAAAATTAGAGTTTTGGGATATTTTGAGCTACAAATAGATTTGGCTTAATTGGAGGAAACTAATAATAAGTTGAAAATAAAATTAGTTATATTTAATTTCTTGCCAATATTTATTCATTAATTTCAAGTCCTAGAACTTGACAATTTGAGATTTGATAGTCAAAGATTATAAGTCGTAACATCAATTTTTTACTATAAAATATTTAATTTCTCACATTTTTAATGTAAAATTTTCTATAATATTGAATCCTAAACTAAATTTCAGTTGCAAATAATATTATATTATAAATTTAATTTATAGTTTTTGGAACTAAAACCAATTAATTTGGTTGATAGTCAAAGATTAAAATAGTGGTGATATTAATTTTTTACTATAAAATATTTAATTTCTCACATTTTAATGTAGATTTTTTTTTTATAATATTGACTCATAAACCAATTTGTTTAAAAGTGTATTAAAAGTAGTTATTATTTTTATTCAAAACATATCATTCATTCATCCAAATAATATGGGACAATTTTAGTATTCATAAAATAAGTGTAGACAATGTAACATAAAACTGAATCTACAGAGTAAATTTTAAGAAAATTCTTAACAACATGACCAACTCACGGTAATAATCATAAACTAAATTTTAGTTTAAAAATGATTTTAAATTCAATTTATAGTTTTTGGAACTAAAACCAATTAATTTTTGTTTTGAAGCTTGAGAAACAAATTAGTGTATTTCTCAAAAACTAATTTCTGCAAGGAAATGGGATCGTTGAGAGAAGAGGTGGGGCCGTGGGTTCGCCAAAACCCACAAAGAGGAATGGGTCAAAATTTAATATTGGGAGAGAGAAATTAGGTTGCAATTGGTTAGGGGCATTATTGACATTCTAAGTTACACAAATTAACCAATGGAAAACTAACACGTGAATCATATAGAAAATAATTTCACACAGAAAAAACTGCCAATAAGAGACTTGACAGGTCAATGTCACCCAACGGTACTAATAACAGTTATATTGACGGCATATACTTCTATTGGTAATATTTCAGTCTAATTATGCTTGCTACTCAGGTACCGATCCTATAAATAACACCACCTTATAATGTATAAATACGAGGATAATCTATTATTTTCAGTTAGAATACATAAAGAACTAGTTTACTATTGTGTTGACAAAAAGTTTCCGACTGTAAGCTGAGATGGCAAAAAATTCAAACTCAACATATACTTAATGCACATGTTCCGATTCGAATGGGCGAAACCAAAAAACAAATTGAGTGTGAGTTTTTTATCGAATTCTTTTGGTCGGGTGCAAGTGGACCTGTACAGGATTCAAAACCGACATGCACGTTAAAACTTGAACAAAGTTTTATGAATGTAAACTCGACAATATCTAATGGATAAAAAATATTCATACACGTTTCATTTTCATTCAAACAACACATACATTGAATTGTGTTAGCTAGAAGTGAGTGTTATGTTCGATCTAAGAGGCCCTTACATGTGACGGATGTTGAGAAACGCGAGATCTCATACATAGTAACAAGAGGAATATAACAAATATTCATATGCATGTTTAAGCCTAATTAATGAAAGGGCTATAATCTATTATTTTCTCTCTTTTAGATCCAGGTTTACTATACCTTTAAGAGTGAACATGTTATTCGCGAATAAATAAAAATTGTCTCTTTCGAGATGCGCTCTCTACCAGTATCCACATGAACAAGTCTTGATCAAAATTAGACGAAGATCAATATACTAGAATTGATCTTCTCAAATCATATCTAATTAACAATTAATTAGATATGAAATTTAAAGTGGAGTTGTTAATACTGCGAATACCGCAACAGGATTTCTTGTAAACTAATGCAACACATATATGGGACATTGGGTGTAGATATTTTATTCCTAATAAAATTCTACTTGATTGTAAATTTTCAATCCAGATTTTTTTCTAAAATTTGTGCTCAATAATTTTCCAATTGCCTAATACAAATTTGATTCGTATTAGGAAACCAGAAACTGAACAGTATAGTCGCCACGAGCCCGTCACGGGGCCGTGACCGATTAACCTCCCCGTGACCAACTCGCTTGGTCACGGATCTGTAACGGGTCCGTGGCTATTTGGTCATCCCGTGAACTATTGGTTGTCCCGGGGTAAGCCATTGCCATGACCGTGGCCACTTGGGCAGTATGTTGCCAACACTTGGTTATAGACCCGTGGCCACCTTGTGGTCACGTGTCTTATTCTCTACTTTTCTCTCAGTGGTTCAGGCTTGTTCTTTGTGTGTGACCCTATAGGCTCATGAGTAATTGGCAAATGGCTCCAAATCCTCATTTAGTTCATTCATTATATGGGGTATCTAGTAAGACATTATGATTACCCAATTGTCATGATGATTGGTGATTCGACTTAACCTTTTGTTGCAACTATAACAATCCATTTCCCACTAGATATCTTGTTTGAACATAAGGCATAGTGTCGTCACCTTTATATATTCAAACCTGCTTTTTGATCTCGTGATGACTAAGTATGATAACTCTTTATCAGTAGTGCAGCCGCACATTCCTTCTCAGTCATTCTTATAAAGAGGTCTAAACAGATTTCGTTCCCTCTAGTATGTGAGGGAAAAATCCCTTGACCGTCATTCGTATCCCTCATATGACTCGTCGCATAGCCAATTATATCCCTTTTGTAGCATGTTACGGACAACGTAGGTGAGCATGTCAAACTATGAGAGTTGTCACATGGGAATCCACGAAGACTCAAATGTCCATACAGATTCAATGTACTCCGACAATTGAGAATACTCACTTAATTTATGACACATTTCTCAAGTCGGTCGTCCAATATCATTTCTCTAAATGATATTTATGATCTGACTTGATAACCCTTTACATATGATCAATAGAGCGTAAACATCAGTCATCCTCATATTGGTCGCTATATATATTATTAAACGAGCTCAATCTTGAACTCGGATTCGGCTCGAACTCGATTATAACGAGCTCGAACTGTATATTTAACAAGCCGAACTCGAGTGTCTCGTTAAAAGCTCAGCTCATTTATAGTCATACAAATACACACATTTTGTATCAACTTTTTGAAGTTTACAACAATTTTTTGTCATTTACAAAATATACAACACCATCTTGCAAAATTGTGATATTATACAAATAAGTTTTTGACATTTCCCTAGAAGAATTTAAAGTGATTTTAAGCGAAGAAAATATATTCATGCGTGATTATCCATATAATTATTTTCCGACACTGGATATAACACGATGACGATATAGTAATTGAATTCTACGACATTTTATATTTATAATATATTCATAATTAAAAGTGTCAAAATAAAAATTAAATTAACGGTGGTGCTTATTAATATTTTTTCTATAGTTTAATACAAAATATTATACAGTCAGTAAGTAGCAATGATTAATAGTAATTTTTTGTTTACTTTATATCTATGTTAAAATCGTATAATTAGTGATACATTTTTTATATAATTTCCCCCCAAAAGGAAAATAACGATATAAATACCCACCACAATTGGATGGTCAACCGCCACACAAATTGTTGTGAATGTGATTTGATATGATAGGTTTTGCCCATATTAAAGGAAATGTCGTTGCACACAGACAAAGTGAGCTGTCAAGTAAATCTGTGATGTCAAGTCATATAATTTCGGACATTAATTTTGAGGTTCCCCAACCACAATAACAACCAATTAACTCACTCTTCCAATTTCAATCATACTATTTAATCAAGGACGACAATCTTTTATCTATTCAATTATATTATTTACCATCTATACATTTCAATTTAAAATTTTTATCAATATTAATAGTTTTACAAACAAGAGTGATGACACAAGTTTTAGAGTCTCACGTTTAAAAGATGTGAATTTATTCATCAGTTATACAAAATTCTGGGCATTCACTTATCAACTTAAACTTATAATTGGGTTTACTTTCTAATATGATATCAGAGTTGGGATCTATCTTGAACGTGACCTTCATATGCAATCGAGACTAAAAGTTCATGGATCATGTTATCTATTTCGAGCCTAAAAATGTACATGGATCGGAGGGCGTCCTTTCCGTATCTGCCCTATGCTCGTCTGTTTCCACGTGAATTTTGAACCGACTTGCACGTGAGTGGGTGTGTTATCAGCTTGAACTTCTAGGTGACTTGGACTTCTGATAATAACGATTTTAATAGACAATCTCGAACTTAGTAATTTTTAAATTATAATAAAGTTATTGATAAACATGTTTATTATTAAGAATGGTTAATAATAATATTGTCGATATTATTTAAATCTACACATATTTGAGGTTTAAATAAATAAATAAAACTAAGGTATGTATTAAAAATATCAAATAGATGTAAATTAAGTTAGTGGCATCGTCCTTGTCCTTGATACAAAATAGGGAGAGTTGTTGAACTAAACACATGACTGTACATGCCAAAATACTTGCATTTAGCTTTTATTGTTACACTAGTAAATTGTACTCTACACATTTGATTTGTATATTTGTGTGTACTTCAACTCCTAACTCTCGTCTCAATGTATATTAAATTTAAATGCAATCACTACGAGCATAATTGAGTTGATAAAAAAATACAATAATTTAACTAATAACTATGAGGTCGTGCCTTCAAAGCACAACAGTAATAAAACTCGACCGTAAAGTTTTCTATTATTAAGTTACTCAGTTAAGATGCGGACTGATTTAAGTTTGTATGACAATTTAAATATATCAATAATATTTGATAGACTCATGTAAAGTGCTTCATTATTTAACAAGAAAAATGTTAATAATCATTAATCTATACCCGTTGACCAAAACGTTGAAATGTTGTTCGGGTATATACTCATACTCGATCGATAAAATAACCAACCCGACCCGACAACATATTATAATTAGTACATATGTATATGGTCATAGTTGTAATTAATCACATCTCTACTATTAATGTTGTTGATGATAAAAAGAGAAGAAGAATGTTAATGTTTGTTATAGTAGTTGAAGCCCTTAAAGAGGGTTTGGAGGATTTTAATTGATGGCTACATTTTGTTGGTTTAGGCAGCAACTTGGTACTTGCTCTCATTTATTGATTCTCACATTTTTCTCTTAATCTACAATGGGTTGTGTTTGGGTGGTGATGAGAGCACTTCAGAATCTGACCGTAGAGGGAATATAATCTGTATTCGAAGCTAAAGACAGAAACAATTAAATTAGTTTCGTGGAAGAGGTGTCACATTGTTTAGGCTATTCCTAGGGGTCAATGCCTTTTAATTTTGGCTACAAGAGGCTCTGGTGAGTGCATTTATTAAGGTAGATGGATCTGCCAACGTTACAATTTAATACCATCTTTGTTTTTTCTCCAACACAATTCAATACCAACTTTTGACTTTTCATTTTCATTTTTAATTATGAATAACATACCCATGATGTAACTTAAGATTCTGTATTGGACTAGTGCTCGTTTCTTTGTCGAGCGGGATTTGAACACACTTACTTGACGTAATGGTTTAAAGTACTCGTTCTTGATTTCATGTGTGACAATAGCTTATACGAGGCTTATAATAAGCAACATTTTATTGGTTTAAATTTGATTTAAACTTGCCATGTCCTATTTATGTTTACATTCTTAATATATTTTTATGCATATTATTTTACATATCCAAATCTTTTCATTTGTTGCATTGTCTAAATAGTTGGACGGAATCTATTAAACTTAGTGTTTATAGATTGTAAAATGTTAAAATTTCTTCTATATATGTAAAATAATAAACTATAATTTTAAAAATTAAATAATAATTTTGTGAATGGTCTAGTTGGCTATCTCAAGACAAACTCGGCTTTCTCAATTCATGATTGAATCAAGGTACATCGTCTTCGTGAAGAATCAAATCGAGTTCACCATATTTTATTGAGATTTATAAAGGTGTAGTCGTTGCTACAGATTGAACTATGTTGTTAATCCGTCAAGATAGAGTTCTTGCTTATAATTTGTTTGAATTCAATAGTGTTGTTTGGCTTCAAAAAAGACATCTAAATGACTGACGAAGATGACTTAGCCTTTAATGGCCGGATGGGAAAAACTGTTGGCGAGCAAGAGTGGTGAGGTTGATGACGACGACAATGTAACATCAATATTATTTGTTTATTTAATTTTTTTTTAAGGAAAAATCGAATTTTATTAATTAAATTGCAACTAACTCGGCATCAAGTCGGACATTTGAAGGTACAAATGGTGGGACAGACCCCTCACCATAATACTAACTATTGTTAGTTAAAACAAATATGGTCAATTCGTGAGCCATTTGATTACGAGCAAAAAAAAGTACAGAAGTTCCGATAATGAATAGTACGTAATACTGTTCGCTAATGATTCCTCCAAAGTTGTTTAGCTCGACCTGTTAATCGTCATGTAGAGCCACGGTCTCCAACTCATACAGATGAAGAAACCCCGTGATCTTGCTGCGAAATGCTTTACACATGCATCTTTGATAACCCTAGAGACCAATCGACTCGAATCAGTTAGCATCATGCAGAACCACGGCCTCCAACTCACACGGATTGAGAAACCCCGTGATCTTGCTGCAGACCGACTTAAACCAGCCTCCTCGATTAACCATGCGATCAATATGACCATCGCAAAGTTTAACCGAATCAACCCATCGACACCAGGGACTCCCCGTTTCCTTCCAATATCGATCCCAATAAGACACGTATTGAATCTTGAGCAAGCCGAGCCCCCTAGTTTAGTATGCTTGCATGAGTCTGCCCACCGACGCCAGATAACTCCAGTTCCCTCCCAGTACCGGCCTACCAACCAACCAAAAGCAAAACCCTCCAACCCTCCATGCTTTGTCGTCGCAACCCAGGCGCGACCCATCTGCAACACCAGCCTCACACATCTCAGCCCATCCGACGTCGCCTCCATCAAAACCCAATCTACCACCCGACCACACATCCATCAAACCCAGATCTACCTTCACAAGAGCTCTGCTCTTACCGCCGCACCACGCTGACATCGCCGCCAGTACCACGCTGACGTCGACACCCATAGGCAATCGACGCCGCGAGACTTCGTCCAATTGTAACGAAACAAACCTAAGAAAAGGGTACAAGCCACCGCTATAGTTATTTGTTTATTTATTTTACTTTCATATATTATAGATAAAAAGTATATTTAAGGAAAATTTCCTCGTTTCATAAACTTAAAAGACTTAACACATCGTGAAGTGTAAAACTTTCATAGCATATATATAGGCCTATAGGATTGCAACCCTATCTTTAATATCAATTAAAAAGTATCATGAGGTTTACTTTTATAAATAACATAAAAACTCTCAACTCTTCTAATTATGTACATAAATGTGCATAATTTCCGTTAATGTATGTAAATGCGAATAAATTGATTGCTGTCAAAATCGAATCTTGAACAAAAAAAGCATTTTATCATATAACGGGCATTAACGGCTTTGGGTAGGTTTTATTAATTGTTTTGTGAACACTCTCCCCAATTAATTTGGAGTTTTGTTTGAAATCGAAATATTCGAGCACTTAAAAATAATATATAATGTTTTCTTTTCCATCACGCCATTTCTTTGTAAAGTTTATGTGCGAGTTTTTTTTAAACTTCCTCCCAAAAGTGGTATATAGTTAGCAAAGAGTTATTGACACTTATATTTTGGTGAAAAAATAAATAATTTTTGGTGAATTTGAATTTAATTAATTAAATATTAATAATGTGTTTTAATTTCCATAATTTATTATACGAATTGAACCACTAAAACTTGTTTTTAATTTCAGCTATAACAAGCCGCATCAAATTTTTCGGTAGTAAATGCATATGGGATAAATCTTTATGACAACAAAGTGTAGGTGGTTTCACTGAAATAATTCATTTTGATATCAAAGCTTTATTCCAATGGACTTTACTGTAATTAGCCGTATATTATCAAAGATTTGAAGTTTGACGTGATATAAAAATTTAATTTTTCAGAATAAATTTGTAGATGACACTTATCATGTTGGAGTTGAGATCACACGTACATGTGATAAATAGAGATAATAACGTTTGAATTCAGTTATTCTCGTCTTTAACTTGTTTGATCAGAAATATTGAGTCTCTATTGATTTTAAATATTTCGCCTTTAAAATTTACGGCGCATAGAGTTTAGTAATTTTGTTCTTATTTCATGAACCGGAAAATATTGATTTTTCAGCAAATTCATGATTTTTGTCCTCTGTATATACCTGTAAACATCAAATGAAATTGAAACTTTGGAAATTCAAAGACCATGTCAAGTGTGAAGTAGTGATAAGTTTCAGTTGGACACTATACATGGACAAGGATGGTGTATGGTTCCGAGGAGGTTTTGGTATATGGGCTAGAGATTAAACTCCGCCAATCCAAATAGAGGACATGGGCTGCAAGTGGAACCCACTTTTTTGTCCCACAATTTTGATAGTTGTAACGGGCCAATTGTTTTCAAATAATTTCGAAATATCTAATTTTAAGAAATTTTTATTACTATCCATCATAAAACTTTTATTTGGAGCGAAATTTTCACAAAATTTGCAATCACATTTCTTAAATTATAATGATTATCAGTAAGATCATCAATCATCCATAAAATGTTTATAATCTAGCTTATATATAATAAGAATAGGGAGGGGTTGGAAGTGTCTGTTTTGGTGACATCTAGGGGTGTAAACGAGCCGAGCCGAGCCTCATTTTGGCAGGGCTCGGCTCGGCTCGGCTCGTGAAAAAAGTGTTCGGCTCGGACTCGAACGAGCTTATACAACTAAGCTCGAGTTCGGCTCGAAATAAAATAGACGAGTTCGAGCTCGAGCTCGGCTCGGCTCGATTTGGTTCACTTAAGTTTAAATACAAATATTAATTAAAAATTAAATAAATAATTCATTAAATAATAAATGAGCCACCTTGAAATTGGTTCGACTTGATTCGGCTTGTCTAATTCTATTATAAGTATTTTACAAATATATAATTCTATTATAAATATATTAATACAAATGTATAATTCAAAAAATAATAAACGAGCCGGCTCACGAACCTATCGAGCCTTAAAAGGTTAGGCTCGAGCTCGGCTCGTTTATTAAACGTGCCCAATCTCGAGCTCGAATTCGGCTCGAGCTCGATTATAACGAGCCCGAACCGAATATTTAACGAGCCGAGCTCGAGCGGCTCGTTAAAAGCTCGGCTCGTTTACAGCCCTAGTGACATCTGACTTCTTTGGAGATTGACACATGAAGTTGAGATTTGTATATTTTTTAGTTTATGGTTATTTTGAGTTTTTGTGGGGTCGACACCGGGGGCCCCGGAATGATTTTTTTTATTACATATGGCTTTGCACATGTTTGACATCTAGGGTTAAAAGATGGATATTGTATAATGGGAGTAGAGAATGGTAGAGAATAAGCGAAATGTCGACATCTGGCACTCCATATTGTTGACATATCATATTTTGCAAAATTGATAAAAATAAAACTGGATCTAATTATGTATTAATTGGAATAGAGAAAGGGTAAGGAGTGCCTGCTTTTGTGACATCTGCCTTCTTTAGAGTTTGACATCTGACACAATTTATTTATATGTTTTTTAGTATATGGTGTGATCGTTTTTTGTGGGTTGACACATGTGGTCCTATTTTGACACGAACGGGTTGTAGTTGTTGGCGCAAACCATTTCTTTTTTTTTCTTTTGTTCCAAAAATGTTTTGGTAACCACCTTACATTTTATCTACGATGTTTTTTATAAGTTATTATTCTTTTGCTTGGATTGTTGTTTGTCACTTGGTTCTTGTTAGTCATGAATTGTGTTTTAATAAAATCGTTATGCATGAGCGTGTGTTCTTGATGTGTTTGCTTTCCATTTTGATTTTTTGTGATATATATATATATATAGCTCTCTGCTACAAACCACAAATAAACGTCAAATCGTCCAAACCAACTCTCAACCGCCTGATTTGTGCGGAGAGAAGGACATGATGACACGTGTAACCACCCGGATTGGGAGGGAGATAACGGTCGCTAACGAAGCCGTTAGGGGTGTTGGTGTGTAACATACTTGTTTCGCGTGTGTAACCATTGTTATACAATTAAGCACTTACACATATCAATTATGGTTTTACGTTACACGTTAATGATTATACAATTATATTGTAGGTTGAAATTCTGAATTGTGGCCAGGACAAGATGTCGAACACAATGTTGTGACAATTGGTTCGACAACTTGTCTGATCACAGATAAGTAAATAACGGAACAGTAAACAGAAGACACGCATTATGTTTACCTAGTTCGGTGACTCCGTACCTACGTCTGGGGGCACTCTGTCATGGAGAGGTTTTCACTATTTGGTAGTCAATAGTACAACTTCAAGCATCAACTAGCTATCACACAACCTATTGTCCTAAGCTACTATAGATCTCACCGTGAACAACCTCGACTAGGGACTCCCCCTATCTTTGACAACGTCTCAATTCCACAATTCGAGCAAGCCTATGCTCGGCGTAGTTGTCTTCGACAATTTCTTCGTGAGTCTTCAATCACGAACACAAATTCACAAATCACAAACACTCAAACCCTCACGTTTTAATGCATGTGATCGACACTGTTCTTCTAAAGATCCAGTCTCTCAATCCGCCAGCCCTGCACGGTTAAGAGCTCTGAAATTAAGCACATAGAATGTGTGAATTGTTATGAGGGTAGCACATGCTTTTATACCAATTCTACATGCCTATTTGGTCTTCAACTCTGAATAGGCAATACAATTCCAAATAGGAATTTCTTTGCCACCTTGCATTATTGGCAAGTTGACAGGTTGGCATTACTGCCTTAATTGGCCTTGGTAACGTGTATTCTTCCAGCTGGACGTTGCCTAAATTCGTCGTGACATAATCCCTTGTGCGACAAACTTCTGCGAATTAAATAGGAAAGCTTCGATAACTTGCTTAATCATGCGCGTAACATGTCAAGCCAAATGTGTCGCAACATGTTGACTGACATCTTCACCTTGCGCTAAAAGATATGCCAACACTAAACGTAGTAACGTAGGTGTTATACAATACCAAGGTGCCGGTTACACGTTCATAAAACCGAACACATGTACGCACTAACCATTGTTATACCATTCAACACTTACATAGATCAATTATAGTTTTACGTTATACGTGAATTATTATACAATTATATTTTAGGTGTTATACAATACCAAGGTACCGATTACACATTCATAAAACTGAACACATGTACGCACTATTTGAATGTGTTACACAGTAACAACTGGTCAATTACACACACACAATGGTTACACACGCGAAATAAGTATGTTACACACCAATACCCTAACGGCTCCGCTAGTGCCCGTTATCTTCTTCCCAATCCGCGTGGTTACATGTGGCGCCATATCCTTCGCTCTGCACAAATCAGACGGTTGAGAGGTGGTTTGGACGTTTTGACACCAAATAAGAGGTTTGTAGCTGATATCTTCCTTAATATATATATATATATATATATATATATATATATATATATATATATGGATTCCCAGTCTTGGATTGTTTGGCATGTTGTTGGATATTTTCGATTGTGTAGGCATTGACTATCGGGTGTTGAAGGCGCATGTTTGTAGTACTTGGGATGTTGTTGACCTTAAGAAAAATGAGTTATTGAGTCTTGATTTTATTATCGTAGATTGCGAGGTTTGTTTCCTGTTTGTGTGTCTTATATTACTTTTGGTTATGTTGTTCATTTTGATCTTCGTATCCAGGGTTCGGTGATGTGGGCGTGGGTGGGTGGTGGTATGATTTCCAGGTTCCAGTCTCTGTTATAAACTGGTTGAGAATAATATCGAAATTCGTGTAATCAGGTTAGGATTGATTGGAGGACCTTGATGTTCTTGCTATCGTTATCTCGGTCAATGTATGTTGATTTCTTTTTGGTAGCGGTTCTAAGTTGTTCTTGGAAATCATGTATATGAACCGGTTGTTGAAAATCATGTATATGAATTGAGTTATGGTTGTTATCAGATATGAAACTGGTTTACTAGACTTATATATATTTTGTAGTGCGTGAAATCATATAATGATTGTTAGTAGACACAACTTTAATTCTGTGAGCACTGATCATGATATCAGTAAAAAAATTAAAATTGTTTCATGTTTGCATATAAGAGATTAATATTCACAATGAAGAGGAAAGTACGTGGAACTACCTATTGTAAATAATTGATAACATCTGTTAAACAAGTAAGGAGTCCACGTTGTATTTTCAAGCCACTGCTTTTGTGGTGCTCTTGTCTCTTCTCATAAACCCACTAAAATGCATATAAGTATTTTTTTTGTTATTATTTCCCCTCAATCTTACTATTCTTGATTTTTTTTGAAATGACTCTTCTTGATTTTTTGTTACTTTGATCTTCGGTGACCATATATTTTGGGGTATCTCCTTTTTTTCTTTTCTTTTTTAATTTTATCTTCATTTACATCAATCTTGAGTCTTCTTCATTTTTACATGTTTGTTTGATCATTAATAAACGAGTATATGTGTTTTGGGTTTGTTATATGCTCTTATTTTAGTTTTCTGGAAAAATATAACCAGATAATCTAATTCTGAACATAAATGGTCATTTGAAGCATTTAGATTTTAGATTGTATAAGTCACTCGATGATAAATATTTGTTAAGAATCCGTAGCAAGCATGGATTTAGAAAATGTCGACTCGATGATGGTGAGACACCCTAAGAATTCACAGACATGCTTTGATACTGACACCAGCTTGGTGACTCCCTCTCTATTTCTTGCTCTGTTTGACATTGTTGGAAATTGCTCTTGATTTGTTTTAGTTCAATTTTGGTTGATTGTTTAAATATGAGAGCTCTGTCTTTTTTTTCACGTATTGTGATTTGTTGAATGGTTAGCATTTTTAGACTATGGTATTAGGTCATGGCTAATGTTAGTGACCTTGTTGCATGAGGATTGAAATGGAGTCTGATTGGTAATGGTGATGTAGGTACAATATTCTCTAAATTGCTTATTACATTATTATCAGTTCAAATGGTATGATAAAATCAAGTAGCACGGGAATCTGTTCAATTTCAACAATTATTTTGGTTTTGCCTTTTAGATTTTGAACAACACTTTTAGGTTCTTGATCACGACGCCAACCAAGTAAGTCCCTCTTTATTTCTTCAACTTGATACTCTTAATGGATAAACCTCCCTTGTTCTTGCTTCTTGGACAACATCTCAACAATGGCAGCAACTCCTTGCTCTTTCTCTCTGTCGTGGCTGCCTTACACTCACTAAATAACCACCAACACAACACAACAGACAACACTTGTCACTTGATTTTAGGTCATCTAATGTCCAAATAGGTCAATGAGGGTTTGCCCCAAAATTGGGCCTTTAACTCTACATAGTCCTACCAAACTGATCACCAAAGACAACTCACGTGTAATATAAACTTATAAACTTAATGAGAAAATTCGAGAGTAAAATTGACATATTATATGATTTTAACGGTATGATTGAATTGTACTAACGAAATGAAAAAAAAGAAAGGAAGGGTACTAAAAAGAGAAAAATAATTGTTAAAGTAATAATCTTGATAAGAAAAATGATTGTGTGTTGAGTTTTTCAGGTAAATAATATGTGAATAGCTGCATATGTATAGTAGAAGTTATGAGTATCTTGGACTGAATAATATGCTTTCTTTGATAGAAATGGATCTTGAGCGGCGACATCCGTATATTCGGCATTCGGGTTGACCTGAGTGAGGTGGTGTCACATAGGAAATGCTGCATCAACTTAATCTTTCATTTTTATTGGTTGTGGCAGCACCAATATGTCTCTTCTATGTTCTTGTGTGTGTCATGAAGTGGACAGTAATAATGTGATGGTATTTTTAATGAAAGTTTTTTTAGTTGGATCAGGAAAAGGCAATGATGTTCAAAACCTACTGTTCTTATTAAGTTGCACAACCATGAAAATAGATTTGCAAACAAAACTTATTGTGGGAACCAATACCTTATTCCTCAAGTCATGGGCATGAAATTCATTTTGTATTAGATATAGCCATAACAATATCTCAATTCTTAACCATTTTCAAACAAGTTCTGTATATACACACACCCACGCAATGTCTTTGATCTCAAATTCTGTACTTGGTGAATAGAAGTCAATGTTGTTGCAACCACTCTTGAATAGCTGATCGAAGGGCAAGGTTGGGGACTAGATTCTTATGTGCCAGCTTCAGGTTTGTCATTGGCGACGTATCGTGTCCGCTGTCAAGCCATCCTCTTAATGCCTCTGCCTCGTACGTAAATCCATCCGCCGCAACATGAGGATCTTGCATCACTTCCTACATGTTGGAAATCGATCATCATCAAAACACTGATATAATCATCTCAATATATATATATATATATATATATATATATATATATATATATATATATATATATAGTAGTACTAGGCAATAACTAACCTGAAAGATGGGACAAATGAAGTATGCAGGGGGTTGGAAATGCTCTTCAGTACCCAACCCTAGTGACGATGAGCCTCCACATGAAGCCCTCATTGGTTCAAGTAATCTCCATACATCTGACCCGAGGTCAGGCCGCTTCTCCCGAGACACATCACAACATCTCAAAGCCAGGCGAGCTAGCTGCTCAGCTTGCACAAAAGGCCAGTCTCCAGCTAAAGGATCCAACACGTTTGTCAACTTATCCTTATCCAATGCGTACTGCACTTCATTTGCTATCCCTGAGGCTGGCCCTCCCGTCAATAACCTCAACAGTATAATCCCAAATGAGTAAACATCAGACTTTGGTGTGAGCTCTCCTGTTGCAAGGAACTCAGGATCTACGTACACGGGAGTGCCCTTGGGATCGGTTCTGCGGCAGAGAGTCGTGTTGCTGCTTGAATCTGCGCCATGGGATATAAGCCGGCAAATCCCAAAGTCACTGAGCTTGCTCACGTGGTTAGCGTCAAGGAGGATATTGGCGGGCTTCAAATCACCATGTACTATGCTATGGGGCTTAGAAGAATGAAGAAAGAAGAGGACAGAGCATAACTCAGTAGCAATCCTTATTCGGGTTTGCCATGACAAAGGGGATGAGTTATCCTTACAGCTCAGTCGGTCTTCAAGACTCCCATTGGAAAGATACTCATAGACAAGAGACCAAGCTTCTGGACAGGCTCCAATGAGCGTGATCAGATTCGGGTGTCTTAACTTACTCAATACATCCACCTGTATTACGAAATAAAATTAATAAACAGAGCCAACTTATTCAGCTGAGTCATTGTAGAATAACCGCGCGCGCGCGTATATATATATATAAGCCTTGTTCAAAAGGAAGTAAGCCATAACATGCACATATACATATGTATTTACATGTGTGCATCAACTAAGAAGTCTAAGATGACATAGAAATCAATGGAAAGTCGTTATTATGTAAATATTCAGTTTGTAAATATATCAGTTCTAGCATACCTCCTGCTGAAATTCTGAGGGTCCCTGCGTGCTATGAGAATGTAGCATCTTAATAGCAACCTGGGTGTGTCTCAGAAGACCTTTATAGATACTCCCGTATCCACCGTCCCCAATCTTATACGATGGATCAAAATTATGTGTTGCTTCTTCAATCTCTGAGAAAGAGAACTCTGAGAAGAACTGTGGAATATGTGCACTAGACGGGCCTGCTTGACTTTTCCTTAGATGCTCAGCTTCTTTTAGTGCATTGTCACGCTCCATTTGCAACTGATCTCGTTCGTTTTTGTAGTTTTGCAATAATTGAACTGCGGAAATAATCTTCTGCTCTAGCTCAGTTACCATATGATCAGATTCTGCAATTTCGCTCTCAAGTAATGCTTTCTGATTCTGAGCAATGCGGAGTTCTTCCAACACTTCTTTTTGCTGCTTCATTACTTTTTCCAGTTCGTCTCTTTGCTTGGACCGTTCTTCTTCAATCTCTCTCCTTTGTTTCAATTCGTCAGCGTATAAATTTTCCGCTGCTTTAAGCTGTAAATTGGAAAATAGTAATTGAGAGTTCTGATAAATATATTCCAGCAACAACATTTAAGATTCCAACAATTCCTTTTTTATACTTCACACTGAATTGAGGTCACCTGCATTGAAGAAAATAAACTATTGCTTGATAACTCAAATGTACCTTGCGTATAGCCTCAAGGGCATTTTTTTCAGCTTTCCCTCGCCTTACTACCTCTTCAAATGCTTCTCGTCTTGAGTTTTCAGCTTCTGACATGGCTTGATCAAGTTGTTCATACATATTGTCGTCTATACTTCCATCCTGCTTGCATGCATAAACTATTTAAGAACTTCTCAAATAGTTAAAATAAAAATGATAGGAAAACTAAATTAATGGTTGAAAAATTCGACTAATGCATATCCAGTATCCACCATTTTAAATACGTAATATGTGCAGGATAAGTCTCACTGTACCAGTACACTTGGAGGAGAAGACTGATGGAGATCTTCCTTGGGCTGAGGCATTGTGACAATCTCTAATCCATTCTCGTTCCCCTCAGTTCCTGTAAATGCGGTCAGAGCTATATCGATACCTCCACTAGAAGAGCAAGTTGAAATCCCTGAATACTGAGAAGGGCTCCTCCTCGATAAACCATCCCATTCATCAGAGCTCCCGTCCACAAACAGCCTGATGCGTGGAGTCGACAGTCCCCGAGTAGAGTCTGGTGAATCAGGCGCACTTGCTCTCCCTCCAAGTCTGTCAAGATTCGTGGACCATACTCTTTGAAGTACATTCTGAACTCGATTGGTAGCTTTTAATTGACTATCCTGTCCATTTGTCACGGACTGTGATCTCAAGTAATTAGATCTGCCGGTTTCAGTGTTTGGACTTGCTAACCATTCAGCCGCCGGATCAGACACATCCAAACTGCCTTCCCTATTTTGATATGATACTCATATTATCAGTCAGTAATGATTTTCGAATAAGCAGACAGTTCAAAATAGTACCATTTAAGGATGAAATTATAGCAGTTACCACAACTTTAAAATTGCCCTAATGAAGAAGCGAATTGCAACCATAACTATGTGATTGCTTTGGTAATTAAAGAGTCGCCAGAAAGCAATGACATTTAAGTGTTCTCTACAAGTCATGGACATTAATTTCACAAAATAGAATGCACATGAAACATATAAATTTCTCCCGCCTACCTTGTATGGATGAGGTGCCCCTTGCAGACAAACCATATGTGACACCAAACGGGAGATCGTAAACGAACCTGGATTGCTTTCTTAGATTTAATATCTGTCATTCTTCTGCAAGTTAAGGCAGAAAAAGAAATTCCAGTCACTTGCAAATTTCAACTATAGATTAATTTAAACCAAGCCTATACAAACAGACCAATCAAGATAAATTTAATTTTCCTTAATAAACGCCCCATTGTTTGTTCAACAATTGAATTGAATTAAACTGATAGTAGAACTATTTTCCCTCTCTGCATGAATCATCGAAGACATCAATTAGAATGACAAGGTCTTGAATCATGATCAAATCCACAAAAGAGCAGCTAATAAAGAACTACAGTTCATAAAACATATTCTGGATATAAAGTCGTCCATCCAGGTTGCCATTTTGTTGATCTCTTGCAGTATGGGAAATAAGCTAAATTGGGTACACAGATGTAAGAAGCAATGTTCTAAAAATCCCGGACTTGTTCGATTAATCCTCTGTTAATTCCCGATTAATCCCCGACAAATCCCCGATTAGTCCCCAGAAGACCCTCTACGCCCGACTAGCGCCTAATGTTTTTTAGAACATTGGTAAGAGGATTTAACGTTATCAATACCTGGAATATTGTTTATCAGCTGCTGCTCCCATCACGAGCTTCCTGATTCCATGACGAGAGACTAATTCCATAATTCCATCCTCAATGGAATCCATTTCGATATGCAGTTTCTCTGCCTGCATCTACAAGACAAGGTATTTAAGTTCAAATGTATGTAGCATAACAAATAGGACTAGACCCATTGCAAATATTGGGGAATTCCTAGAAACTATCGGGGCTTTCTCTAGAAATATGAGATTCAATGTTGATCCCCGGTGCACATAGCTAAATAAATTAATGAACTTTTAGCCTTTTAAAAAAATCGACACAAATGAACGACAATCAAAATACCAATAGTACAGAGAGCAGTAGAGCAAATAATACCCCCATTCGGCTACAAATGAGAAGGTACTCATCCAGAAGTTTGTGCATATCCTGCCTCTCAATGTCTCGGTATGCCCTCACCTCCTGCTCTTCAAGGGAGCTTGCTGGAAATTTTGTACCCACTTCACACCAAGGAAAAATGAAGAAAAAAACACACTTTATTTATCGATACTAAAACTTGAGAAGAGAAGAGAAGACAGCAACCAAATCAAGTTTTTGTAGTTGACATTTTCAATAGAAATAAAATTATCAGTTTTTTTCCCACAAATTTCAAGTAACATTAAACCAAGAATTACAAAATTTTAGGAACGAAACAAGATCTGTAAATCTGATAAGAAATGGATCTCTACAACTAAACTTCTTTAAGATTGGCCAGATCGTTCTTCGTAAAGAATTTCATATCGAACATTTGTCATAGTCCATTAACATAGTGAACAATGAATTGAAACATGAAAACCAATAATATTCATGGTTTGAGATCAATGATGAAAAATAAAACCAAATTAAGGATAAACATATTATCGTAAATCAAATATATCTATATGTGAAACTTACTCGAAGCCAAGGGTATCATCTTTGCTTGTTGGTGAACATGAATGATGCAGATCCTCTTGCCACGCGAGTTCTGTAATGCCCACAACAGAATAGATTTGTTTTCCTTGACTCTCTTCCCCAACGCCACATATATCATATCTTCAATCACTCTTTGCATCGGTACCTCCACAATCTCCCTTCTACCTGCCATAATCTCGGGTACCCTAAAGTCCCCGTACCTTAAAGGATCACTCGGGTAACCATTGATTGCAGGCACACGACTCACCACAGCCATTATAAGCAATTAGCAAAACAGCTCAACATTTCAAAAACCCTAACAATCAATTCAAGCATTCTCTTTCCTTTTCTCTGAATTAGAAAGAAAAAAGGAGGAGAATATTTGCTCATTAAATAGCCCTCCTTCTTTTCTGACTCATAAAGTGAAAAAAATAGAAACTTTTTTTTCAGTAAAGTCCACACCACCCAATTTCCTCTTCCTCTTCCTCTTCCTCTTCCTCTTCAATTCAATAACTCTAGAACTAAACTCCACACACATAGAGAGACACTAAACTGAATTCAATTCTCACACCCTTCTCTTGAATCCACCCATTTGCGTCAACAAAACCTCACGCACATCAAAACCCATTTGAGCCCAGCTGTATATGAAGAATATAAAGCAGAGGGTATGAACCAAACCCAGAAATTGAAAGTGAAATGGGATCTGTGAAGTTTCTGAGAAGCTCAAGTGATGGGGACAAAAAAGGGGTTACTTGTCTTGAGCAATGAAGATTTTACAATCAAAACAACAAAAGATTGGGAAAGGTATTGAGAAATGAAAGGAAGAGGAAGAGAAGTTACATAAACAATTCCATGATTCAATCAGCAAAGAGTCATCAAAACCAAAAAGTTGAGAAACCTGTTTTTATACAAAGACTTTCTTACTTGATTTTTTCTCTATCTTTTATTGTCCTTTGCTGGCTTCGTTTCCTTCGCACAGAAGCTTCTGGACAAACGCCATGTGGAGTACAATACTTGCGTATGTATTTACGCAAATTCTAATTTCACACTAAAGTCAAGGGAGGTTCTAATTCTTTACTATTATTATTAAACAAAGAGAATGATATTTTGTTACACTTAATTATTGCGAAATAACACTTTGTTACACCTAATTACAATGAAATAATATTTTTATATTTTAATTATTTTCTTTTAGTACCCTAACATTTTTTTGACAAATTATGCTAAAATGACTAAAATAACCCTAATTTAAGAAATTAGAATAGAAATGGTTCAATTTGATTTATCAAAAATTTGAACTGGTTCAAATTACAATTTTAGAATTGAGGGGATAATTGTAATTGCCTCTTAAATATAAACCAAATTGAACCAATTCAATTTATGTTTTCTTAAACCAATGGTAGTTTCGGTATTTCAGGCATTTTATAAGTATGTTGTCACAAAAAAATTGTCAGAGTATTAAAAAGAGAGAAAAATAGTTAGAGTATGAAAGTGTCATTTCACTATAATTAGGTGTAACAAAATGTCATTATTCTTTAAATAAATACGACATCTCTTATGAATTATATTCTTTCGAGAAATAAGGAAGTGTACATACATGTATATACTATATAGAGAATATACAAGAGAGGTTTAAAATAAGTGGGTCAAATAATTATAATTTTTTAGGTAAACTACAAATAGTCATCCCTAACTATACCCAAAAGACACATAATTATTCTCAACTTTCAAACTGGACACCTAGCTACACCTAGAAATTGAAAATGGACACTTAGCACTTACTGTTAGATTTTCTGTTAAAATTTTAAGTAAAAAGACGAAAATGCCCTTGGTCATACTTCAAAATTTCAAAACATGCAATTTATGAGTTTTGGTATGTTTTCCGATTAAGCTTCTCCACAACCACCACGTTCCTCGCCGTCCTCGTCTCCGACCCTCTCACTGCGTTCGCCGGCACTGGATTCGACCTCCGACGACTCTATCAAGTCTCTGGCGAACAATTTTTTTACAATGGCATGATTTTGAAATTTTGAAGTCTGACCAAGGGCATTTTCGTCTTTTTACTTAAAAGTTTAACATAAAATCTAACGGTAGATGCTAAATGCCCATTTTCAATCTCTGGTGTAGCTAGGTGTCCAGTTTGAAAGTTGGGGATATCTATATGTCTTTTGGACATAGTTGGGGATGGTTATGTGTAGTTTACCCTAATTTTTTTAACACACAATTTTTTATTCTACACAAAATCTCTCTTCATCCCATACACTCACAACCTTCTATAAAAAATTTGTGTGTCTCAAACTGTTAGAGTGTCTCCATAGTAACTATTGATTAATTAATTAATAGTTTGATTCACCATTAGAATTTATAATTAAGGGTAGAGGACCTGGAACGCGGTCGTTTAGGGGGTAAAGGCAATGTCATTTGATATTGATCGTGTACGTCTCGCTGGCGTTATATAGGACACCATATTGACTGCATGTGCTAATTAAGGTAGCAGACACAGAGATTGTTTGCTACCCTAATAACAACAACATTCACGATTGTGTGATGTTACTATATTGGCAACAGACATTTGTAGTGGTAAAAACATCATTCACAATAGCGTCTGATGTTGTTACAACGACAATGTATGTATCATTATCCGCTACCGACATAACAACAACGGAAATTTGTATACGTTGTTGTCGAAGTAGTGGTTAATTAAAAAAATACAGTTTTTGGATTGTAATTCCCCAAGTTGTAGACATGTTTTACTGAATTAAAGATATTTTAAAATCAAATTCATTAAAATAAAATATTTTGATGTGAAAATAAAACTCATAACAATTACAAATTAATATAATTCATCGGAATCAAAAGATGAATATGTCATTTGATGATAAGGGACAACCATATCTTGGAAGTGGATGTGTAAATGTTTCAGATATGTCTGATTTTTTTATCCTCCTGCTTCATCTTTTTTAAGCTCTTCCTCTTCTTTGCATCCTCTAATTCTAGACTTTGAAGTCTTCTCTTTAGCTCTTCTAGTTTTGCTTGGACGCATAGTGATGAAGATGATGTATGCGAGCTCTGGCCAGACTAACGCAACTTTTGTGGCCTCGGATCGTGCCTTTTAAAGCCCCGGGTCACGATGCCCCCTGTCAATGGTTGGTGACTCTGAATGCACCTTCACAATGAGATGTTGTTATTCCACTGTCATTAAAACATAAGAAGTGGACATATTACATTTCGGAGGCATGAAACTCATGTACCTACTTCGCACAATAAATGCACAAAATACAAATAAATTTGAAGTTGAAACTTATAAACTTAAAATATCATAAGCTTGAGATTATTCACAGTAGTGTCTCATACCGCTCGATGTAGTTATCAATTATCGACGCAACTGGTATCTCGTTATGTTCCTAGTTTTTCTTACATTAATCGATCATTTTGCTAAAGAACAATTTTGGGTCAGAGTTATGGTTAAACTTCAACTCAGGGATGTTTGATATGTGAGTATCAAACTCAACACATAAGAATTAGATTATGGTAATGTGCAGAAAAACTCCCTGGGTACGTCATCAAATGTCGTGTTTTTCATTCCCATCTTCTGCTTGATGAACAAAATCCTTAACATTGTTGTCAACGTCGTTTTCATATTGTTTTTGTACAGAGGGTCTACAGCTCTGTCACTAACCGCTTGTATTCCGCCATAGTTGCTCTTGCGACTAACTCCTCGACTTCGTCTAAAATATCTTCTTCGTCGGTTCTTTCAAACTAGAAATCTCGGAATATGTCTAGAGCATCTACGAATTACTGTACAGGGTCCACATTTGAAGTAGAAGGTGGAAAATATTGTATACTATATTGGGCACTTCTAATCCATATTGCTACTCTCCCTCAACTTCTCCAACTTTGTCTTTGGCCCACACCCTATACGATCTAAATAACTCTGTCTTAACTAAATGAGTGCAATTATATCGTACACACTAATATTACAACATTTCACGCACGACCACTCGAATCGATCTGAACCATATTGTGTAGTATTTTCCATCGCAACATTCATGAAGCTAGACAATCTCATCATGTACGGTTCTGACATTCTCTCTGCTCTCATCCATGATTGATCCATTTGTTAATTATATATAAAATAATGACTGAATACATTAATCATAAACAATTACATCATGTTCGGATTATTTGCTACTATGTGATAAGAAACACAAACATGCATTCAATGAGACTACTCTCTATCGTTGTTATTGCTTACTTCTATTATTCTAATTGCTTTTCTAAGGTCATGAGAAGCTAATCTCTTAATTATAGAGTGGATTAATGGTGAATTGATTAGGTATTGTGTCAGTTGTATAATAGATGATCAGGGATTATATGTTTAGACTTCTATCATTCTAATTGATTTTTAAGAGATTAAGATATTTATGGTAAAAGGATAAGTCGATAATCGAGTTTCATAATTTGCCTAGTCATAATGTCTTATTAAAGACCACTTATTATTTATGGGAGAAATAGTGATTTCATACCCATTACCAACGTTGTATGAACCTACAAGGTCACACACAAGAACGAAGCTGAAACCAATTGGGTTTGAGAAACTCAATTTAATTGTGAGCAAATATTTTGTCTATATGCATATTGCATGGATTCGCGATGGGAATATGGTTAAATATTTGGGAACGTGGGAACATGCATATAAACATAGAGATGATTTCTTTATGTTTATACGCATATTGCACAGAATCCGTATAATTATATTCATCACATATCCAAACATTATTATAAGGTAATATTTACTAGCTTATTGTTTTAGAAAATTTGTTATTTTTGAAAGTCTATTAACTTATATGATTTGTGGATCAGTTAGTGCTTCCACTGTATGAGGATTTTCAAAGGTGATTTTGAATGGTTTTTCAAAATAACTTATATCTCTCTCTGAGAGAGAGAAAGAGAGAATAGAATATTTTCGTTTTCTGCTCACAATTTTGATTATAAAGTGCATAATTAGCCAAGTCTATTAAAAGCTCTAGCAAAATTTTGACTTCGAGTTTTCAAAACGATGCATTCGTGATGAAACTGGTAGAGGGCGGACTAAAAAGAGACATAGGAAGTATTTTTTAAAGCTGGAAAATACAAGAGGTAGTATAATCTACATTTGTTGTCGATTAACTTTGAAATTGCACCGATTCGCGGTGGGAACATGGTTAAATGTATATTTTCGTTGTTCTTGAGATCCCACGATTCCCAACAGTATCAGGGTGCGCACATGTACTTGTCGAGAAATCATCAAATATGTGGCATGTCACATGCGTTTAACGAAATGAAGAGAGAAGAGCCTTGCCCCTATTCTTTCTAATAGACAAGTTCTTCAAGCGATAGAGCAGCAAGATTACCCACATCTCAGTCTACAACTGAAGTTCAAACTCATGGTCGGACGTTCGTTGTGTTGGACGCACATAAGTATGTTATATGAGCTGGAATATTGGACAACTCATTAGGTCAGAAATGTGCTTGATGTGATGAATATAGAGAAGAATATGTGAAACAAAATCATTGGCACCGTTATGGGGGTTACGGGGAAGACTAAGGATGACAAGAAGGGCCACTTAACTCTTCGAGATCATGACGTGAGACTGGAGCTATGTCGTAAGAGGGGTCATGATGAAAACCAGTTTCTCCCTCAAGCAGGTTAAGTTGTGAAATCTAGTGATCGTGAGGAAGTACAAGACCATATCACAAGTGTTAGGTACTCTAGTGGATATGCATAAAGTATAAGTTGAAGGGAGGTTAATTGTTTCACAATTTTGATTCAAAAATTCGTCAACAAACTTACAACCAACGCACTGTTAGTTAGAGCTTGAGAGTTTCTTCTGGATAGTGTGCGCAAGAGAAAAAACATATTTTTTTTCTTTAGTATAAGTTGGAATCTATTCTCCCCCCTCCCCACTTCTTTACATACATGGTCCACCTATTCCTGAATATTCTTGATCAAGTGTTGCGCACCAGTCTGTTTCATTTCACGTGAATGTTTCTTATCGAACGGTAAGCGAACATTCATTCAGTGGTTTATAACCATTTATGCAAGAGAATTGAAATTTATTGCATTTGTATATTATGCAAGCACTTAGGCAAGTACAAGAAGAGCGTACGCAACATGTGCTATCCAGAAAGGTGCATAGTGTAACAATATTTAATGCACAAGTCAGTAAATTTGACTCGGACGTACCTTAATCGTGATTCTTTATCCACAAATGCGACATTACATCCAACAATTTATCATTTGTTTCAACAATTATGGAAGTGAGAAGTGTGGTGCGACACACTCAGTTAACGACAACATAAATGTTTTGGGCTCACTGGACAGTGGTGAGAACTGCACAGAACTTGATACATTCGTAGACACTCATTTCCAAGGGTTTTAACAAAATTGACCAAATATAACACATCAAGAGCGGGTGATGTCCTTTAACTACAACTTGAAGAAAGCATAAGTTTTCAATTCAATGTGGATCAACTAGTCGTTAATTAGAATATGGTCACCACCCGTTCTTATGTGTGTGATGTCCGGGAAGTGGACAGTGATTTCGGGCGCACCGCCTCTCACTCATCACTTTCTTCCCTGACTAACGCGCATCAGAGCACGGTCGTCTATCAATCAAGTACATTTATAAGTTTTTGGCTTTACCGGGTCGAACTCTCGGGGACCAAATTGTGGGCTTCATAATTGGGTATTTCGCGCTCTCTTTCCCGATCGACTCGAAAAAGTAAATACACATGAGAAGGGATTTTTAAACTATACTAAGCACAAAACTACAACTAACCTACAACTAGTGCAAGAAAGTAGTTGTAGGGCGGATGGTAGTGAAGGAATTATTTGAGAGTTCCAATCAATTAATTTCATGCCCATACACGAAATTAACCTCAAATATCCATGTTTAATAAGAATCTTACATGATCATGAATTGATCACAAGATCTAGGCTAGAATAAAACTTGAATATTACCATTGATTAAAATCTCTTTATTACTAAATAGGATTTATTAACCTCTAAAGATCGTCCACACAGGAAGAGCAATCTGGGGATACTCACAAAGATCCTTACTAGAAGATTGAAGCAAGCAAAACGGACGGAGAGAGGGAGGGAGGTGGCCGGTCGGGTAGAGAGAGAGAGAGAGGAGAGTTTCTAGGGTTTTGGAAAATAATTTTCCTTAATTTTCAGATCTGAAAATTTCCCTTTTATAACCCTTTTTAGGCAATAATTAATTAAATGCCTTAATGGGCTTAAAGCCCAAAACTTTTAATTAATTATGTAGAGAAGTCCATTCTGGTTTAGCCCATTCTTGTTAGGCCCACTTTAGCTAAATTAATTAAATCTATTTAATTAGATTATAATTAATTGGTCCAGCTAAACCGTTCTTGATTTCCGGTTTAGTCCTAAACCGAAATCGGTCTAATCCGGTTTAATCCAAAACCGGATTTTGTCTCTCTCATGATTCCTCCATATGATTCCATCCGTTTTAATCAACCTTTAGTGTTTCACCCTCTAGGCTCACGACACGTCGGCGGACTGGTAAAATTACCATTTTACCCTTTCCATCATGAATGGCCTCTAGCAAGACATCATGATTACCCAACGCTTGTGATTATCGAGATTTCGACTTAACCTTGTCGTACATGAATCTATCCTTTTATCCTCTTGATATCTTTGACAACCACGAGGCATAGACAAGTCATCCTCGTTCAATTGTCATGTTTCTTGATTCTAAGTTAACTGAATTGTAACTGATACTTCGTATCGACTACATGGCCATGCTATTGTATTTCAGTTGTACTCATCAAGTGGCCTAAACTGATACATGCTCATACGCCTGTATGAGGGATAAATCCTTCAGCGATCTATCGAGTCAACTTATGTAACTCGTGACTGAGCCAATCATAGTCGTTATTGTAACCCTTTTACATGAGACGGTAGACTGAGTCAAACTCGTCACTCATTACATAGTGACCTCAATGATCCTTTCGTCTGAGGATGTGATTTCATGTGCCGACATATGAGTATGTTCATGACTGTGTCTATGTAACATACTCATGATCGGGTCGTCATATATCGCCCTTGTCTGGTGATACTATGACCTAACTCCGGCCCCCTTCTGGCCATGATCAGTAGAGCGTGATCATTTAGAGTTAGCCTCATACCGATCACTTCTTATGAAGCTATTCTGATCGGGGATTGCTTAAGTAGGATTTTATCTGATATGCAAATCTACTATTATGTGTTGACACATCAATGATACAAATCAAATCATACTTAAGATATTACTACAACACTTAGTAATATAAACGCCGATTTTATTTCAACTAAGAATCTTTATTACATGATTAGATTGAAAATACATTGTGCTAGGGCACAAAAACCCAACAGTCTCCCACTTGCCCTAGACCCAATTGGTATTCCAATCTAAACCCATTCCCCTGACATGCTCCTCATGCTTAGGCTGAGGGGTCAGCTAGATTATCATGCGTTGAAACGTAGCTTATATCTACTTCACCTTTATCAACCATCTCTCTGATGATGTGATACTTGTCTCGACGTGCTTGGTCCTGTTGTGAAATCTGGGCTCTTCAGCATGTGCTACGGCCCCCGTGTTGTCACAACATAAGCTAATGGGATCAGATGTTCGCGACAGTACATCTAATCCACTCAAGAAGCTTCTGACCCACACCGACTAGCGTCAACATATCCAGCGACGCCAGTTCTCTTTTTATCCCGCCATATACTAAGAAGGCATCCTTTGTTCTCCTCAGATACTTGAGGATACACTTGACGGCAGTCTAGTGATCTTGGCCTGGGTTAGAGTGAAATCTGCTGGCACAGTTGAGGAAAACGATATGTCAGGCCTCGTACAGATCATGACATACATGATGGATCCCACTGCCGAGGCATACGAGATTCCCTCCATATTCTTAAGCTAATCAGGTGTTTTAGGACACTAATTCATGCTGAGCTTGATGCCGTGTCTTACTGGGAGGTTCCCTTTCTTAGAGTCAAGCATTGGGAATCTTCTCAACACTTTATCTATGTAGGTGCTCTGACTTAGGCCTAAAATTCTTTTTGGATCGATCTCTATAGATCCTAATCCCTAGAATGTAAGCGACCTCTCTTAAGTCCTTCATGGAGAAACACTTCCCTAACCAAGCTTTGGTCTCAAGAAAGGTTGGGACGTTGTTTCCCATGACCAGTATGTCGTCGACATACAACACCAGGAACACTATGTTACTCCCACTGCTCTTCTTGTAGATACAGGGTTCATCTAGATTCCTGATAAACCCGAACTCTTTTACGGCTTCATCGAACCGTAAGTTTCAACTCCTGGAAGCTTGCTTCAACCCATAAATGGATCGTTGCAACTTACACAACTTTTCGGGATGTTTTAGATCCACAAAACCTTTTGGATGGGTCATATAAACATCCTCCTGCAAATTCCTGTTAAGGAATGCGGTTTTGACGTCCATTTGTCATATCTCGTAATCGAAATATGTTGCAATGGCTAACATCTGAACTGACTTAATCATCGCTACTGGAGAAAAGGTCTCATCATAGTCCATGCCTTGGACTTGACGATAACCTTTTGCAATCAGTCTTGCTTTGTAAGTCTGAGGCTTTCCGTCCATATCTGTCTTTAACTTAAATATTCACTGCACCCTATGGGTTTTATCCCAGGTGTGTTGTCTACTAAGTTAAAAACCTGATTGTCTTTCATGGACTTCATTTCCTCATTCATGGCATTCTGCCATTCTTTGGAGTTGGGACTGGCCAAGGCTTGATGAACTGTTGCGGGATCATCTTGATCCATAACTATTAAGTCATTACCCTCCGTGGCTAAGAAGCCATATCTTACTGGGTTTTGACGAGATCTTTCAGACTTCCTTGGTCCTACAGGAGTTTCTGTTGGAATAGGACTTGGATCATTTACCTCATCGGGTACCTCTATATCCACTGTAGGCTGTTCTGTGTCTTCTCGAATTTCTTCAAGAAGCACATGACTCCCACTAGGATTCTTGGATAAGAATTCTCTTTCCAAGAAAACCCCACCTCGAGCAACAAAGACCTTGTTCTTTTCGGGTTTGTAGAAGTAGTACCCCATGGTTCCTTTGGGGTACCCTACAAAGACACACTTATCTGCCTTGGGTTTGAGTTTATCACCAAACAACCGTTTGACGTAAACATCGCACTCCAAGATCTTGAGGAAAGACAGCTTGGGAGCTTTCCCTTGCCAAACCTCAAATGGAGTAGTCTCCACTGCCTTTGTAGGTGTTTGATTCAAAATGAATGCGGTCGTTTCTAGGGCATGGCCCCAGAAAGATACTGGAAGGTCGGCGTGCCTCATCATGGAACGAACCATGTCAAGCAGGGTTATGTTCCTCCGTTCGGAAACACCATTCAGCTGAGGGGTTCCTGGCGGAGTTAATTATGAGAGTATACCGTTATCCCTTAGGTGATTGAGAAATTCCTGATCTAAGTACTCGCCACCTCGATCGGAACGAAGTGCCTTTATACTTTTACTAAGCTCGGTCGTACTTCATTATGAAATTCTTTGAATTTATCAAAGGATTCCGACTTATGTCTCATTAAATAGACATACCCATACCTACTGAAATCGTTGGTAAAGGTTATGAAGTATCTGAAACCTCTCCTGGCTTGTGTACTCATGGGGCCAAATACTCTGAATGTATTAGGCGCAGGAGATCACTTGCCCTTTCACCTAAGCCGCCAAAAGGCGCCTTTGTCATCTTTCCCATAATGCAAGATTCACATCTCTCAATTGGTGTGAATTCAAACGGGCTTAATAGCCCACACTTGTGAAGTGTCGAGACGCGTTTCTCGCCTATGTGGCCTAGACGACAGTGCCACATCACTGTCTGGTTTAAGTAATCCGACTTCAACCTCTTATTTACGTTATAGTTTGAACTGTAGTTAGAGTTATCAATATTTAAAATGTATAATCCACCAACCATAGATGCAGTGCCATAAACAATATTATTTCTTGATAAAGTGAATAAGTCATTGTCTATGGCAAATACAAAACCAAGTTTGTCCAAACTGGACACTGAAATAATATTCCTACTGAATGTAGGTACACATAATACATCTTCCAAAACTAAAATAAGCTCTGCGGGCATCCTAAGACTAACAGAACCGACAGCCGTCGTTGACACCGAACTGTTGTCTCCGACTCTCAGATCTCGCTTACCTTTTCCAAGGAGCTTCTTACTTTCCAAATCCTGCAGATTAACACAAATGTGAGTTTCTGCTCCGGTATCAACTACCCATGTATCTGAGAAAGTAACGTTGAGATTATACTCAATAACGTAAATATCTGATCCAGGTCCTGCAGGGTGTCCTCCCTTCTGCAAGCTCTTCACATATTCCTTGTGTTGCCTGCAATCCTTCTTCCAATGACCTGGCTGCTGGCAGTAGTAACAGACTACCTCTGAGGTCGAAGTGCTCATTCGATTCTAGGAACCGCTTGGATCCTCGGACCTCTGGGTGCCCTTATCTGTCCAGCTAGGTGTATTGGCGCCTTACCCTTACCCGTCACTGCTGGTGCCTTGCCCTTGTTGGAATGTCCTGGTGACTTGCCAGTAGGTTTGCCAGCTCTTTTGAAGTTGACACCCTTATTGACCATCAGAACCTCAGGGGTCTTGCCCTTGAGATTTTTCTCTATTGTCACCAACATTCAATGTAGTTCTTTGATGGTCTTTTCCATATTATAAAGATTGTAACTTGTGATTACATCTCCATAAACCTTTGGAAGCGACATCGGGACTTTGTCTGATTTCAGCTGCTCTGTGAAGCTGTGACATAGACTGGCCAAGCGATCAAAGAGCCGCTTCATCTTGAGGACATGTGGGCTCACTGCCTCACCAGCATTCAACATGCTGTAGAACAACTCCCTAAGAGTGTCGTATCTTTCAACACGAGCATTCTTCTGGTAGTATACTTTGATTTCCTCCAACATCTCTTGTGGATTGTCCATGAGATGCATGAACTGGTCCTGGGTGTCATTTTCCATTGACCCAACCATGAGGATGCCAACATCTTGTCAATCGCTTATGTACTTGTCATAAGCGTTCTTATCGGCTTCGCTGGCATCATCTGCAGACACTTTTATAGGCTTATCCGTAAGGATATACTCCTGTCTGTCATACTGAAGGGCAAGCTTCAGGTTCCTCTCCCAAACCAGGAAGTTGGTCCCTGACAGCCTGTCACTCGACAGAAAAGACTTTAAGGCTTCACTGCCAGAACGTGTTGCTTTGGGTTGCGACGGTGCCATTAATCTACACATGAAAATAAATTCGATCCGATTCTTAATTTAAGTTGATGTGAGAAATACTTGATTATGAACATTTCTGATTCTTGTGTTTGAATCTAAACCAAGATATCCGCATACCCAATAATCTCATCGCCCTAGTTTTGGACATTGGAGTAGGACAGTCTAGTCCTTTCACAATACCATGTGATTCTTGGCTAGGGCTTATACATTATATGTATACGGCATTGCCCTATATCTGATACCCTGGCTCAGATCATCTGAGAATCGCAGCCAAGTCAACCATCTTTCAACGCATGGTCCAATTTGCATGATTACTACGTTAATGCGCACGTACCCATGCAAGATTGTCCATCTTCTATTAGAACCCATTCCCATGGATCCACGTTAATCGTATCCACCCATGAGTCTGAGAACTAATCGAAGTGATGAAAAGTTGGCAGTATCTAGCTTGACTTGAAATTACTTGCCTTTTAAATGTCCATTATCACTGATCGTTATTTGATCTTAATTTGAAATTATCATTTACAAATTCATGTAGAGATACTTTCAATTCTGGTTTACATGTGTGATATTAACTTATTATTATTAATCTTTACACATGTGGGTGATGATCTAATTAACATGAACTTTATGAAAATTAAATCATACATTCAACCATACATTCATAAGCATAAATGTAAATTTGCTTTAGCTAACCCGCTAACCCTACTAGAATAAACTAGAACATATACTAGGTATTGTCTTTTCTCATTCTCATGGACTCCCACTAGCTCCACGCCTCTTCTGGATTACCGTCCTTCTCTTCGGTTCTTCTCGTCTTGGGACATTGTAATTACATTTAATTTAAATAATATAAATGCTGTGACACGCATGTCACAATTAAATTACAATCCAACGGCAACTCGCAGGTTGCAAACCGAAATTAAATTCTAAAATCAGGCTAACTTAGAAATCATGTTGCAAACACGGTGTTATCAAACAATCATGTTTTCAAACACGCATGTTAAATCCAATTTTATCTTGATTTAAATCATAAAATACGGTTTATCGAAACCGTTATCTTGAACTGGTTAATTTCTGAATTAAATCGGTTCACGCTCTGATTTATCGAAACCGAACCGGTCTTAATATTTAATTAATTATTGCTGAAAATTCTGGATTTTTCTAGGTCGGTTCTGACCCGAATCCATTTCGGTTTGACCAAACAAAAATTGACCCGGGGGCCAATTTTGGGTTCGGCCAAACCCTAGCCGCCAAGGCTGGCCGCACCGTGACCGGCCAGCCCGTGAGGCCGTGGCCTCGTTCCGGCCGATCGGCCCGTGGCGCGGCCGGGGTTAACCTCTCGGCCTCCCGCGGGTCTCGATCCCGATCTTGCTCGATCAATTTTAATTTTCAGCAACAATAAAAAATTCCAGCAATTAATTCATCAACCAAAAACATAGAATTTGCAATTTTAAATTTACAACACCGAATTAAATTACAAAATCAAATTTAGCCTATCATGCTCGAATACAAAATTATGCGTAACCAAGCCTCTGATACCACTGAAGAAATTATTTGAGGGTTCTAATCAATTAATTTCATGCACATACAAGAAATTAACCTCAAATATCCATGTTTAATAAGAATCTTACATGATTATGAATTGATTACAAGATCTAGGCTAGAATAAAATTTGAATATTACCTTTGATTAAAATCTCTTTATTATTAAATAGGATTTAGTAACCTCTAAAGATCATCCACACAGGAAGAGCAATCCGGGAATACTCACAACGATCCTTACTAGAAGATCGAAGCAAGCAAAACGGACGGAGAGAGTGAGGGAGGTGGCTGGTCGGCTAGAGAGAGAGAGAGAGAGAGAGAGAGAGAGAGTTGCTAGGGTTTTGGAAAATAATTTTCCTTAATTTTCAGATCTGAAAATTTCCATCTTATAACCCTTTTTAGGCAATAATTAATTAAAGGCCTTAATGGGCTTAAAGCCCAGAGCTTTTAATTAATTATGTAGAGAAGTTTATTCTGGCTTAGCCAATTCTTGCTAGGCCCAGTTTAGCTAAATTAATTAAATCTATTTAATTAGATTATAATTAATTGGTCCAGCTAAACCGTTCTTGATTTCCAGTTTAGTCCTAAACCGAAATCGGTCTAATCCGGTTTAATTCAAAACCGGATTTTGTCTCTCTCATGATTCCTCCATATGATTCCATCCGTGTTACTCAACCTTTAGTGTGTGACCCTCTAGGCTCACGACACGTCGGCGGACTGGTAAAATTACCATTTTACCCTTTCCATCATGAGTGGCCTCTAGCAAGACATCATGATTACTCAACGCTTGTGATTATTGAGATTTCAACTTAACCTTGTCGTACATGAATCTATCATTTTATCCTCTTGATATCTTTGACAACCTCGAAGCATAAACAAGTCATCCTCGTTCAAGAGATCAGTTTCAGAACAATAATACGTCACTCAAATAGCTGAGCTAAAGGCAAAAAATAAAAAGGAAAATTACATGACATGACGAAATTTGAGAAGTTCAAGTCCAAACAAAAATTTTGTGCAAAAAGTAATGGAAAAGATCGATTATGTATGATCACCCTCATTCTTCGATGATCAAGAGGACAAGAACTCGAATTAGGTTATGTCTATTTTATTTTCTTTGATGATTTTTCGAACTCAAACTACTTTATTTTGATTTAGAATTTAGAATTTTTATTGTAGCTCACATTATTTCGTATTTCATGTTATTTGAATTTACATTCCATTTTTAACATACAAAAATGTGTTCAATCATATATTCTAAACCCATATTTTTGTAAACTTTTTGGCTATAACAGCCCGCGTTCTTTATGAACTGCCACAGCCTATGGTTTGTGACAATGTATCATGCTAAGCACGCAACCATAAGCTAAGTACTTATGGCAGGGATGTTATGGTAACGTATATGCGCATTGCCATAGTTTATAACAACGTTTTTCCCTTCCTATGGCAGAGCGTCATGCACTAATATTGTAGAAAAAATGATTGTGGTTGAAACGTGTAGTAGAGTGAAGCATTCAAGGGGTATAGCTATTTTTTTTTATTTAACAACATTTTCATGAAAACTTAGTGGTTAAGAAAGCATTTTAGACTACTATATGTGAAGAGTATTTTAGGGTATTATGGAAACTCGATAAACACCTTACATGCTAGAAGAAGATGGTGCTTAGTAGACAGTAGGGATGTCCATCGAGTCGGGTTGGGTAAACCCGGCTCGGGTCGTACCCGGCTCGGGTCGTACCCGGCTCGGGTCGTACCCGACTCGGTTTGAGTTGGGTACTAAAACTCAGACTCGATATTCGATTCGATTTAGGAGTCGGATAGTCGGGTTCGGGTAAACTCGGGTGTCGGGTGAGTTAGGTATACCCAAAACACCCAATAGATCTAAACTTTTTAGCCCATTTGCATTTTTTGACCTCAGGCCCAGATTTTTATCAACTTCAGCCCAATTTCTAGGCTGGGCACGGTTTCGGAACCGGAACGAACCGGTCAGAATCGAACTGGACCCAATAAATCGGTTCTTCATTTTGGAGACCCAAATTCGGACCCAATAAGTGGATATCAGTTCGGCTCTGGGCCCGGTTCTACGGTACGGTTCTCGGTTATACACAATTAGACCCAATTGAATGATTAATTGTGAAATTAAGGGTCTGGTTCTCTAATATAGTTGTATAGTTTTGCTTAATTAGATTCCTTTAATGTGATATTAATACACTATTCAATTTATGGTGAAAATTTTATATAATTAAACTCTTTTTAGGCTAAAATATAAAATTGTAATACAAAAAATACTAATTAAAACCCCCAAAATCGGTTCGGTTCTGAACCGGTTAATTAGCAGTTCTACACTCTTAGAACCGGAACCGAACCAAACCGAACTGAATTGATTTGGTTCTCAATTTTCATATCCAAATCCGATCCGATACCCACGGTTCTCGGTTCTTCGGTTCGGATTCGGTTTGGATCCCGGTTCAGTTTCGGTTTTGGGTAAAAAGCGCCCACCCCTACTAATTTCTTTAAACCCCATTGTTTTTAAACCCATTCAGATATATACATTTACACACTTACCTAATCCTAAGAAATCCACACCACACAATTTTACGTTCACTACAAGAAATTCTAATCCTAAAAAATCCACACCACAATTATACATTCACCACATTTACAATTTATTTAACAAATACAATTTAATTAAAAAATTCACTTCAATCTTAAGACCCCAACTATTTCCAGCAGCAGCCAGCTCCTCACTGTCAGCATCTATTTCTCTTCCAGCCTACATGAAGAACAAATATTTTTAATTATAATTGAACTTTAAAACTATCTATGCAAAAGAGACTAAAATAATCTGGGCATCAACCAATACGCAACTGAAAGAAAATAAAACATGAGGCGCTATAAAAAACATAACAATAAGAAATCTACCCAAAGAGCAATACTTGCTCAAACTTTTCATTAGATAATACTTGCACAAACTTTTCATTAGATAATACTTGTTAAAATTGGCATTATTAAATAACAGTTTAAATGATTACATATTATGTGCCCACCAAAGTAACATTACAGTTCAAAATCAGCAACTAATTGAAACTAATTTACATAATATAATACATGCATGATGATAAGCTTATTAATTGAAACCATGTACATTAAACTGTCATTAACAAAGTATAAACATAACTGAACCATTTTTAAACAAAATCATTTCAACTAAACCGTTTAATTGTTCTTAAAGTAGGAAGATTAGGATTAACAAAATCATTTACAAACAGATTTTATCATTTAATTGTAAACAAAACCATTTACAAACAGATACCCTAAATCCCTCACCCCCAATTTCAAATTTTAATCGAAATCAGTAAAACCCTAACCCCCAATTTACATTTGAAATCAAAACCCCCAACTTTTAAATCGAAAACAGCAAAACCCTCAATTTTAAATCGAAATCAGCAAAATCCTAACCCTAACCCGAACCCATAAATTGACATGCAAATCCTAACCCCCAATTTACATTTGAAATTGACATGCAAACTGGTATGAAATTGAAATCAGAAATTCTTACCATCGCTGGAGTTCCAGACATCGTCGAGTGCGTGTGAACCTTCAACGTCCATCCCACCACCAGTCTCTACTCCATCGTCGAATGGAGCCGTTGGAGAATCCTTTCTCCACCATCAAGGATTTATAGTGGAAGAAAGAGTTCTCCAACGGATCAATTCGAACGGTAAACTAGCTACCGAACCGATCCGTTAGGATGTGTGTGTGTGTGTGTGTGTGTGTGAGAGAGAGAGAGAGAGAGAGAGAAGCGACGAGAATCGAGGGAGGAGGACAGAGGCGAGGCAGGACGTAGGGTTTCAAGCGACGGAGAGAATGAGAGGCGAAGAAGAAGAGGGTTGTTGAATCGCATTGAATGCGATTCAACATCTGAGTGAATTATGGTTGAGGAGATTTTTGTGGACTTGAAAATTCCACAAAAAACGTGTGTGGAGGAGGTTGTGCCACGTCAACGCGTATCGACGGCTGAAATGGGTTCATCGAGGACGATCAACGGTGTAGACTCAGCCCGTCTCCAACTCGTGACACTGAAGAAGAAGAGAGTTTATAAAGTCTCATCGAGTCCCACATCGGAAGCGTATGAGACTCAATGAGTGTTTATAAAGTCATTTGTCTCTGGTTTTGACATCAGATGGTAACTGGGCAGCGGGTTTGTTTGTGGGCATGGCTGTGGCCTTGGTAATTTGGTGGTGGGATGTACCGTGTGTTATGTTGGGCTAGGAGAATTAAAATAAATACTTTTTTTATAAATACTTATACTGTCGGGTTGTCAGGTACCCGTCGGGTTCTACATTTGAACCCAATACTCGATTCGGTTGACATCATGCCAGTCGCGGTTTAGGTAATTCGGATCGGGTGTTGAATCGGATGAGTCGGGTTACTGGGTAAAATGGACAACCCTACTTAAGAGAATATTATGAAGATATACTTATTATTGTTTGCTTTGACGAAGTCAACGGACATAATACAAAAGTCTTCGCTTCTATAACAGTGATCATAATAAGGATAGTTTTCACCGTACTGCTTACGAATTTTAGCATATTCGCACTTATCAACTAACGTTTTCAATACATATTTTATTTGAACATCTCTATTGTGAAAACGACTAATTATTCAAATGATTTATAGAATAGTTGTAGACAAAAAAATAGTTGCATGCTGGATGCTCAAATTTTATATATCATTGGTTGGTGGATATAACTATATTCATATAATGTTATTTATCATTATTATTATTATTATAAAAACCAAAGTTACGGCAATTGTCCCTTTAAGAGAACATCCCATGATTAAAACACACATTTCTTCGTCAAGAAATAAGATATAATTTTACTGCATTAGATATAGATGTTTCAAAAAAAATCCAAGCAAAATTGACCAAAAAATAGTCATATTGATTTACGTTAATATAATTAAGGGAAAATGACATTTTTGTGCATATGAATATACACTTTCGTAACTTTCATATCTTAAATTTTTTTTCTCTTTTTTTCATACATGACTTTTATTTTGGACAATTTACGCTTAAAATTTTCAAAATATCGAAATTACCTTTGGTCTAATGGAGAGAACTGGCCCAATTTTTTAAAGAGTGTGAAAAGACGAAATTACCCTCAATTATTCATCAAAATTTCAAGTGAATGCCATTAGACCCTCGTACTTTATCAAAACAGAGCCTCCTGTGACGGCGATGGTGGGAGACGATGGCGTCAATGGCAGTCTGCCGGGAGGAGGCTCATCTCCGCCGGAGACTTGCGGCGGCGATGGCGCCAGAGCAGCAGTCATATGCCATGTTTTCTAGTTAGAAAACAGAGGCGAGGTGACGAAACTGCTGGGCAGCGAGCTCTTCGTCGATCGTCAGAGCTTACCTGCTGGGTTTCGTACCTGGTGACCGGAGTTGGTGGAGGTAACCAAAGTTGTGCCAAAATTTTCACTCGCTAGAAAATATGTTCCGGCACACTTTCCAGCGAGTGAAAATTTTGAATTCTTAAACTCATTTCTTATTCCCTCTCTCCCTCTATCTCTTTTCCGACCATTCTGTGCCGGAGATGATTGTCAGAGCACCGGATTCTACCCTTTTGGTCGATGCCCATTGCCCACCTCGTCAATGCTCGCTGCTCACATCGTCGATGCTCGCCATTTTGTATTGTGGAGGCTGCAGAGGAAGAACCATGGCCGGCTCCGGCGAAGAATCACCGGAGAAGACGAGAATGAGGAGTTGAAGATGATGGGGTCGAGACGGACACCTTGGCGGAGGTGTTCTGGAGGCCTCGTCTGTCCACCGTGCTCCCCACATGCCGGAGAAACGCCTGTGAGGAGGAGGTGGCGGAGGAGGAGGAGAGGAATAGTTGAAAGGGTGGCATACCTTTGAAAGTTTGATGAATAGTGGAGGGCAATTTTGTCTTTTCACACTCTTTAATTCAGGGGTAATTTGGGTATTTTGAAATTTCTGAAGAAGGTTGTACAAAAATGAATGACAGGTATGGAAAACAGATTAAGAAAAAATTAGGGTATGAAAGTGTAAAAAGTGTATATTCAGGTGCACAAAAGTGTCATTTTCCCTATAACTAATCATCCTGGAAGAAAAATAGAAGTTTCATTCACGAAAAAAATTAATCTCACACACTTAGTGAATAAAAAAACAGATAAATACTATTGCCACATCTATAACATCAAGCTTTTCATATGCTATTAAATTTAATATAATAAAACTTCCTATTATTAATAAAGGCGGGCTTTTAAATTGAAACATGCCGCTTAATAACTTTTAATAATCATTAATGGGAAAACATTATTCTTGATGTGCTTCATGTGTCACGATAAGTCGATATTGCGTTGGTAATAAATATTCGACGATTAGTGGCGGTTACGATGTGTTGAAGAAACTCCGTCAGATATAATTGTACACATCGAGTCATAATTAATCAAAGTGCAACCAGTGTACTCAATGAGTCATTTATCAAAGTGTATTAGATATGATATCATATAATGATCCTATTTATGTGTTGAGTGTTATGATCTGATATATTTGAAGATACTCAAATTTTACAAATTAGAAAATGTCATTTCTCTTTGTAGTGAGTACACAATGTATCCATCTTAATATTTTAAGAAAAAACTCTAATATCTGACAATGGGCTGTAATTTATTTCCAATGGTCCCTAAAATCTCACCATCTACTTTTGAAACTTCTCATTCAATGAACTGTACTCACCTTATATTTAAGTGTTACTCCATTACTTGGCCTGAATAATTTGCATTATTAATTGTTATGTAGGTGATCAGAATAGTAGGTTAGTTTAATTAACCTTACAGGTGAGTGCAGAAATGTTATAGCACTAGTTTCAATAATTTTAAATGTATTTATATGCACGGCAATGATTCAAAAATTTCTGAAGATATGACAACATTTCTTATTAAGTGAATCAGAATTTGAACATAAAGTTTGACATAAGGTTGTAGAGTTTTAAACCAGGCCAAATATATAATCTAAAATTCAAATCTCAATAGTATCTCATTTAATTGAACTTGTAATTCATTATAATTGAGTTATATACATGTTCAACCCTACACATTCTCTTGTGTCTTTGTATCATGTGCATATGCTCATTATTGTTATTAGCCTAACCAAGAAAATTCAATATACATGCCTTGAATGGCAGACTAACTGAAAGGACAAATTTGTTAAATCAAATACAATTCAAAATTGATAGTCCGTGTATACTTATGTAAACACGACATTGTCATATCCAATTCATATAGTGTAAAAATAAAATCCAAATCACTTACACTCTAAAAATTCATTTGTTATATTATTGTCGTGATTTGAGGATTATTCACTAGGGCACAAGATCAAACATTTTTACAAATGAATCAAATCAGCTTTGATCAAAAAAATTCTTTACTAAAATAGCTTCAAGTGATGTAACATTGTTTTGAATTTCAACTAGAAATGTGTAAATTCTCTTTTTTGAAGTTCCTAACTATCCTTACGAGTTCTAACAAAGGTCAACACACCGAAGCCTACCGCTACAACCCCCAACCCTAACTGGCGTATAAGGAAGTAAATCAGCTCAAATCTTGGCCACTAGTTTGATAGAGCCTCCTAATTAAACCGCTACGCCAAGTACGCTTTCTCAAGAAACTTTGAGTTATTTTGAAACACCAGTCTGAAAATTCTTTTCTTCATATTTGGTGGTTTGGTTTTAGCTGTGGGAGTGAAGCCATTAACAGTCCCACTGAATGCTGATTTCAGAAACTGGGCCGCTCAATACCTTATATCAAAATAAGCCCAACAAAACCTAGGCCCAAATGTACCACTTTCTTGTTTAACATAATTACTTATAATAATGATTATAAAACATGTGGAACAAATTGGTTACTTGGCACCAACCGGTCAGTAAAGAGCAGTGTCTTGGTTGCTGTTTCATAAACTAATCCATAGAATAATAATTATTAAAGGCACTTATGTCATGGCCCCATTTTCCACTTTACCATCATAATGCTACTCCTTTATCTTCCTTTTAATCAATTCCAAATAATCTACCCCCAACCCAACAATCACAAAATATACTTCTTTAAACAAAACACTTAAATAAATAAAGAAGCAACTTTCTCCTAAATTTTAATTATTTTCTATGATTAGCTTTGGTGGAAGGTTGCTTTTGATTGACAACTGTGCTTGTCTTATCGTAATTAGCAGGATAATTAGGATACAAAACATGCGGTTCTTGATCTCATATCTATATCATATTATGAACTCATTGTTCAATTATGTTTTTTTTAATAGAAAATGTCGTGGATAGCCTAATCTTCATAAAAGAATTAAAGAACCCATAATATATTACTACCAAAGTTATGGTATCAATTTCATGTGCTATCTTATATTTGTCTCATTCATGGGCAAAAGGTAATAAATATCTAGAAGAAAATTAGTAGCATCTTCAAGCTGTTATAAATTCTTCTGTGTTTGTATTAAATGTATTTTTTTGGGTAGAGTTGGATAAAATCAATTTTAAAATGGATGTCTTATACTTAAATTAATAGTTAATGAACTTGGTTTAACAGTTTAACTTCTCATTGCAACTCCCTATGGGCTACACTCACAAGTGTTGTAAATGTTCAAGAGACACTGTTCTATATATTATGCATAAATAAATAAAAGGTTATTGGTAACAAGTGGTTATTGAATATTTTATTTTTATAATTAGTAGTAGTGTATTTTCTGAGAAAAAAAAATAACGGTTCAACTTCATTTTTTGTAATGCGGGTAAATTTATCTAAAATCGACGAAACTGTTCCTAAATTTAAAAAATATATCCTTTTATATATTAAATTTGTAGGTTTTTCTCTTTATTAATTAACCATCTCCTACATGCGCCTCGATAACATAACGACGAAAAGAGACATTCAGACTAGCTGGAAGGCATGATGGCAAGGATGTAGAGATGGATTGGCTCGAGCTCTTCGAAGAGGTAACTCGAGCTCCGGACTCGTCTATATTTGAAGCTTCATAAACAAATATAGATGAAATGCTGGAGAAGAAAGACGGTAACTTACATGAAAACGAAGTTGATAATATCATGCTTGGAAAAAGTGGGGTCAGAGATATAGTTGGCCGAATATAAAAAAAATCGACGAGCACAATGTAAAAATTAATTTTTTTTATTTTAAATTCTAACACGTAGAAAAGTTATGGATATTTTGTTAAAACAAATTTACACTTAATAACCCCTAAAAACAAAAAGGTTACAAAATATAAAATGTTCTTCTCCCAAGGGTGAAGTCGTAATGCATATGTGCAACTATATATACCATCTCATTAATTAAAACTGCAATTGCATAAAATTCCTCAACAACTATATATTATTTTCCATCTTAATTAACTTTTCTAATTTCATTTCATATTATATTTTTCTTATTGTATATTTTTGTTTGTGTCTCAAAGAAAATTAAATTTTGTAACCAATGTTAATCTTCGGACTCAATTTCTCTATGGTCTTAATCAACTTTGCGAGCCTATTTTATTTTCTAGTAATTAATTCTTATCATATACCTTTTTTTATATTTCAAATCAAGTTACAAAACCTAACTCCTTCAAATTAAAACTCAATTACTCAATAAGTGATGAGTTTCCTTCTATTATTATCAGGCATTTTTCTTTGCAAGAAGCATATAATAATAATGTGCAATCAAATAACCTTATACATTAAGGTTAACCGACGATGATTTAGTGTTTCTCGATGAAAATACGATGTATAATGCTTATAGCACTCTAGTTCTTAATTATAGTTTAATAATTTACTAATTCACGGAATCACATGATATTAAAGACCTCAAGTTAATATATGTAAAGTCTTGATTTCAAATTATGACATACATGTGTATTTATTTGAATTGTAAAATTAGAGTTTATAATCTCTTTTATTATTTGAAACTATGGTGTATCTAATATTTATTTATCAACTATCTAAATTTAGTTATTTTTATTTGCTATAGCGAATAGTGAAGTTTTATCTACCAACATATAAATACAAATGACTAGAGATGAATTTAGTGTGCATAGGATCCCAAAAACGTCGTCCTCTCAGAACACGACATATGGATCTATTTATTACAGAGTCGCATTTTACATCATTTACGTAAGGATAAAATTAATGGTCGGTATTGGTCCATAGTAATAAGTATAAGTGTATATATATATATATATATATATATCATTTTGCCCACTTCCTTTTTGTTAATCGTATAATTTACCTATTCTATATAGGTTTCCTGTTTGTATATCTGTAGCCTATATATAGTGTAATAGGTCTCTTGGACAATTATCAATTCAGTAATAATATTCATTATTACCAACATGGTATCAGAGCAAATATTGGTCCAAACCTAGGGTTGGCCTAAAAAAATTTTCTGAATTGATCTTCGCTTATTTGTGGTGGGTGCGTCCTCCACTGTCTGCGAGGCTCTTGAGACCGGCACCGACCTCCACTGTCTGCGAGGCTCTTGAGACCGGCACCGACGACGACAGACCGTCGCCACCTGGAGGGTGCGTCCTCCGCTGTCTGCGACCTGCACCGACGACAGACTCCACACGCCCGAGGTCGACGGGATCTTTGCAGAGACAATACTCGACGCCCAATTGTCTCACCGCCGGCGAGTCCGCGTTCCAGGTCCCCGATTCGGCCTGTCTGCACCATCTCCGGTCGCCGGCAACCTCAAAATCCGGCCAATCGTCTCGCTCCAGATCCACTTTAGGGCACTCAATTAGACGACTTCGGGACACTTGCTGACCTCACCGCCAACGCGTCCACCTTCAGGAGGGAGTTTCCTGCGTTTCTGTGCAGAAAACGCCTTCCTCAGCCGCGCGTGACTCTCACGCGCCGCCGTACCGCCCACGCGCCGCCGTGTTCGAAACAAAATATATTTTTTTCTGTGATGGAAAAATCGGATATTTTAAAACCTATATCTGTCTTATTTGATGGCTTTAATTACGTTCGGTGGGCTAAAGAGATGTCTAGTTTTCTCCGTGGCCGAAAATTGTGGAGATATGTAACTGGTGACATTATTGCCCCCCTTCAAGTTAAAGATGAAACACAAGAAGCGTTTAATGATCAATTCGATGAGTGGGATAGTAAGAATCATCAAATACTTACTTGGTTCCGCAACACATGCAGTTCGTCTGTTAAATCTCACTTTGGTCGCTTTGACACTGCAAAGGAGGTCTGGAAGCATTTGGAGAAACTCTACTCCACCACAGATGTTGCGCACCAGTACCAACTTCTTGGTCGTCTTCATCTGTTAAAGCAAGACTCTGGACAATCTGTTTCTGAGTTCCTATCTCAAATGCGGGCTATTTGGGATCAATTGGCTGCATCTGAACCGAACTGGACAGACTCTGCCAATTCCGCTATTTTTGCTGATTATCAGGATCGTCTCAAGGTTATGCAATTTCTCCAGGCTCTCCGCCCTGAATTTGAGGCTGTTCGCAGCTCCTTACTCCATAGAGATCCTTTTCCCATTCTTGAAGCAGTTGTCTCTGAACTCATATCTGAAGAGACTCGTCTTACAGGTATGATTTCTCATCGTCCTATTGATACAGTTTTTGCCACCATTAATGCAAGTCCTGGTCATGAGAAGAACAAGAATCCTTCTCAAACATATCATTCCTCGAAGAAGAAACGGTGTAACTATTGCAAACAAACTGGCCATTGGAAATCAGAATGTCCGAGTTTGCGCTCCAAAGGTAAAGAATGACAGGGTGTTCAAAACCCTGTGCCCCAAAAAAGGTCTAATGTTGTTGATGTTGCCCCCTCCGATTCTCCTAGTACTTCTGCTGATTCTCTTGATATGACCACTCTACTCAGTAAGGTTGATCTCCAAGCTCTCCGACAAGCATTAATTGCTTCCCATTCTGGTAATCATTCCCCATCGGTCATGTCAGGTACTTCAAACCCTTGGTATATGGATTCTGCATGTTTTAATCATATGAGTCCATACTCGTCATCGTTTTCTGATATTAAACCAATTAAGCATTCTCCTGCCATTCATACTGCTGATAGTTCAATCATCTCTGCATCCCACTCTGACACTGTGTCTACTTCACAGTTCTCTCTTCCAGACACATTGCTTGTTCCCAAACTGTCTCTCAATCTTGTATCTATCGGCCAGTTATGTGATTTGGGTCTTGATGTATTATTTTCTGGCATTTCCTCTTCTGTCTCTGTGCAGGATCCAATGACGGGACAAATCTATGGGACAGGCCGTAAGACGGGTCGCTTGTTCGAGCTCACGGACTTACATGTTCCATCATCATCTTCTTCTTAGCGTGCTGCTGTTGTCCCTGCAGATGTCTGGCATGCACGCCTTGGTCATGTTTCTTCTCAACCTTTGCGTAGTTTAGTCTCTCGTGGCTTATTAGGTTCTACTTCCAGTAAACTAAGTGATTGTGTTTCTTGTCAGTTAGCCAAACATCATACGTTACCTTTCTCAAATAATAATTCTACGTCAGCTGAATCTTTTGATCTTATTCATTCTGATTTATGGGGTTCATCTCCTACTCCGTCTATGGGGGGTGCTCGTTATTTTGTCATTTTTGTTCATGACCATACTCGTTTCACTTGGATCTATTTAATGAACAACAAATCTTAACACAGTGTATTCTCAATTCGTTAGCATGATTCAGACCCAATTTTCAAAAATAATTAAGGTATTTCGTACTGATAATGGTACTGAATTCAAGGAAACGTCTTTCTTGAATCTTCTTGCCTCTCATGGCACTGTCATGCAGAGATCATGTCCGGGAACCTCTCAGCAAAATGGTCGAGCAGAACGTAAACATCGCCACATTCTTAATACTGCGCGTCCTTTAATCATCTCGGCAGCATGTCCTGAACGTTTTTGGGGAGAAGCTGCTCTCACAGCCGTCTACACTATCAATAGGGTCCCATCTCCAGTCATAGGGAACAAAACCCCGTATGATTGTCTTTATGGTCAATCACCTTCCTATAATCTTCTTCGTGTCTTTGGATGTGTCTGTTTTGTCCACCTACAACCTCATGAACGAAATAAACTAGAACCTCGTGCTCGTCTTTGTTGTTTTGTTGGGTATGGGATTGAACATAAGGGGTATCGTTGTTGGGATCCTCTATCTAAACGTCTCCGCATATCTCGTCACGTCACTTTCTGGGAACACAAGATGTTCTCATCCATGTCTGAATTTCATATATCTCCATCTGCACCTTTTTTCGCCAATCCTGACATAGATTTATTCCCTGATGATGTTCTAGTACTTCCTCTTGAGCCTCCACATGCAGGCACAGCAGATCCTCCCTCGGATCCTCCCTCGGCTCCTCCCATAGATTATGCTCCGCCAGAAGATCCTGTGCTTTCATCTCGCCCTCACCGTCAAACACACCCTCCATCTCACCTTCACGACTATCAGGTAACATTGCCAAATTTTTCCCGAGTCACCTCTACTGTCTTGTCTGTCTATGAACTGCGTACATATAGAGAGGCATGCACTAATCCGTTGTGGCAGCAAGCAATGACTGAGTAACTTCGGGCCCTTGATAAAACTCATACTTGGGATCTCGTACCTTTACCTAATGATAAGTCTGTGGTGAGTTGCAAATGGGTATATAAAGTGAAGACAAAGGCTGATGGTAATATTGAGCGTTACAAAGCTCGACTTGTTGCAAGAGGATTTTCTCAGGAATATGGGATTGATTATGAGGAGACATTTGCTCCAGTTGCTAGACTTACATTTGTTTGTAGTTTGTTGGCAGTTGCAGCCGGACGAAAGTGGAACCTTTTTCAGATGGACGTCAAGAATGCTTTTCTTAATGGAGATCTGACTGAGGAAGTATATATGCAGCCACCGCCCGGGTATGATCATCCGCCAAACACAGTCTGTCGCTTGAAGAATGCCTTATATGGACTCAAGCAAGCTCCGAGGGCGTGGTTCTCAAAATTCAGTGGGAAGATGTCTGATCTTGGCTTCACCTCAAGTCCGTATGACACCGCCTTGTTTGTCAAGAAGATTTCTCGTGGTTACATCCTGCTTCTACTCTATGTGGATGACATGATTATCACCGGCGATGATGGATCTGGTATATCTGACCTGAAGATCCAGCTCAACAAATATTTTGAGATGAAGGATCTCGGCAAGCTCACGTATTTTCTTGGTCTGGAAATCTCATCGGTCTCTTCAGGTTATCACTTATCTCAAACTAAGTGTGCATCCAACCTCATTTCTCGAGCGGGCTTATCAGACAGCAAGATTGCTTCCACTCCCATCGAGGTAAACGGGAAGCTTACACCTTCTGATGGGAAACCTCTCCAGGATGCTACATTGTATCGACGGCTCGTAGGAAGTCTTGTCTATCTCACCGTCACACGTCCAGACATTGCCTACGCAGTCCACATTATCAGCCAGTTCATGAGTGCACCGCGAACCACGCACTATGAGGCCGTCCTCCGAGTACTCCGCTATGTACGAGGCACTCTATCTAACGGTCTTCATTTCTCGTGTGATACGCCTATGGTGTTGCAGACATTTTCAGATGCAGATTGGGCTGGTGATCCTACTGATCGACGCTCTACAACGGGATATTGCTTCTTTCTCGGCAAATCTCTCATCTCTTGGAGGAGTAAGAAGCAGACAACAGTTGCCCGTTCCAGCACAGAAGCCGAATATCGTGCTCTTGCCGACACTACCTCTGAGCTCCTTTGACTTCGGTGGCTACTTCATGACATGGGCATCATTCACAACTCGGCCACTTCTATCCATTGTGACAACCGGAGCGCCATACAGATTGCTCACAATGATGTGTTTCATGAAAGAACCAAGCATATCGAGAATGATTGTCACTTCGTGAGACATCACCTCAAACATGGTACTATCACTTTACACGTCGTCTCCTCAGACAACCAGACTGCTGATATCTTTACCAAGCCTCTGATTTCAGGACGGTTCAATACTCTAGTTTCCAAACTTAATTTGTTCAAACCGCCTTAAGTTTGAGGGGGAGTGTTAATTGTATAATTTACCTATTCTATATAGGTTTCCTTTTTGTATATCTGTAGCCTATATATAGTGTAATAGGCCTCTTGGACAATTATCAATTCAGTAATAATATTTATTATTACCAACACTTTTAGATGTATGTGGATTTCATTTTCACGGAAATGGATGAGTCTCGGACGTAATGATATCGTATATACATATACATATATATATATATATAATACCATTTTCCTTTATATTTTATTATTACTATTACTTTAGATTAAAGCTACCGATCATAAAAGAAAAATTACACAAACAAAAAAGATACTGATTTGTCGTCATTGATGATATCGTCATGCTCGACGTGAACTCAAACACAAGAGATCGAGACCTATATATTGTCTCTGCTAAAAGAGAGTATTTATATGTAGTATGTGTAATAGTTTATAGATACCAAAACTATATGTGATCCGATAGGTTATCTTCTTTGCTAACATAAAAGTGTCTATGGAAGTTTTTTTGAAAGCAAACTCAATGTTCATAGAATTACGAGTGGGAAATAGCTCCACACACGAAAGTCGAGCGTCAATTATGTTCAGTTTATAAAGTATTTATATATAATGTGTAAAAATTTATAAATACAAAATCTATGTGTGATGCGATAGGTTATCTTCTTTGTTCGCATAGGAGTGTCTAGGGGTGTTTAAAAAAAACCAAACCGAACCGAACATAACCGAAAAATGATCGGTTGTGGTCTGTTCGATTTCGGTTCAATTAACCAAAACCGATCAAAAACCGAACCGACCACTCCGATTCAAATTATGATGAGTTATCCGGTTTATACTTCAATTTAAGGTGTTTTTCAATTAGATTTTTCTTTTTGGGCTTCATTAAGGTCTTATTTTAGTTCGTGTAAAATTATTATACATAATTTCTCTAAAAACCAATCGAAATCTAATTATTTTCACTTGATTTATGAATTTTTTTGGTTTTGTGGTTGATTTTCGGTTCAAACCGAAAACTGACCAAACCGGTCGGTTCGATTTGACAAACCGACCAAATTTTTTTGGTTTGATTTCTTCAAGAACCAAATCGGTCGATTTTGATCGGTTCGGTTTATAAACCAGACCGTGAACACCCCTAGGAGTGTCTATAGAGCTGGTATGTATTGAGAAGATGTTCCTTGATCAATTGTCGGACCAAATAAGAAAAAAATTGTTCAAGGGTGTGTACAACGCTATACATTTTTAAATTTATATTCTCCATAACTACCCTAAATTTAAACTTTGAAAAAACAACAAGATCTTAAAACTTTTATAATTCTAGTAACATATTCAACATTATAATAGTGGGGATCTAAAAAAAATTTACAGGAGACAAAATTTCATATTAAAATTTTAATTTAATTAAAATAATAATTATTAAGTTTATATAAAAAAAAATTATTCGAGATTGATTATTTATTCTTAGTTGAGTTCTAATTTAACTTCTATATTTATATAAATATGAAGCTCGCAAAATTATGATAGGTTAAACCCACAACTATTACAAAAATATGTCAGTTCCAAGGTTTGAATTCCTGATCTCGTTAATAAAATATTACACACTCGTCAGTGAAATAAATAACTTTTATAAATAGTTTTTTTTTTTATATATTAAGGTTCAGCTAAGGACGTATATAATTTGCGAATATAACAATTAGCTATTGATTAACGTTCGAATAATGCAGAAATGATTTGTCAATAACTTAATAGTTCTGCAAGTTTTGATGTGTTCAATTCTTTTTCTCCTTTTTCTTGTGGATTGATATTTTATCTAGCGGTTCGTTGATTGGGTTGTACGCATTTTAGGACATGCCGTGTTCTCAAGAGAAAAGCATACATTGGTGTAGAAAGGAAAATAAATTAAAGTGAGAATATATAATTATGTCTATGATCTTTTGATCATGTCATCCCATCCCCACCCATCTGCAAATGTCAAAATAAGTTACACCACCATATATATGTTTAAAAAGTTTCTTATTTTAGGTTTTCAAGGATATGGATAATTCTTGATCATTACGGTGAAGTTTGGCACACTTTCATGTTATTAAGGTGAATTTTTTTAAGTATCACTTTAGTACGGCGAAGTATTTTTAAGTGTCGCCGATGCTAATATAGTTGATTTTGATATGAAATGTTCATATTACCTTTGTATTAGAATTTTATGATAAATCTAAAAAAAAATTATGTAATAAATAACTAAAAGTTGATTTCAATATTATTACTTTTTAAAAAAAAATATTAAAAATAAAAAACGAAACATTTTTTAATTTTAATATTTTTTTAAAATAAAAATAATATTCAAATCATTTCTTATTATTTATTCCACAAAAAAAATTTCAAAAAAAAATATTTTTTTAATTTTTTAAATAAGGGGTATTTTTGACATTTAATAAAATTTGAAAGTTAAGCAATATATTTTCCATATGTTTTAATGGCATTAGGGTTAGGATAAAATGAGACATAAAAATAGTTCTCGTATTGAAGTGTACTTAAAAAAATGGGTAATTACAGATCAGTACACCCGTCGAAACCTCATTCCAGGATTGGTACCCCAAGTTTGAAATTTGTTGCTCGGTCCCTCAAGTTTAAAACGTTAACACTTTAGTCCAAATTCAGTTAAATCTCACACCAATAATGCTCATATTTTCTTTTAATACCTTAAATGCCCCTGTTATAATTTATATGGAACATAATTATCTATAAATGTAAAATTACCATTGCACCCCTCATTTGCATAACAAAATTATCTTTGGTTCAAGGGTAAATTAGTAACTTTGAAGAAAAAAATAAAAATAAATGCAAGTGAAATTACTGTAATGCCCCTTCTTCAACCTCTCATCTCTCACTCTCTGGTTCAGCAAAACTGTATAACCTTTTATCCATTTCAATCAAATGATAAAAAATATAACAAATTTTATCAAACACATCCATTTCAATCAATGAATACAGTAATCCAATATGAAGATTGACAAAACCCAACCCAATTGGTTGTTCCTCTTCACATAATTCATTCTAAAGATTCAATTAGAGGAATCAAATCTTGCATATTGTTGTGACAGAATAAAATATTATAAATTACAAAAAAAAAAATTGTTCATGGTCATTCTTCCTCGTCGACGACCTCCCCAGATCGGTTCCGGCGATCCTCTCTTTGCCCTAGCTCGCGCCGGCGATCCTCCCTCCACAGAATCGGTTCCTCTACGGTCTCCGACCCCAAACCCCAAAATCACTCATAGAAACAAAACAAAAAAAATTTTGGGTGAGTTTAAACCCTAAAACTGTCTTCGTTCTCGACTGATTCAAAGAGCAGAGAAGGACAACGACGACGAGAGGCGCCACCGTCCCGAGCTCGCTCCGGGTGACGCCAAAGATCTAGTATGGTCTCGCCGTTGTCGGATTTGGGAGGTGGAGATAGGAGGCGCCTTCTCCCATGGCCTCCGCGTCTTCGTCCCCGACGTCCGCCTCCTTGTCCACGACTGCCTCCATTTCTTCAACCTCGTCCGCCTCCATTTCTGATCCCTCCCCTCCTTTCTCTTCGGCGATTCCATGGGAGGCGCCTGAACATTAGGGTTTGGCAGTGGAGAAAGGAGGCACGACATCGAAGTGCACAGAGAAAGTGGGTGCCTCTTATCTCCACCGCCCAGATCCGACGACAACCAATTTCCTGAACATTAGGGTTGGGCAATGAAGAAGATGGGGCAGAGAAGAAGATGGGACAGAGAAAGAGAGGTTGGAAGAAGATGGGGCGGAGAAGAGGTTAGAAAAGGATAAGGGGTAGGGGAGGAAATGTAATTGTATATATTAATTTATCAATTTTATTTGTTTTGTTGAAAAGACAAGTGTACCCTTGAAGTGAGGGTTTATTTTTTTATTTAATAAAGGGTAAAATGGTCATTCAACATTTCATCAAATAATTATATATTTTAAGAATTATGTAGGGAGGACATTTCGGTCATTACAAAAATATTGGTGTTAGATTTAACAAAATTTTGACTCAAGTGTTAACATTTGAAACTTGGGGTACCGAGAACAAAAAATTTCAAACTTGGGGGACTGATACTGAAATGAGGACAAAATTTCATCAAATAATTATATATTTTAAGAATTATGTAGGGAGGACATTTCGGTCATTACAAAAATATTGGTGTTAGATTTAACAAAATTTTGACTCAAGTGTTAACATTTGAAACTTGGGGTACCGAGAACAAAAAATTTCAAACTTGGGGGACTGATACTGAAATGAGGTTTCGACGGGTGTACTGATCTGTAATTACCCTTTTTAATTCACCGTAGTAACATGAAAATGTGTCAAACTTTATCGTAGTGATTATAAATTATCCCTCAAGAATATTATCAGTTTGTTTGGAAATTACAATTTGTTCATTATTGTTTAGTTATATATTAGTTGTATTAGTGTGTTTAGTATAGTTTAATATCTCTCATAATGTGTGCTATTTACTTTCTAGAGTCGTGTCGGGAAAGAGAGCGCAAAATATCCAATTGAGAGACCCCATTTTAGTCCCCGTGGATCGACCCGGTATCTTACCGGTTATAAATGTATTACTTGTGACCGTGTATACTTGCACAGGAATTTCGGGACAAGACTTTTTCGCGTCACGCGCCGGCACAGCAAGAGTCAACCATTGCGAACTCCTAAACCAGTGATCGCTGCCACCGACATCGAGGTCGCGAACTAGAGCCTCCATCGCGCACATCGCTGAAGCTTTAGCTGGAGCCTAGCCCTCGACCCCATTTTCAGTTTCTTTCTTTTTAATTTAATTTGTGAAATGATTATTGTGTCTTTAAATTCAGTTTTGGAATAAAACTAACATTTCACACTAAATCAATATTTAATTTTTTATTATTTAATATCATGACATTTTTGTCATTTTAAAAAAGTAGTAATAAAATATGTTAAGTTTTTGACAGGACGATTTAAAATAAAGAAAAATCAATAATAAAGGTAGTTAGGTACCCCACTTACTAAAAATTAAATATAGTCGAGTGAAAATGGGTGATATTGGGTGATATTCACCTAAAGATTTGGTAGTTTGATATAGTTTACTGCTATAGTACAAAAGTAAATTAAAATAATCAGTTAAGATGTCAATGTTATTTTCATGTCTCAAAAAGAACAAATGGCTTTATAGAGAAGGGATAGGGAGGCATGCAAGGATCATAGAGAGAAACATGGCAATTGCAACAACCTCCTTAAAATAGAATCTCAAGCATTAACATACGATTTATAAGTTTTTAATAATCTTTACTAAATTTAGCAAAGAGCTTCGAAATTGATCTGCAAACCAATAGGATTTTGCCTAATAACCTAAGGTATTGACAAAATTTCAACGACAGGGTCACCTAATTTGAAGTTCTAATCTCAACTACCAAATAATATGCTATATTTTAACTCACTGCCTCGTATCTTTATATAACTCCCTATTTGAAGTTTGTAATTGAAGGGTTGGGTTGGTTCCTTCCTAAACTTGGTCAGGGTATGTGAAAGTAAAATTTATTTTACAAATTATGAGATTTAAACTCGTGATCACGAGATGCAACTCGGGTATATACCGATAACTAATTAAAAGGCTAATTACAATTGTTTCTCTAACAAACCTCATTTTCATCTTGTCAATAATATACCATAAACTTTCCAATCAATGTAAAATTTATTGGGTTCCTTGGATAAAAAGTTGGTTGAAATAATAAGAATGTATTAGATTAGATACAAAGTTTTTTCATAAAAGGTATTGGCATATGATGGATAGAGAGAGAAGGGTTGGTGCAGTGCAGGCAGTGTCACATATTGTCCCCTAGGAATGTAAGGAGTGCTGCTTCTGGTGGTCCTTATTATGTTCCATGCTCTCAATAATCTTCATTATCTTTGAGTAGAAGCAACAATAAAGCTGCATCAAATTTTGACACTACATTAAGTACTATAGGAAGAACACAAAAAGGCCATGTGTGTTCATGCTTTTTCATATCCACCAAAGGCATGAGTCCTCTTGACCCCAGAATTTGGGAATATATATTAGGGAAATGTAGTTTTAAAATGTCTTTTTTCAGTGAAAATGGATGATAAATGAATAAACCAAATTACGTTATTGGTGAATTTGTACCAATTATTTACGTTAAATTATGAATTACTACGTTCGCGTATCAAAAAGAAGGGAATTCATGTCATAGAGAATTTTGATTTCTTTTTCCTCACCTATATTTTTTTTCTTTTATGCATTTCATAATTAAGGGTCATTAAGTGGATATCTGACGAATGAATTCACTTATTTATAAATGTACAGAAATAATCAAAATTTTAATTAAGTTTAAGTTCATTTGTTCAATCTAGATTGTCATGTATATAAATTTGAAATAGAACCATTCTATTTTTATCAATTCATACCAGAATAACATGTATTTTAGAAGGAAATAATTTTTTTTAATAAATTGCATAATTGAAAAGAAAGTAAATTCATTTAAAAAGTCTAGAGATAGACAGTAAGTAAACAATGAATAGGACAATGGACAGAGGAGAAAATGAAGTACAGCCTTCAAGTCAAACAATTAAAAATTACATTATAGGTCTCAAGCATTAACGTAAAAATTAGGGATAATGACAGTTGGCTACAGCCAATTATGTCGCGTTTCAAATTTAATACCCCAACTTTCAGTTTTTCGAATAACATACCTCAAGTTTAAATAAGCGACACATAACCCAACGTCTGTTAAATCTAACTGATTTGGTATGTCAAAAAGTCTAAAATGCCCTCAATGGTTTTGGTCTCTTAAACCAGTCTGATTGGTTCAATTGATATGATTATGAAATGACCATTTTGCCCCTGATTGAATACTCAATTTAACTAACTAATGGAGGGCAAAATTGACTTTTCAATTACACAAATAATAATTATAATTCTTTAATAATTATATATATTATTATTATTAATTGATTATTAATATATAATATTAATAATAATCATTAATTAAACCTAATTAAACCTAATTAACACTAACTAAACCCTAATTAACACTAAACCTAAACCTAACCACCAGTCCACTCCCCGTCGCCGCCACTCCGGCCGGCGACCCCGACCGACGACCCTGACCG